>CM077092.1:168080871-168664841 GCA_039513925.1 Platanthera zijinensis
GAAGCAGTGCAAGATACCTTCCTTCTCACAGAACTCATGCATAAGAAGAGACTCAAACTCTGTACCATGATAACTTCTGATCAATGCAACATGAGTAGAGTACTCAATCTGTATGGTCTTGAGAAAATCTGTAAGAACCTTAAAGGAATCTGGCTTAGATCTCAGAAAGAACACCCAAGTGAACCTTGAGAAGTCATTCACTATGACTAAGGTGTAGGATTTCCCTCCCAAGCTTTGTACAACTATGGGTCCAAAGAGATCCATGTGTAGAAAGTACAATATCCTAGGTGAATCATTTTATTTACTGATTTAAAACTAGATTTAGTTTACTTGCCTAGTTGACAAGCACTGCAGAAGCCTTCCTTCTTGTAGGGGCCAGAAGGTAAACCTCTCACAAGGTTATCTTTAGATAGCCTAGCAATGTTTTTCATATTAACATGCCCTAGTTTTTTATGCCATAAATCATTCTAATTACTTATAATGTTAAGTAATCAGATATCTGAATTGGCAGATAGAAAATTAACTATATATATGTTTCCTTGTCTATTCCACATTAAAACAGTTTGTCTTTCTTTATTAGAAATAATACAGGCAGTTGAGGTTAAGTGTACCTGATAACTTTCATCACATAATTAACTTATGGAGATGAGGTTATGCTTGAGTCCTCTTATATAGATTATCTTGTTGAATGTGACTGCTCCAATCCTTATTTGTCCATAGCCTTCATATTGCCCACACTTTGAGTCTCCAAAGATTACCTTTGGTCCAAGCCTTGACTTGTAGTTGAGTAGACTTTCCTTGTTCCCAGTCATATGCTTGGAGCAACCACTGTCCAGGTACCATACTTGATTTACACCTGGACAGCTCTTCATCTGCATACAAAATTGTTAGTTGTTCTTGACCCAGGTAACCTTGGGTCCTTGCTAATTTACAAAACTGTAACTGGAAATATAAGAGTATTCAGGTTGATTTTTGTAACCTTTAGGATGATATCTTCTTGGTGTTATTATCCATTGACTAAAAGGATTAATATTACTTTTAGAATTTAAGTTTTTGTTGTTAGGATCTGGGAATGACGATTTCTGGTTGGATCATCGAACTTAGCTCGATGATGTTGGATGAGATCATCGATCTCTGCTCGAAGAATGAAGGTATTCATTCTTGGGGAACCAAAATCGTTGATCTCTGGTCGACGAACCATACTGGTATCGTCGATCGTAGATCGAAGAATGATTATTACTGAAGTTTGTGTTTAGAGATCGTCATTCAAAGTTATATGATCTGTTCATATATTGTCGATCTGAGTTCGACGATAACAGCTTAACATTGTTACTTTTATTATTCTTCTATTTTTTAAGTTTGTTATTAGTTTCAATTTTTTAAGGACTTCATTAACCTTATTAACTTGTCTAGTGTTTTTCTTTCCTTTTTCAGAAACAAAGTTTCAGGTTTTGAAAGATGATTCTTATATATTAGGGTTGGTTCACTGGATGAAGCTCCTAATCCTAGTTTGCAGTAATTTGTTCTAGCATTTAGTGTGCTGGTTATATCTAGCAATTTTAAGCTTCTGCCATTTAATGATTCTTCTAACTTTTTGGCTTTGCAAAGTTCATATTTCAGAAAAATAATTTGTTCATTTGCAGATTTTAATTCATTTGATAGATTTGCATTTTCAGAAGTGAGCTTATCTAGAGCATTTAATTTTTCTCTAAGAAGTTTTATTTCCTTCCCAGAGCTTATCAAATCTAAGAATAAATTTTTAAATTCAAATTTGAATTCATTAGATTCAAAATCATAAAGGGCTATTACCTGATCTTCAGCTGACAGGCTTTCTTCATTATCAGATTCATCTGTATCTGATCTTGTACTGTTGGCATCAATTGCCATGAGGCAAACTTCCTTTGCCTTTATCTCCTCTTCTTCTTCACTGGAACTTGAAGATGAAGATTCATCTTCTGTTTCACTCCAGCTTTCAGCCACAAACCCTCTGTCCTTCTTTTTGTGCTTGCTGGAAGATGGCTTGTTGTAATGCTTGCTCCTGGACTCCTTCTCTCTTCTCTTCTCCTTCTTCTGATTCTTTGGACATTCTGAGAGGAAATGTCCAGGTTTCCTATAGCCAAAACATACCACCTCTTTAGTAGGGGTTTTATAATACCTGGGCTTATCATCCTTCCTGGATGACTTCCTCCTCAAATCCCTCCTTGCCATCTTGTAGAATCTTTTGGCAAACAAGCTCATCAGATCTTCATTTATAGATGGAGTCTCTATCTCCTCAGCAGTCTTGAATGCAAGGCTGTGCTCCTTCTATGCTGGTTGAGGTGTTCTATGCTCAGCTGCTTCCCTGGACTTGATCAGCTATTCATAGGACTTTAACTTTCCTAAAAGAGATTCAGTGGAAATCTCATTTAGGCTCCTGGCCTCCTTGATAGGAAAAATCCTTGAATCACATGAGCTTGGGAAGCACAAGAGGATTTTGTCATTCACCTCTGTGAGGGTGATGTCCTTGTCTAAGGTCTTTAGCTCATTGATTATTGAGGTTAACCTATTGTACATATCAGCTACTGTTTCAGCTTCCTCTTTCTTGAAGTTCTCATATTTGGTTATGAGGTTTGATCTTCTGTCTTTTCTCTCATCAGCAGATCGAGCCACTTTTTGATTCAGGGAATCCCAAATGGCCTTGGCTGATGTGCATTCAGCCACCTTATGGAAAATGTCATCTGACATTGTTTGGGCCAATATGTTCATTGCCTTGGCATCAACAATTTTGGCCTTCTTTTGAGCCTCTGTCCACTCAGGTGGTGGAACTGCATTGGTGCTGGTTGATGCTGATGAGCTTGATGCTTGAGGGGTACCTGTCAAAATAGAATTATAGATGTCTTCATCAATGGAATTCATATATAACTTTATTATTGCCTTCTAGATGGCAAACTTGTTCAGGTTGCACACTGGAGGTCTGGGGCTTGCATAATCTTGGTTCTGGGCCATGTTGTCTATGTTAATCTAATAGAAATATAAAGATATCTAACTTAGGATCTTTGGTTCAAGGGTTAACTTGTACAACCAAAAGAACTCCCCTCTGATACCAATTGAAAGTGAGGGTTAGATTTAATATACTCTAGAGGGGGGTGAATAGAGTATTTCTGAGTAATTAAAATCTTTTGCTGAATAATATAACTTATTCCTAAACTCAGATGCTATATCACAGCACAACAGATTAAACTAATACAAATCACAGAATCCTAACTATCACAGCCACAACAAGAACAAAAGGAAAAAGGCAACCAGACAATACAAGAATTTTATAGTGGTTCCCAAACTTGGATACATCCACTCTTCTACCACCCTGGTAGGAATCCACTAAGGTTTTTTTTCAGGTGACTACCACTAATGAGCGTTTAGTAAGGTGCTCAAAAACCAAACCTCAAGTCTTTTGGTTAGGAGACTTTCAATAAGGAATAACTTTTGAAGGGAGTAGAGAACCATTTTTACAGAGGGGGTGAGAGAGTGATGATGTCTTCTCTTTCTCAAGTATTCAACTGAGGAGACTCTGTGGATTTGATGGTGGCAAAAGCTCCCCCCAAAATACTTAATTTATTCAGGGTGAAAGGAACTTTGCTTCAGGGTGATAGGCCTTCAAGCTTTTAGCTTCAACCAGAAGATCTTCAGGAACTTGTTTTACTGATGCAGTAGTTGTTGTCCTTCGAAAGTTCCCGAGGGGATGACAGAAGAAGAAGAATCTTGATTTGAATAGTTATTCTTCTTCTTCTGAAAGCTATTCTTCTTCTGGTCTAGCAGTTCTTTCTTTCTAGCACTTTGTTGTCAAGAGAGAGCGAGAGCAGAGAGAATCCTTATTGCGAGACGATGGTGTTCTACTCTTCCTGACTGGTTTTTTGTGTGTTTGTATTAGTTGTATATTCTGGAAGAGGAAAAATCAATCTTTTATATTTTCTATGTAAACGTCCTTTTGAATTTTGAAATCCTTTATGCATTCAATGCTGACGTCCTTGGAAAATTTGCATTGATTAGTTTCCCAAACTGTCCCTTTGGAAAACGGCAGGCATTAATCCTTATGAAGATCATAATTAATGCTCTTGTCTAACGGTAATATTCAGAGAATATTAGAGCATTAATTACTAAGAAATCATTGCGATATAATTGGAAAAGAAGAGGGAAACAACCAAGTCTGGATTCATCGACCTGAGTCCATGGTTCGTCGAGCTGAGAATAGCTGTTCATCGAGCTGAGGTCCAAGTTTGTCGACCTCTGAATGGCTGACTGCTGCTTGATGAATTTCCTATTCTGTGCACCAAGTTCGTCGAGCTGATGTCCAAGATTGTCGACCTGAGACCTGAGAACTGAGTTCGTCTAGCTGAGGTCCAAGATCGTCGACCTGAGTTTTGATTCTGGACTTGGACTCTTTTCTGGTGCTGAGTGTTAAAACATCATTTTGGCATTGAGTGTGATGTTCTCTATCGTTGAGTGTTGAATCATCATTCTGGCGTTGAGTGTGATGTCCTCTGGCATTGAGTGTTGAATAATCATTCAGGCGTTGTGTGTGATGTTCTCTGGCGTTGAGTGTTGAAACATCTGATCCAAAATTAGTCGATCTGGGACCAGAGAATAGAGTTCGTCTAGTTGATGTTCTATGTTTGTCGACTGAAGTTGGACTTAGAAGTGTTGTCACTTTGTCCAGAGTTCGTCGAGCCTAGAACCAAGTTCGTCGAGCTGAGAACCAAGTTCGTCGAGCTGAGCACGACTTTCGTCGACCTGAGATCGACGTACATAGAGCTCTTTTTCTAAGTCTTGAATTTTTTCTAAGTCTTGAGTCTCTAGAAGTGTTGGAGACTTGTCCCTGGCATTATTGACTCTAAGGACTAGACCTAGACTCTAGGACACAACCATAACCCTTGCTATACATGTTGGGTCATATCCTAACTTAGTGAACCTAGCCTAAATCAAACTAGGGATCCAACATATTCTACTCCAGTTGCATTGATTAGAAGTGATCATGGTACTGAGTTTGAATCTCTTCCCATGCAAAGATTCTGTGAGGAGTAAGGTATCAGGCATTGTTTCTCTGCTCCTAGAACTCCTCAACAAAATGGTATAGTAGAAAAGAAAAACAGAACCCTCATTAAATCTGCAGGAACATTGCTTGCAGATGCACACATTCCCCTATCTTTTTGGGCAGAGGCTGTGAGCACAACAAAATATGTGCTGAATAGGAGTTTGATACACAAACTTAAGGGTAAGACCCCCTTTGAATTACTTAAAGGGAAGAAACCAAAAATTGATTACTTTAGAATCTTTGGGTGTAGATGTTTCATTCATAACAATAATAAGAAACACATTAGAAAATTTGAATCTAAAGCTACAGAGAGAATTTTTCTTTAATATTCCCAAGATAGCAAGGCTTATAGGGTATTCAATAAATCTTCTTTAAAAATGGAAGAATCTATATATATTTCTTTTGATGAAGCTAACATGTATTATAAGGAGAAGGATTCTTCTACCAAAGATTTATTGCAGGTACCTCACTTGTGTGAGAAATTGGGTGAGTTAAACCTGACACAAAAGCTCATATCACATCCTCCTCCATAAGGTGATGAAGATAGTGATGAAATTTTTTTGCAAGTGGTTGAACCTCCTCCAACAATAGACATTATTCCACAAGAGGAATTCATTCCAAATTCTATTGCTGAACCAACTCCACCCACTGACCTTGACACACTAAGGGATCAACCTAGATCTCAAGTGATTGGGGACATATCAGTATGTGTACAGACAAGGAATCAACTCAACCAAGATGTGATGCATGCCTGTTTCCTCTCTCAAGTTGAGCCTCAATCCATAAAGATGCAGAGCAAGATCCCCACTAGATTATTGAAATGAAAGAGGAGCTCAATCAATTTGAGAGATGCAGAGTTTGGGACTTGGTTCCAAGGCCCAAAGGCTATCCAGTAATTGGAACCAAGTGGGTATTCAGAAAGAAACTTGATGCCCAAGGTGTAATTGTGAGAAACAAGGCTAGGCTTGTTGCTCAAGGCTATAGGCAAGAGGAAGGAATTGACTATGATCAAACCTTTACTCTTGTTATAAGGCTAGAAGCAATCAAGATTTTTCTTGCTTATGCTGCTTTTAAGAAGTTTAAAGTCTACCAGATGGATGGCAAGAGTGCTTTCTTGAATGGAGAACTAAAGGAAGAGATTTATGTTGAACAACCCCCAGGTTTTATCTTTTCTACTCATCCCTCAAATGTTTTTTAAATTGCACAAAGCTCTCTATGGTCTAAAGCAAGCTCTAAGAGTTTGGTATGAAACCTTAGCTAGCTTTTTTTTAGAACACAAGTTATCTAGAGGCATGGTAAATAGGACCCTTTTTACTAAGATGCATCATGATAAAATTTTAGTAGTACAAATATATGTAGATGACATCATTTTGCTCTACTGATCCCAAACTATGCAAGAGATTCTCTAATCTAATGCATTCAAAGTTTGAGATGAGTAGCATGGGGGAGCTATCATACTTCCTTGGCCTACAAGTGAAGCAATCCCCTGATGGCATATTCATATCCCAATCTAAATATGCAAATGAGCTTATTAAGAAATTTGGGATGGCTGATTCCTCCTCAATGAAAACTCACATGGCTGCCAATGCTGTGATTGACTCTGATGAACATTGAAAACCAGTTGATCAAACCAAGTATAGGGCTATTATTGGATCCCTACTTTATCTCACATAAAGTAGACCAGACATCATGTTTGTTATATGTCTTTGTGCTAGGTTCCAAGTGAGCCCTAAGGAATCTCATCTTATTTTCATTAAAAGAATTTTAAGATATATAAAGGGTTGTCCTAATCTAGGACTCTAGTATCCAATAGAGTCAGCATTTGAGCTTACTGGATTTTCTGATGCTGGCTATGCTGGATGTAGAGTGGACAGGAAAAGCACATCAAGAACATATCAGTTCCTTGGTGATAGGCTTGAGTCCTGGTTTTGCAAGAAGCAAACACCTGTGTCCACATCAACTGCTGAGGATGAATACATGGCAGTTGGTAGCTGCTGTTCACAGATCTTGTGGATACAAAACCAACTCCTGGATTATGGGTTCAATCTAAATAATTCAACCATATTTTGTGATAGTACCAGTGCAATCTCTATTGCACATAATCAAGTGCATCATTGTAGGACAAAACATATAGATATAAGACATCATTTCATAAGAGACTGTGTGAACAAATAGAAAATTAATCTTGAATTTATCTCCACTGATTTGCAAAGGGCAGATATTTTCACCAAGCCCTTGGATGAATCTAAACATTTGTTCTTTTTGAATCAATTAGGAATGATAGATGGAAAGGCTTAATTTTAAATCTATCCTTAGTGTAAACGATCTGGAAACAATTCGTCGACTTGAGATCGACGATTTGCAAATTTTTCATTGGGATTTCGTCGACCTGAGATCGATGATCCTATTTCAGGAAATATTTCTGAGGACGACCAAATATCTCCATATCTTCAGTCCGAGATCGACGAATTTATCTCTTCATGAAATTTTTCGTCGACCTGAGATTGAATAATTTTCTTTTTCGCAGGGCGGAGCTTGACATTTCAGATTCTGAAAAACCTTATAACTAGGTTTTCTTCGAGCTCCATCCCGCGCTTTCAGTTCCCTTGCACTTGATCTCTCTCTTTCTCTGTTGTAGGTGATCAAGGCGATTCAAGCAAGCTCTCTCGCAGCAATGAAATTCAATATGGGTTTTGATATCAACTTCGAGTCTTTCCAACATTCAGATCAAATCTTCCTTGATATTCTGAAGTTGTTTGAAGATTTACAGTTAAATAATCTAATGACTACCAGGATGAAGATTTCGGCGACTGAGATCCGAGGATGGGTTTTCACTGTATCGACTCCAGATGCTGAAACACTGATTGGAACAATATCGGGTAATGTCGTTTCACTTACCCCTGATGTTTTAACTGAAATTTTTGGTTTATTGAATGGAGAAGAGGACTTAGAAATCTATTCTACTGAGTTTGATGAAATGTTGAATTGAATGGGTTATTCTGGTGACAACCCTAACAGATTGTTGAGTAAACATCAATCTATAGATTATAAGTTTCTGGCAGATGTTATAGGAAAAGTTCTGCTGGGCAAGCACACCGCCAACGATCACATAACTAGACAACAGTTCCTTGTAATGTGTGGAGTGGCAAATAAGAAGGTCGTGAACTGGGCCAAAATTATGTTTGAACTGATTAAGAAGAAAAATACAAAGAAGGAAGTGTGTTTTGGAATGATTTTGGTTATTTTTCTTCAGTCCAAGGCTACTGAATCAATGGTCTCCCCGACCATATTCATAAATGCCTCCAAGAGGCTTACCTGCGCCTTATTTGGCAGGTGGGAGAGGAACATCCCTAAGCCATCTAGGGCTTCCTCTTCCAAACCTTCTGAGGGTGCAAGGGCTGATCAAGACACTCCCCACCCTAATGAGGATGTTTCCATTCCCCCTCCACCTCCACTTATTCAAACTACCTCAACAACCAGCCAGCTTTCTTCCACATCCCAAGAACATCAACCTACACCTCCTGTTTCTCCAATTCATATTTCCTCACCAACTATTTCTCCAGACCATCCACCTTCACCACATAAATCTCCTCAACATCAACCTTCACCTGTTCAATCTCCAGTACATGCTACAATACCAGAGCATGCTACTCTTCCTCTTTCCCCTCCTCCATCACATCTTACCTACATCACCCTTCTCAATCTATCATCTTTACCATCATTCAATCTGTTATCATCACCCATTCATTTCCCATCTTCACCAGATGAGCAAATGCCAGAATCCACGTCCTTCAATCCATCATCATTCAAACTCAACCCATCTGTCTCTATTAAAACCCCAGCTCAATTCATGAACATAGTTTCACCCTCCATTTCATCTATTCTGCAATCCATCACACCTATCCTACAATAACTCATAGCAGAGGCTATTTCACCTCTTGCTTTTTCTATTTCATCTCTTGCTACTCAATTTTCTGCCTTCCCTGTCCTTCCTTCTTCAGTCAGGGGACTGGCTCCAGTGCTTACTGAACCCAGGCAGGGGGAGATACTCCATGAAGAAGTAGCTCTAGTAGCAGCAGTAATAGCAGCAGATATAGAGTTTGTTGATACTGAGATACCAAATGCAGATCTCACATAATTTTTGGACACTGATTCTGAGATAGTTGATTTAGTCCCTTCTTTGGATATTCCTTCTAAAGACTGTTCCATTTATCCAGAAATTGAACTGATGTCAGTTCTAGATTATTTTGACCTCTTATGTAGAAACATTCTTTTATCACTCAACACACTCAACACCTGAGCTGGAACTGAGAAATTGGCTAAGTCCACAAATGCTGACGTCAGCAAAAGTCAATAAAAGTCAACGAAATTAAAATTCATTGCGGGAAAGCTGGAATTAACCGTTAATGGCACAGTAAATATGGCACAATAAATATGGCGTAGTAAATATGGGCCATTAAATATGGCCCTGTAAAAATGGGGCATTAAATATGGCACAATAAATATGGGGCATTAAATATGACACGGTAAATATTAAACAATAAATATGGCAAAAATATCCTGAACTAAATGATTTTCTTTTGACTGATAAAGACGCTAGATTCTTTTGAACAAATGCAAAAAGATCCTGAACTAAATGATTTTCTTCTGACTGATAAAGGCACAGATGATTCACAGATGCTTTCAGAGATTGTTGTCCCTCCTCAAGCTGTTCTACCTCCACCTCCTCCTCAAGCAGACAAGCAAATTTCTCAGGAAATAATAGAAGAAATAGATGCTTTATATAACAATCCACAAAGTTCTTCTGAAGATGACCCAGTTGATGATTCTGATGTTTCTTAATCTGACAATGCCAAAAGATTCAAATCAAAGAAGAGGAAAGCTCCAGCAAAGGCTGCTCCCAATCCCAATCCTGATAATCATGTTCCATATTATATTCTGCACAACATTCCTCTCACTCCAAAAACTTCTCAGTGGATGAAGCTGTCTAGAAATCAAGATAAAGCACAGAAGAAGAAGAAGAAGTCTAGATCCTCTCCAATGAATAAATTCAGGAAAGATCCACCTCCTCCTCCTCCTCTAGCTGCTGGTGCAACTGGAAATGTTAGCCAGAGATCCTCATATGTTAATAAAACCTATCAGAGGCTAGGCAAACCCCTCAATATTCTTGAAGCAGATATCCACAACAGAAACATCATCATTCTTCTAGAAGCCATGCTCCTACTCTTGCCACGCATCCAAGCCCTCCCAGAACCTCTTCATCTCCTAAAAGAGACTATAGTATCCTGATCAAAAGAGTTAATCAGAGCTAATCAGAGCTTACTCTCCATTTTCTTTCAAGAAAAACTTCATATTGTTTTATTTTATTCCTCTTTCTATATAAAGGGTTTCTTAACTCCCTTTAAAAGTTATACACCTTGTTTGCAAGTCTCCTGATCAAAAGACTTGATTTGGATTTTGGGCACCTGATCAAACGCCTGAAGGGTTGTGAGATCTCCCATTAAATAGATCTTGTGGTGATATATCACCTGAGCAAAAACCTGAATTGTGGCAGGGCACCTGATAAAAAACCTGAGTGGATTCCTAACAGGGTGGTCAAAGAGTGGATGTACCCAAGTTTAGGGGAACCACTATAAATTTCTTGTGTCGTCTATGTTGGTAGCTTTTACTTATAGTGTGTTGTGTGCTGCGTGCTGTAGTTTTCCCTTCTGTACTTTGTTCTTTACACATAGTAACATCACTATTTTAATCTAGTAGATTTAATTCTGCAAACACATTTTAAAAGCTCTATTCACCCCCCTAGAGTAAATCAGTCTAACCCCCTTCTTTCAATTGGTATCAAAGGACTTTTTTCTTTGGTTTCATAGATTAACATCTGAACCAAGATCCTTGTTAGACTATCTTCTCTTCTTTAGTTTTTCTTTTTTTATAGCATGGCACAAAATAAGGATTATCACAGCACCAGACCTCCAGTCTGTAACCTAAATAAGTTTGCAATCTGGAAGGCAAGAATCAAGCTTTACATGAATTCTATTGATGAGGATATTTTCAAATCAATTTTGACAGGACCCCCTCAACCTACAGCAGTGACTGCAAAAACATCTGACACACATGCAGTTCCACCACCTGAGTGGACTGAAGCTCAGAAGAAAGCCAAGATAGCTGATGCTAAAGCAATGAATATCCTGGCCCAAACTATGTTAGAGGATATTTTCCACAAGGTGGCTGAGTGCACATCTGCCAAAGAAATATGGGACTCTCTAAACCAGATTGTGGCAGGCTCAGCAGATGAGAGAAAGGATAAAAGATCCCTCCTAATATCTAAATATTTGAACATCAAGAAGGAGGAATCTGAAACAGTGGCTGATATGTATAACAGGCTTAATGTTATCATTAATGAACTAAAGACCCTGGAAAAGATATCTCCCTAACTGAGATTAATGAAAAGATCCTAATCTGCTTCCCCAGCACTTGGGATTCTAGGATCTTGCCAATGAAGGAAGCCAGAAGTTTGAATGAGATATCCACTGAATCTCTCTTGGAAAGCTAAAATCCTATGAGTAGTTAATCAAGACCATAGAGGCTGCTGAACTAAAGGCCTCAACCTCCTCAAGGAAGGAGCACAATATTGCTTTCAAAGTAACAGAAGAATCAGAAACCCTTCCTGACAATGAAGAGCTGATGAGCTTACTGGCCAAGAGATTTTACAAGTTGGCCAAGAAGGACTTCAGAAGAAAATCATCAAGAAGTGATGATAAACCTAAGTATGACAGAACTCCTACCCAGGAGATTTTCTGCTTTGGACTCAAGAAAACCTAGGCACATTCTCCCTTAATGCCCAGAGGCACCAAAAAGAGACAGAAGAAAGGAAAAAGAGAACAAGAAGCATTCCAGCAAACACTCCAACAGACATTCCTCCAACAAGCATAAAAGAAAGGAGAAAGGTTTCATTGCTGAAACCTGGAGTGAAAAAGAAGAAGAGACTTCATCTTCCCGCTCTAGTGAAGATGTTGAAGAAGCCAAGGCAAGGGAAGTGTTCCTTATGGCAATTAATGCTTCTTGTAGCAAGCCAGAAAATGAAGAATCTGATGAGGAATCAGAATCAGAAGAAGACCAGGTAATATCTTCCTTTGATTTTAATTCTGTTGATTTTAAGATTGAATTCAAATCACTATGCAATGATTTAATCAACTTAGAAAAAGAAATTAAAACTCTTAGAGACGGGCTAGTTGAATTTGACAACATATTTGTTGAAAACATCAAATTAAAAGATGACTTAGACCTAGCTAAAGAACAAATAATAACTCTCAGAACTGAGTTATGTGAGGCTAAGCAACTTGAGGAATCTCTCAATGGGAGAAGCCTTAAGCTGATGGACATCACAAGCACAGTAAATGCCAGGCTAAATGGCAAGCTGGGCTTAGGTGCTTCATAAAGCTTGCCCCCCATTCTCATGAAAAATATTCTTTCAACTCCTATAAAATTTATATCTGAAAAAGGTAAAGAGGTAATACACAATAAGCAACCAACAGAAGGCTTACCTAAATCTAAAAATCAAAAGTATAGAAACAAGAAAAATCTAAATAAAAACAATGTTCAACCGATTTCGTCAAACTCAGATCAACGAAATGTGGCTAGTTCGTCAAACTCCGATCGACGATTTATGAATGCCAACATTAGCCATAATAATTCATCTTACTGCGATCAACGAATCTTGTATGGTTCTTCGAGCAGAGATCGACGGACTTGGGGCACAGAAAATGAATGTATTCATTTTCTGAGAAGAGATCGACGATCACATCCCATCTCGTCGAACTCTGATCGACGAACTTACAACACTTTGTCGAACCCAGTCAGACTTAACAAAAATCATAACTTTAACAGAAATTTTAATCAAACTAGAAAACATGTTAATCCATTTGCTAATTGGGAAATTCCACCTAGGAGATACCATCCCTTAGGATATAAATCTCAACTTGAATTTTCTGTTATATCAAGCTTTTCATATCAGGAAAATAAAGGGCCGAAGGTAATCTAGGTCAAGAACAACTAATTTTTGCCTTTACAGGTAAAGAGCTATCCAGCTTTTAATCAACAATGGTATCTAGATAGTGGATGCTCCAAGCATATGACTGGCGACAAGGACAATCTTAAAATTACAAGTCCAAGTTGGGACCAAAGGTGATCTTTGGTGACTCAAATTGTGGCCAGACTGAAGGCTTTGGAGAAGTTAAGATTGGAGTAGTTACTTTCAAAAAGGTTGCATATGTAAGTGGACTGAAACATAACCTCATCTCCATAAGTCAACTATATGATAAAGGTTATCAGGTATCTTTTAACTCAAGCTCTTATATTATTTCTACTAAAGAAAACCAAACTATTTTAATTGGAAATAGACAAGGTAACATATATGTAGTTAATTTTCAATCAGTAAAATCAGATATTTGTTTATTTAATAATGTTAGCAATTAGAATGAATTATGGAATAAAAGATTAGGTCATGTTAATCTAAAATACATTGCTAGGTTATCTAAAGACAACCTTGTTATAGGGTTGCCTTCTAGTCCCTATAAGAAGGAAGGTCTCTGCAGGGCTTGTCAATTCGGCAAGAAAACTAAATCTAGATTTAAATCTATAAATAAAAGTGATTCACCTAGGATCTTATACTTGCTACATATGGCTCTCTTTAGCCCTATTACTGTACAAAGCCTAGGAGGGAAATCTTATACACTAGTTATTATAGATGGCTTCTCAAGATTCACTTGGGTGTTCTTTCTTAGATCTAATTCAGATACTTAAAGGTTCTTGCAAATTTTCTCAAGACCATACAGATTGAGTACTCTACTCCAGTTACATTGAACAGAAGTGATCATAGTGCTGAGTTTGAGTCTCTTCTTATACAAGAGTTCTGTGAGAAGGAAGGTATCAGACAATGCTTCTCAGCTCCTAGAACTCCTCAATAGAATGGGTAAGCTGAAAGGAAGAATAGAACCCTAATTAAAGCTTCAGGCACATTACTTGCTGATGCTTATATGCCCCTCTCCTTTTGGGCATAGGCTGTGAGCGCAGCAAACTATGTACTAAATATAAGTTTAATACATAAACTTAAGAATAAGACTCCCTATGAATTGCTTAAAGGGAAGAAACCTAAAATGACTTATTTTAAAGTATTTGGTGGTATATATTATATTCACAATAATAACAAGAAATGCACTAGAAAGTTTGAAGCAAAAGTTGTAGAGGGAATTTTTTTAGGATATTCCCAAGTCAGCAAAGCTTATAGGGTGTTTAATAAATCTACTTTAAAAATTGAGGAATCAGTCCATATGACTTTTGATGAAGCTAACATGTATTACAAGGTGAAAGAAATTTCTACCAGTAGCTCTTTACAGGTACCTCACTTGTGTGAGATATTTGATGATATAAACCTCACCCAAGAGGTTCTATCTAATCCCTCTCCACAAGATGTTAAAGATGATAGTGAAGAAGATAGCTCTGATATTGCTGACACCCTCCAAACAGCTAACCCAATTCCACGAGAGGAATTAGTCCCTCAAGCTGCTACTCAAACTCCTACCACTGATCTTGTCACACTTAGAGACCATCCCATATCTCAAGTGATTGGAGACATATCTGCTGGTGTGCAAATAAGGCATCAACTCAACACTAACCTTGATGTTTGCTTGTTTCCTCTCTCAACTTGAGCCCCAATCCATTAAAGATGTTGAGCAAGATCCCCACTGGATCATTGCAATGCAAGAGGAACTCAATCAATTTAAGAGATGTAGAGTTTGGGATTTGGTTCCTAGAATGAAAGACTACCGAGTCATTGGAACCAAATGGGTCTTAAGAAATAAGTTGGATGCTGATGGCAACATTATGAGGAACAAGGCAAGGCTAGTGGCTCAAGGCTACTCACAAGAAGATGGCATTGACTATGATCAGACATTTGCTCCAGTGGCAAGGCTTGAAGCTATAAGAATCTTCCTTACATATGATGCCTACAAAAAGTTCAAGGTCGACCAAATGGATGTCAAGAGTGCATTTCTGAATGGAGAACTCAAGGAAGAAGTATATGTGGAGCAACCACCAGGTTTTATCTCTCCAACCTATCCCTCTTATGTCTTTAGATTGTATAAAGCTCTCTATATTTTAAAGCAATCTCCAAGAGCTTGGTATGAGACCTTAGATAGCTTCTTGTTAGAGCATATTTTTTCTAGAGGCATTGTAGATAGGGCTCTTTTTATTAAGCATCATAAAGATAAAATCTTGTTAGTAAAAATTTATGTAGATGATATTATATTTGGCTCAACTGATCCCAAACTATGCAAAAAGTTTTCTGACCTAATGCATTCAAAGTTTGAGATGAGTAGCATGGGTGAACTTTTATATTTCCTTGGTCTCCTAAGTGAAGCAATCATCTGATGGTATCTTTATCTCCCAATCTAAATATGCAAAGGAGCTTATTAAGATATTTGGGATGTGTGATGCCTTAGCAATGAAGACACCCATGGCTGCAAATGCTGTGATAAATTCTGATGAGCATGGAAAATCTGTTGATCAAAAATTGTATAGGGTCATTGTTTTGTCCCTATTATATCTCATAGCAAGTAGGCCAAACATCATGTTTGTTACATGCATTTGTGCTAGGTTCCAAGTGAACACTAAAGAATCTCACTATATTTTGCTAAAAAGGATTTTGAGATATATAAAGGGTTGTCCAAATCTAGGACTTCTATATCCATCAGAGTAAGAATTTGACTTAACTGGATTTTCAGATGCTAACTATATTGGATGTAGAGTGGACAGAAAAAGCACATCAGGAACATGCTAGTTCCTTGGTGATAGGCTAGTGTCCTGGTTCTGTAAAAAAAACCTCTATGTCCACATCAACTACAAAAGCAGAATACATAACTGCTTGCAGTTATTGCTCACAGGTATTGTGGGTACAAAACCAACTACTGGATTATGGATACAACTTAAATAATTCAACTATATATTGTGATAGTACCATTGTTATATCCATAGCACAAAATCCAGTGCATCATAGTAGGACCAAGCATATAGAAATAAGACATCATTTCATTAGAGATTGTGTAGACAAAAAGAAAATTAATCTTGTCATTATTTCCACTGATTTACAAAGAGCAGACATCTTCACCAAGCCATTGGATGAGAAGAAACATCTGTTTTTCTTAAATCAGTTAGGAATGATTAATGGAGATGAGATAATTTAAATTTTGTCTGTTGTCGATGATTTGTTGACAGTTTGTCGAACGGAGATCGACGATCTATTAACTCCTCATTAAGAGTTCGTTGAATGAAGTTCTACTACCACTTCTTAGTGAAACAGTTCTCGTCGTACGGAGATCGACGATCCCTGCTTCAGTGAATTTATCATCGAACAACGATCGATGATTTATTTGTCTTCTTCAAACTGAGATCGACAAACTCATTTTCTATTAAAATACTTCGTCGAACTCAGATCGAAGATCTTTCCTTTTTCATTGGACTGAGATCATCTTTTAAACTTCAAAAGACCATATAATCTAAGTTTTAGACGATCCATCCCGCGCTTTCACTTCCTTATGCACTTGATCTCTGTTTCTCTGTGCAGGCGATTTCAATGGTGATTTCACCGGCAACTCTCACGGGGATGAAGTTCGATGCAAGCATTGATATAGACATGGACTCTTTCAAGCACACCGATCAAATCTTCAAGGACATAATATTATTATTCAATGAGCCGCAACTTCAAAAATTTATGACTACAAGGATGAATCTTCTAATTACAGAGATAAAGGAATGTGTTTTTACTTCGTCATCTCCAAACGCACAAACCCTAGTCGGCACCATATCTAGACATGAGGTTATTCTGACTCCGGATATTTTATCTGAAATCTTTGGATTTATAAGTGGTAACGATGATTTTAAAATGGACTCAACTGAGTTTTCTGAAATGCTTACAAGGATGGGACACTCTGAGAGAAACCCTTATAAGTTGTTAAAAAAAAACTTGTCGGTGGAGTACAAGTTTCATGCCAATGTGGTCGGCAAGGTGCTGCTCGGGAAGCACACCTCTCACGACCACAAAACTAGGCACCAGTTCTTGTTTATGATTGTGCTGGTAAATAAGAAATCAGTAAATTGGAGCACTATACTATTTGATTTAATTAAGAAGAAAAATAACAAAAGAGAAGTGTGTTTTGGGAGGACTTTGGGCATCTTCCTCTAGGAGAAATGTCCCCAACTGTTGGTCTCTCCAAAAGTCTTCATTAAAGCTTCCAAGAGGCTGACCTCAACCCTTTTTGGGAAGTGGGAGAGGACAATCATAAAACCCTCCAAGGCTTCCTCTTCCTCTAGACTTTCTGAGGACACTAGGACTCAAAGAGTCAATCCCCTACCTGCTGATGAAGAGGCACCAGAAATTCCTCCTTCTTCACCTTCCTCTTGACTTCCTCCATCCTTAACCCATCAACAACCATCTAACCCTGATATATCCACAGTCATTTCCACTCCATCTCCATCTCAATCTCCTTTACCTTACTACTTAAAGGACATTCCATTCACCACTTCTGTATCTACACAAATGTCTCCCACCTTCAATCTCCTTACAACACCAACATCATCCCCATCACTTGTACAATCACCAATACAAACTCCTCCTCAATCTCCACTTGTTATTGATACCCCTATTGATATCACATCTGACATCCCTCCACTCACTCCTCCAATCATCCCCTGCACATCTACCATCATCCCTCCAATTCTACCTTCACCTCCATCCACTTCCTTAAATGTCTGTACTTCTTGTGGTATCACCACTTCTTCTCTCCCATCATACTCATCTGATCCATCTACCATCATCTCTCTTCTCACTCCAAATCTCTCATAGAGGATGCCATTGCACCTCTAATTCTCTCCATCAAAACTCTCTCCACTCAACTTGCTTCTATTTCTTACCCTTCTTCATCTAGGGGCCTGGCATCAGACATCCACGTTACCAGGCAGGGGGAGATGTTCAATGAAGAAGTCTCCCTTTCAGCATTTCTAGCAGAACAAGTAGCAATAGCAGTAGAAATAGAGATTGTTTATACTGATATACCAGATGCAGAACTTACAGATTTCTTGGATGCAAATTCTGCAGAAATAGATGATTCCTTGGTCATTCTTTCTGGAGACTGCTCTATTTCTCCAGCAGTTGAACTGAATCTAGTTCTAAATTCTTTTGACCACCTATATAGAAACATTGTTTTATTTTTTTCTCCTAAGTATTACACAGATATTGTTTGCTATACAGCTCCAGCGAGTACAAGAACTCTTCAGGCCATTCAGGACAGTTTTGCAGTTCAAGAACCTCCAGAGATTGAGACTGAGATTGCTCCAGTCTTTCATGCTCAACTCTTTGTGCCCAAGGTTCTTTCCCCTCCTACTTTTGTCTTCTCCACCTCTCTTATCCCTGACATGGATGAAATTCAAGATGAAGAAATGGCTGAAGATAAGCAGATTATTGAAGAAAAGAAAATTGTAGAGGAAATTCTAGCTCCAGCTCAAGGAGTATCTCTTTCAGAAGAGCAAATAAGACATATTTCAAAGGAAACTATAGAAGAGATAGATGATTTGTATGATAATCTTGCAAGTGAATCCAGTTAAGATGAATATGATGATTCAGAGGATACTCAGTCTAAGATGAGAAAGTTTAAGAAAAAGAAGGCAGTTGCTCAGGCACCAATAAAGCAACCTCCTAATCCAAAGAATGATATTCCATATTATATCATGTATAATTATCCCTAAACTCCAACTTCACCCAACTGGATGAAACACTCTAAGAACCAGTTGAAAGAATAGAAGAAGAAGTTTGGATCTGCTCCTACTAAGAGGTTTAGGAAGGACTCACCTCCTCCTCCTCCTCCTACTGCTGCAGGTGCTTCAGGAAATATTGCATCTAAGTCAACCTCTTCTCAACAACCAAAGCCATATGCCCCTCACAGTCAAGAAAGATACTCTAGACCTCTTTCCAGAGGTGGTCACTCTTCTAGGAGAGGAAGACAGCAACAAAGCAGTCATGTTGTAAAGTATAATGAATATAGACTTTCAAGCTCCTACTTTGCTGAACAATCTACAAAGAATTATCCTTCTACAAATTTTCAACCACATTCTATAATTTTTAGGAAAGCTCAAAGATCTGCTCAGGATATTTCAAAAGCTGATCTAGGGAGACCTCCATCTCCAGGATATGAACCAGAGTTAGATCCTAATTTCAGAATGACAAGATTCTATGAGCTGATAGTCTTATCCTAGATGAATAAAGCAAAGAAAGAAGGAACCGTTCCCTCTCAGTTTACTACCATGTCTACATATAGACAAAAGAAACTTGAAAAATATGAGGTAGATAAACATCTCTTGGATCCTAATGCTTACATGCAGGTACACCCAGAAGCTATTGTTCCAAGAGCTTCTACTGTAACACTTCTGGGAGCTCAAGACCTGAAAATGTCCAAACATGAAGAAGAAAATCCCTTAAGGAAGATTGTATTTACTAAATATTCTTCTGCTCCTCCTCTTGACAGTTCTAAAAATAATTTTTATTCTCAGTTTATTTACGGTCATATCTGCTGTACTTCCTGTTAATTCTGTCAGAGATCTGTTATTGCGTTTTAGGTTTGTATTTTATTGTTTTATGCATTGTACGTAGTGACGTCACCCAAATCGTGGGAGATTGTTAGAACCTCACCTATATTTGGGATTTGGGCTAAGGTTCACTATTAGGGTTGCGTAGATTGACCCTTCTTGTATAGTCTAGGGTCATAGGTCTTCATTTGATTATAGGGTAGGTCAACAAGTCATATCGATCAAACCAATCCCTCAAAAGACCTAGAAGACTGAAGAAACCAAAAGAAGGCAGAGTTTTCTCCATTTAAGAAGGCGTTCAACGAACTCTGAAGTGATCTCGACGATCGTCGTTCTCAATTCGACGATCTCAGAATCTCTTCTCTGAACTGAGATCGACGATAGATGAACTGAGCTCGACGATCTCCAACCTTCTATCATGAATGAGGTCAACGTTCTCCTATATCAGCTCGACGATCTTGGAGCCCAAAATGGAAAGTTACATTTCAGTTCAGAATTCTCAAGGCTCGGCTCGATGAATGAGAGGTTTGTGTTCGACGATCTTGGATCTCAGATCGACGATTTCTGTGAGTTCAATTTCTACTTCTCTGTAGTTATTTCAAATTGACTAAGGCTTACTTTCTGGCTTGTTTTACACTGAGTAATTAATGCTTATATTTTCTGAATATAGTCGTTCAATAGTAGCATTACTTGCTGGATTTCACAGAGTCATTATACAGTTAATTCTTGGGATAGTTAAGGAATTACTTTATTACTCTTCTAGCCGTCATCCAAGTTCCAAGAAATTAGCAGTCAATTAAGGAAGGAATTCAAACTTTTTTGCAGAAAAAAATATGGTAAATATAAAACAAGTTTTTCAAAAGCAAAATTAAAACGAGAAGATGTGGAGTTATAGATTTGAGAATACAAGAGACTGAGAATTTTTCATCATCATCAGTCTTACATCTCAAAAGAATTCCAAGAGACAATCATCATCATAAGTCGAAAACTTTCTGGAGATCATTTCAAGAAGACCTACTCACCCTACAAAACTTCAATCTTCCATATCAAAATTTCTATCACAGGGCGAGCATTGGTTTCAACAAGAAAGATCCACTAGTCTTTTCAGTTGTTTTAGAAAGAGAAGAACTTCATATTATTTTGTTTTATTACTCTCTCTATTTAAAGGGTTTCTTAACTCCCTTCAAAAGTTATACACCTTTGTTGCAAGTCTCCTGATCAATTGACTTGATTTGATTTTTCGGCACCTGATCAAAAGCGTAAAGGGTTGTGAGATCTCCCTTGAAATAGATATTGTGGTGACAGGTCACCTGAGCAAAAACATGATTGGTGGCAGGGCACCTGATCAAAAACCTGAGTGGATTCCTACCAGGGTGGTAGAAGAGTGGATGTACCCAAGTTTAGGGGAACCACTATAAATTTCTTGTGTCTTCTGTGTTGCTAGCTTTTACTTATTGTGTGCTGTTTGCTGTGTGCTGTAGTTTTCCCTTCTGCACTTTGTTCTTTACACATAGTAAAATAACTATTTTAATCTAGTAGATTTAATTCTATAAACATATTTTAAAAGATCTATTAACCCCCCCCCCTCTAGAGTAAATTAGTCTAACCCCCTTCTTTCAAGCTTGTTGAAAGCTTCTCCAAGACCAAGACTGTCCTTCCACTAGTTGCTAAATTCTCAGCTCAGACCAAGGGTGTTGGCTTAGGCCATGTTGAGGCTCCTAGTAAATCCTCTAGGAGAAATAAGGATCAATGAAGGAATAAGGCGGCCAAGAAGGCTTTGGCAAAGAAAAAGGGGAAAGCTCCACAAGATCAGACTATATTTAAGAAGGTTGTTTTTCCTACTAATAAGTTTGATCTTGACTAATCCTACGGTCACTTCAATAGGCCTACCTATGTAGAGCCCAAGTCGAGGTACCAAGGATGGACTCGTCCTCGAAACTTTGGTGAAAGTTTCTTCAAGGCACCGTATGAAGAGATTAATCTTTAGAGCGATAGCCCTTTTAATCATGGTCATAACATCAAGAAGGCTCCAAAAGTAAAGCCTATTGTAGAAAAGCCTATGAAGGAGAAGAAGCCATGTGAATGTCTTCACCATGAAGCTTCTACCTCCAAGACTGCTGCCCCTACTAGACCCCACTCTCTAATGGTCAAGCAGGAGAGAATTAGAAAAAGATAAAACAAGTTTGACTTTTGGTGTTGTGGCAGAGTTGGTCACTTTTCCATCAATTGATGGTTTAATCCTAGAAATAATGCTACTCCTCATTTTAACATGTAAGAAAGACCGCTCACATTGTTAATACATGTAGGGGGACTAAGCTAACTAGAGACCAAGGACCGAAGCAAGTTGGGGTTCCTAAGGCAAATTTATTTTTGACTGTAGGAATGTCCAAAGACCACAAAAACTCCAATCTGGTACTTGGACAGTGGATTTTCTCGGCACATGACTGGGTCAAGAAGCCTTCTTCAGAATTATTCACCAGTTGTGAAAGGGCCAAAGGTCATCTTTGGAGGTTTCGATAGAGGAATTACGAAAGGCTATGGTATGATTACTAACGGTAGCGTATCCTTTTCGGATGTTTCTTATGTTGAAGGATTGGAACACAATCTCAGCATAAACCAACTATGTGATAAAAGATACATAGTTGAATTTCATGTTGATAAGTGCTTGATAAAATCCATTGATAATTTAGAAACGATTTTATCAGGCACTCGTAGTAGAAATATCTTTTGTTTGAATTTTACATGTATAGACTCTTCTACACCAGTGTGTCTTTTGTTAAAAGATACTGCGTCTCTTGGTGACCAATGGCACAAGAGATTAGCACATATTAATTTCAAAACTATAAATAAATTATTTTCTCTGAACTTAGTACGTGATGCCCCAAATGTTAAGTGCACTAAGGATAGACCTTGTCATGCATGTGTAAAAGGCAAGAAAACAAGGGATACTTTTAAAAGAATTATAGGCAAAGACTCTAATAGGTGTTTACACCTACTTCATATGGACTTGTTCTATACACTGAAAGTAAGAAGTTTTGGAGGTAAGGATTATACGTTGGTTATTGTTGATGATTACTCGCGCTTTGCGTGGGTGTTCTTTCTATAACACAAGTTAGATACCTTCGACGACTTTAAAAATTTTGTCAGGCAGATCCAGAATGAATACAACTGTTCCGTAGTCAAAATCAGAAGTGACAATGGAACCGAATTCAAGTCTGGGGCCATGAAAGAACTCTGTGAAAGCTTTGGTATCTTTCACGAGTTTTCCTCTCCTCGTACTCCCCAGCAAAATGGAGTAGCTGAGAGAAGGAATAAAACATTCATAGAGGCCTGCAGGACTATGTTGAGTGATGTCTCACTACTAGAGTACTTCTGGGCTGAAGCTGTCAACACTGCATGCCACGTGCAAAATCGAGCACTCATAAATAAGAACCATAATAAGACACCTTACGAACTTCTAAAGGGCAGAAAGCCGACTGTCTCATATTTTAGAATCTTTGTCTATAAATGCTTTGTTCTTAATAATGTCAAGTATCATACTACTAAATTTTGTGAAAAGAGCTTTGAAGGTATTTTTATAGGGTATAATAGCCATAGTAAGGCATATTGGGTATTTATTAAGAAAACCTAGTGTTAGAAGAATCTATTCATATTGTATTTGATGAGACGAGCTTGCTACAAAGCGGCTCTTTTAGTGTGTTTGTTGAAGATGCAGGTTCAAACATGAAAGAACTCAACTTGAGTGAGCTGATGGAAGAGAAAGGTGAAAAGTTCATTAAGATCCCAACTCCAACTCCGATTGGCGAGGTTGATGATCAAGATGAAGAAGTGACTCAAGTTGATGAAGTCACCCCTGTGGTTGAGGACACTCCAGATTTAAGGACTCGAGAAATCAGACATCTGAAGGATCACCTAATGTATCAAATCATAGGAGATCCCCGGGACGGTGTGAGAACTCGTAGTGGTACAGCTAACAAAACTTTATATTTGAGTTTCCTCTCACAGGTTGAACAAAAGAAGTTTGAGGAAGAAAACTCAGACGCGTCATGGATATTGGCTATGGAAGAAGAGCTAAATCAGTTCAAGCATTGCAAAGTTTGGAAACTGGTTCCAAGACCCAAAGGCAAAAACGTCATCAGGACGAAGTGGGTCTACATGAACAAGATGGATGAGGATGGAATGATCATAAAGAACAAGGCCAGACTCGTCGCCAAAGTATACAGGCAAGAAGAAGGAATCGACTTCGACCAGACATATGCTCCAGTGGTAAGGCTGGAGGCAATCAATATGTTCCTAGCATATGTTGCACTTAAGGGCTTCACCGTCTATCTGATGGGCGTGAAGTCTTCCTTCCTTAATGGTGATATCAAGGAAGAGGTGTATGTGGAAAAATCTCAAGGTTTCGTTGACTCTAACTTTCCTGATTATGTTTATCCTCTATCTAAAGCACTGTATGGTTTGAAACAAGCTCCTCGAGCTTGGTATGAGACGTTGTCTAGCTTTCTTCTTGAGAACAAGTTCACAAGGGGAAAGATAGATAAGACATTATTTATTAGGGAAATTGAAGGCAAGATTTTGCTAGTGCAAATCTATGTCGATGATATTATTTTTGGCTCTACAGATGACAACCTCTGCAAGAAGTTTTCTAAACTTATGCAAGGGAAGTTTTAAATGAGCAGTATAGGTGAGCTGAAGTATTTTTTAGGACTTCAAGTAAAACAATCTGAAGATGGAATTTTCATCTCGCAGACTATGTTCACCAAATAGTTGATTAAGAAATTCAGAATATAGAATACAACCTCTATGAGGACTCCAATGGGTTCAGTTGTGTCTCTGGACAAGGATGAGAAAGGTAAACCTTTTGATGAAACCAAGTACATAAGCATAATTGGATCCATGCTCTACCTCACTGCCAGTAGACTAGACATAATGTTCTCTACATGTGTCTGTACTAGATTCCAAGTGAACTGTAAGGAATCTCACTATGCTGCTACAAAGCAGATTCTGAGAAACCTTAAAGGTACACTGAATCTTGGATTATGGTACCCAAGAAGTAATGACAACGAGCTAATTGGTTTTTCAGATGTTGAATTTGCATGTAGTAAAGATGAAAGAAAGAGCACTTCCGAGACTTGCCAATTCCTTGGAAGGAGACGCATTTCATGGAGCAGCAAATAGCAAAATTGTGTCACAAACTCAACGGTCGAGTCAGAATATATTTCAGCCGACAGTTGTTGTGCACAATTGCTTTGGATAATGAATCAACTGGAAGATTATAACTTGAAGGTCAAATACATCCCATTGTTTTGTGACTCCTCTAGTGCAATAGCAATCACAAACAACCCAGTCTCTCATAGCCGGACAAAGACACACTGAGCTAATATACAATTTCATCCGGGAGCATGTGGAGCATGGGGACATTGATCTACAGTATGTCCTAACTAATAGGCAAATTGAAAATATATTCACGAAGCTGCTGGACGAGACCAAGTTCTCTTTCTTCAAAACTTAACTTGGTATGCTCAACAAAGAGGAATAGACAAGCAGGACTCATTTCACATCCCAGAAATCAAGGATAAGTCAAAAAGGTTGGAATTTCTCTAAGTTGGACTTCATTCTCGAGATAAGGAATGACTACTCGAGAACTCGAATATGACTACTCGAGTACTTCTCTGAATTCTCGAGAACTAAGTAAGTCACTCGAGTATTATCACTCGAGTACAAAATTTCTTCTCGAGAAGTAGAAAAGTACCACTCGAGTACTGTCATACCGCCACTCGAGTACTTCCATTCCATCACTCGAGTAATAAAGTTCCACTCGAGAAATGCCCCGATAATTTCTGGATTTCTTTCAAATTTCTATTTCCGAAAACCGAGTCCTATTCTCCGCTATCTAAGGTATGTTTAAGCTTAATTACACTCTTAATCATCATTACTAGGGTTATATAAAAAAGGAAATATCGAATTTCAAGAACCTATTCGAATTCAAATCCTCTCTCTCTCTCTCTCTCGACAAATAAAACTCTTTGCCTTCCGCCGCTAATACAGAGCACGCAGCTGTCTCCATCGTTCTCTAGTCTACCTCTCGCAGTTCTCTGAAGGAGATGGCGTCATCTTCGAAGATCGGGATAGGAAGTGAGTTAGTTGTCACCGGCAAAGCAGAAATCTCTGATGACTTTAGGAATTTGCTGATTCTTCTCGAGATAGCAGGTCAAATGTTTGTTCTACAACAGCAGTACAAGATACTATTCCCAGAGGTTGAAGAATTTTTCAAGAACCTTAAAGTCAAGAGAAATGGGAAAATCCTCAAATCACAGGTCAAGGTAATCAAGATAAAGCTCACTAAAACCACAGTTTCTCAACTTCTTAGAATGCCAATAGTTGATGAAGAGGATGAACTCACACATGAAGACTCTGATAGAGCTTGCAATTTCTGTGGGGTTCAAATAGATATCAATTTCATTTGCAGACCAGATCTTAATCCTAAGGGAAAGTTGCTAGTGGACATCATTGGAAAAATTCTCCTTTGTAAGACAAGTTCTATCAGAGACATTTCAAATGATCTGTTTGATATTATGACAACAATAATCTGCATGAAATTTTTTTAGTTTAGGATGTTAATTCTAGATAAGATCAGGGAGAGCATTAAGGCTCCAAAGTATGCAAGGATCATCTCATTGTTATTGTATGAGATTAATCCAGAGGTGTTTGATTTCTCTAAGGGAACAACCCTCCATCACATGAAGAAATTATCAGTCTCCTCCATCCAGAGATGGGAATTGAAGTTGCAGAACCCAGCCCAGGCTACTAAAGCCCATGAGCAACCAGCTGTAGAGGAAAGGACCCCATCTCCCTCTCTACATGATGTTGCTGGCAAATCTGGTACATCAACTGAGGGGGAGCCTGCCTCATCTGTTCAGCAAGATAGGATGCCTTCTCCTCCTACCCCTTCTCTTCAGCATGTCAGAATGCCTACTCCTCCTCCTGATCCATCTATCCATCCATCCACTTCAGAAGAACTCCAGTCAGATACTCAGGTATTAGAGACCATTCACTCTAATACTGAAGATATAAATAAGATGATTGAAGAGCTTAGCTCAGATGAGCCTCTTCCTCCCCTCCAAAAGGACCAAGCTGAAGAAGCTCTCAAGGAGCCTACTCTAGTTCATTCACCATCTCCTATAGCATCTCCTCAGTCCCCTGTTGATCATTCCTTTGCTGTAGAGAAAGCTCAAGAAGAATCTTTACTGATTTCAGATGACCACGAACAGATTCCAGAACCAATTGCAAATACCTTGAGGAGGTTGGAATTCACTCTTCCCACCATTCATGGTGAGGAAGATATGTCATGATTCACACTACCAGATCTCAGAGCTAAGTAGTTATTGAAGAAGTTGTTCCTTTGACTGCACCTCCTCCTCCTCCAGTTACTCCTGCTACTACTGCTACTATTACTACTTCTGATACACCTACTGCTTCAGATATACTTGGTAAGATAGAGCAAATGCTCATGGTTCAAAGGAAATATTTTGATGATTCACTGAAAGTTATTCAAGAGAAATTTAAAGCGTTGGAAAAAGAAATGAGCCGAGGCTTTGCTGAGATACAACATAACACTGATCAACTAAAGCACCTCTTCCAGATAGGTGGCAAATCTCTAGATCATACAATCACCAGTGTTGGTCATGTAATGGACCAATTTGTCACACTTACAAATAATCAGATTCAACTTGAGAAGAAAGCCCAAGAGCACTTCATGAAGATATGTGAAGAGGTGGGCACTTTCAAAGAAGATGCCATAGAGACACTATGTGTAGAAGCCAGAAAGGGGGAGTGACTGGTAAAAGAACATCTAGAAAAGTATTTAGCAATCTCAGATACCAATGTCAAGACTCTATGGACTGCAAAAATTGGATGAAATTAATAAAGATGTACTAGCCCAGATTCAATCTGTAAAGTTTCATACATATGATACTATTGTTTGGGTGCACAATCAGATATTCCCAGATTTTCATGCTGATCCCAATATCATTCCACATCATCTGAATCTTCTTGTAGAAGCCAAGCCTTCTCAGATGCCTGCTCAACCTAACTTTTCTCCTAGGCCTGAAGGGGAAGCTCCTCATCCACTAGAATTTTATGCTCAGGTATGGGAATCTGATATTCCTCAAGACTTACTTGAAATTCAGATCCCAAAGAGAATAAAATATAGAGAGGGAGCTTCTGCCAGCAGAACCATTCCAAATCCAGAGGCAGAGAAAAGGAAAGCCAAAGAATTTGTTGAAATCGGGAGCCCAACTTCAAAATCTCTGATTCTTGATACACTGAAGCTTGTGATGGACTTCAATGAAAATATACATGATCACTACAGCTCCCATGAGTGGGACATGTATAAAAAGTCTATTACCAAAAGAAGAATTTATGACAGAGAACATGGGAGGAACAATCCAAATTCACCTCCAAGGCCTCCCAAGTATTATCCAAAGCCATTCAGTTATCAAAGAAGACAACAGGAAAAGAAGAACATGCAACATCAGCAATAGCATCAACAACATCAAGGCTAAGAATGATCAAATTTATGAGTTTGAGGATTGAATCTATGTAGAGCTGAAATCTTGAAACATTCTTAATTATATAATCATTAGTTTTGATGATTCTCCTTTTATCTTTAATTTTCATACATGTCATTCTGTATTTAATGTTTATATCTAGTTGTTTTTATTTTTTATATAATTCACCTTAGTGTAAAGGGTTCTGACTACTACAAAAAGCGAGAGATTATTGGGTAGTGTATCCACAATAACCTAGATTTGTATGAAGTCAGGTCTAGTACTCTAGTAGATGAACAGTTTATTTCGACTTATAGAAGAATAGTTCTCGAGAAGATTCTAACCCCACTCGAGTAGCAAAGCCTGTACTCGAGTAGTCTGTTTAGTTCTTGAGTAGCCCAGTTCTATTACTCGAGTGATCAAACTTTCATTCCAGAATTTTCTCTAAGTCAAGTTCTCGAGAAGTTCAGTTTCACCTCTCGAGTAGTCTCTCAGGCACTCGAGTGATCATTACTCCACTCAAGTGACTTCAGACTCTATCCTGAATTTTCCAGTATTACCTCTTCTCGAGTATGATTTTCTATTATCTTGAGAACCAGTTATAGCACTCGAGTAGAATTCATTTTACTCGAGTAATGCTGTTATCTTTTCTGAAAATTTCTCTAAGTCCCCGTCAGATCAAATTTTTTAATTCTTTTATATGACTGGTCCACGTGGCCGTCATTAATGACAAATTTAACAGTTAGGGAGATCTTATAAAAGGTCCTGTCATTATGACTAACCCTAAGAGTGTAATTTCTGTCATTCTCTATGTTTCTGGATCAGCCGATAATTCCTATTTTTCTACAGAAGCTGTCGTTCTTCTTCAAGATCGCCAATGCTTCTTTTGATCCAGATCGACTTGGAGATCAAGATATTCGTCAATCTTCATCTTCACCTTGATCGTGTGAGTCTAAGTTTCTCATAAAAGATCTAGCCGAGAGTCTTCTTCTACAAATTCTGATAAAGCCGCAAAGTCCAAGAAAGAAGATCTAGGGAGAGATTTTCATATCTGAGAAGAAACTACTGTTTGTATTTTCATATTTCTTTTTAATCTTATAGGAGATTATTCTCCGAGTGTAGGAGCCTTCGTTCTCTGAGTTGTAGAAAGTTTTCATCTTCCGAGTATAGATCACTTTTGGATCGAGATTGTAGGAACGTTGTTCCGAGCGGTAGGATTGTTTTCAATCCGAGATTAGTGGAGTAGCCGAGTCTAGCGTATTGCTAGAACGGTGAGTGGGAAGTGAACATACCCAAGATTAGGGAACCACTATAATTCTTGGTATTCTCTGTATTTTTCTTGGTTATTTCTTGTGCATAGATCACTAAAGTTTGTATTTCGCAAAAAGACACACAACTCACCTATTCACACCCTCTAGGTGATTTAGGTAGACAGCTTGAACTCTATTTCATAAAGCATGGTTGATTGCTTGGAACTACTGGACGGTTTCCCGACGAGATTGCTCCAAGGTTTCCCAGAGAGGATCTTCACTAGGACTTGAAGGAGCGAGGTTCTCGACAGGTTGATTGTCTGACATAGCTAACTGTTGGATTTCATCGTATGTTCAAAATCTGAAGGTCCCGTGTTAACTGTTGATGCCTAAAATGCGCCTCTCTGCGCTCTAGAGAGGTGAAAACATTCGATCCAAGGATGCGGGTGAAAAAGAAGGTTGATGTGGAACTGTCGAGTAGTCGGTTACTTTAACGGTTAGGGTTAGCGATATAGCCCGAGAGAAGGGAGAAGGGAAGAAGAGAGGCCGCTTACAACGGCAACAACAAAGTTCGCCCGCCGCGGCTTAAATATCACTACTATGATAGGCTTTCCTTTGATTATGAATCAATATTACAGCTTGAGTCACTCCTTTACATGGAAAAATATAAAGGGTATGAGGGGAAGCTGGTGGCGGTTAGAAGAAGAAGCTGTTGAGGCCACGCAGACTGAACTGGCAAGTCGCAAGGCTTATGGTTGTCGGCCTGAACACCTAGCCGCACGGCTATCTACGGAGTTCGCCCCGACTCAACTGGAAAGTCACCAAGCTGGTAGTTTCAGGACTGAAGACCTTGCCGGGTGGGCTATCTACAGACTCCGCCCAGAATGATGGTAGGCTGCTAGTTAATGCCGGCAGATAGGAATTTGTAGCCGTAGGATTTGCTGTAAATGTTGATCCCCGATGCTTGTACCCCCACAATGAGAGGTATGGGGGCCTATTTATAGGCTCGAGGAGTAAACAGTCTTGGTAATGTTACCCCCGGTATGCCGGTGAGTTGTGCGAGTAGATAAGGAGTCCGCCAAGTCTGACCTTGTTGATCAGGAAGATGGGTAGTTTGCTACTACTTGGGTAGTCACTGGAGCAGTCCACCTCTACTTGGTGGAGAAGAGGACCTGTGCTTGCCTCTGCCGGTCGGAGAAGATTTCTTGCGGGCTAGGTGGACACCAAGTCGGGAGTCCGACGAGACTTGATAAGAAAGTTGGGCAATCTATTTGGACAAGAACCATTGGTCGGACTAAGGTTGAGTCCGACACCTATTGGTGGATAGAAGGCAGGTCGCCCCTACTGTTGGGTGATTTTGCGATCTGAAGGAAAATTTCGCCCCTACTATTGGACGACCTGGAGGATTGTCGCCCAATGTTTTGTAACCTGGAGAGTTTGCCCGCTTGTTGGGCAAGAGAACAATCTACCTCCCGTTGGGCAGATAAAGGAGCAGTCTGTCTCTACAGGGAGGGAAAGGTGAATTGGAGCTCGCCTCCATTGAATAGAGAGGTTGGCAATCTACACCTGTTAGATAAGAACACTATAGAGTATTTAGCCGATCAAACTGTGCGGCCTGTAGTGGTGGACCGAGGAAGCAGTCTGCCACCCCTACAGAACACGCGGTTATTGTGCGGATGCGGCGATCAGACTAGGAATACAGCCTGATGGCCCGCAAATAGACTCTTATTTAGGTGGTTGGTTCGATGAGTTGAACGTCGCGAACTTGCTAAAAAGCAAGTTTTTAACCAAAGGAGGCAAGTGCACCTATCGCATATAGTACTCGATATTCAGGGGAATACCGAGGTCGTATTATTCTCGGGGCCTGTTGACTATTTCTACTCCTTCCGGAGGGACTATTATTTTACCAAAAACATCTTGTCGGGTTTTAGTTAATTAAAGCGGTTATAAAAAGAGAGAAGTAAAAAGACTTAGAAAATATTAGATGAATGGTTAACGCTCGGCATCGAATTAGATCAAATCTAAAACGACTCTTAATAAATATAGAACTTAGTTTTCAAAATAATTAAAGGCAACTTATGCCGTGGAGGTTCCACAAACATGAGCTCACCTAGCTCTAGGAATATCGCTCACCTAAACATTAAGATTATTCTACCGAACTCTCGTCTGACGAAGTATTCCTCTTAATGCCCTCTTTACGCTCAGAACCTCGCTATTGGGTGGGGAACACAATCCGGTAGAATTACACTTCTCCTCACTCGAGGGTATGCACGCAACTCTTTTTACCCAAGGGTGATCAGTCCATACGCACGGCCTCTCGACAAGCTAGCGTATGGATAACAGAAATAGAGCCCACACATCGATATGCGGTTCTAGGCGTCGTTAACCCGGGGCAAACCTTAAGCCCTTTAATTAAAGTGTGAAAAAGATTCTTTAATTATTTAGAGAGATTTCATATTCCCAATGCTCTTCGTTGCCTGAGGGCTAAAAATGATTAGCCACTCATCGGTATGGGGATGGCTTATGATTTTTATGAGGCGTGAGTTCGTAACTAAGCACTAAATGGTTATAAGAAGAAGAAAAAGAAAAAAAACACAAAGTTTAGAAACATTGCAAAGCTAAATTACGGCGAGAACTCACACACTCAATGAAACCATAAGTAAAATGGCAAGTGACAAGTCCTACTCGAATGAGTAGGCGGGAAATTAATGCAAGTACAAGTCCTACTCAAACGAGTAGGCGGAGAAATAAAGCGAGTCCTACTCAAACGAGTAGGCGGGAAGTAAATATAACTACAAGTCCTACTCAAACGAGTAGGCGGGAAATAAAGTGAGTCCTAGTCAAACGAGTAGGCGGGAAGTAAATGCAAGTACAAGTCCTACTCAAACGAGTAGGCAGGAAATGATGAGTCCTACTCGAACGAGTAGGCAAGAAATAAAGCAAGTCCTACTCAAATGAGTAGGCGGGAAATAAAGCAAGTCCTACTCAAACGAGTAGGCGGGAAATAAATGCATATGCACGCACACACTCTTCATAATTGAAAGAAAGCTGTAAAGATTATCTCGTACACGCACACACTCTATGTAATTGAAGAAAGCCATAAAGAAAGCGATAAAAACTACCTCATACACTCACACACACTTCATCAAATTTGAAAAAGACAAAATGAAAAGATAACTCATACACTCACACACACTATTAAAGAGAAAAAACAAAGCTACTTAAAAAATAAAATTACAACATACCTACTCCTAAAGCATACCAAAAACACATAAAAGAACAAAATAAAAAGATTAAGAGCAAAAGGTTTTCAAAACAAAGCAAAAACTAAAGACTTTCAAAAATTAAAATTACAACATTTTCATTCTTAGAAGTTCATAAAAGTGATTAAAAAGAGAAAACAAAGTGAACAGAACAATAAAGTTTTACAATCCTAAAACAAAGCTAAGTTAAAAAAAATCACTTTTAAAATCTATTTTACAAATCCTAAGAATGAAAACATATAACCTAAAACATAAAGAAGATAGGAAAAAAAATAGAACTATCCTAACAACAATTTTTTGCAAAGATAAATATTATAACCTCCTATCATATTAGAAAAAAACAAGATGAATTAAAACATTCACTCATAAACTCACACACACATTTCATAAAGAGAAAAACAAGGAAATACAAAAATAAAATATCATTGAAATTAAGGCACTCAAATGCATTCCATACCATCATGAGGAGAGAAAAACTACCAAATTTTATTTAAGGGAAAAAGTTGGATTACAAAGCTAAAGCAAAAGCTAAAACAAACATGAAAGGGAGGGGGGAGAAATCTCCTTACATTGCACAAAAAGCACACAAGCAACCCTCAAACAAAAATATTATCCCAAAAAGTTGAACCCTTGGACCTTACAGAAACTTGTTATTTATAGACAAAAAAGGGTTTGACACAGGTGCATCGGATTTTGGGCCACGGGCGTGTCGAATCCGGTGTGCTGGAGAAGTCAAAATCCGTTGACTGGCTGATTTATGGAATGATCTAGACCGGGACACTTGTCGGATACGGGTGTGTCGGGAGGCGTGACACGGGCCTGTTGGGACACCTTGCAATTTGATGTCGGCATGGATGAGCTTGAACTGGTGATACGGGCGTATCGGTTTTTTGGACATGGGCGTGTCCGGGTCGGGTTGACGAAGGCCGAACGTCCAGCTGGGATCGATGAAGGTTGATCATCGAGGGGGTGACACGGGCGTATTGGAAGATGGGACACGGGTGTGTCGGCTTAGAATTTTTTAGTTTTTCTAGAGAATTTCTGAAAAACAAAATAAAGCAAAGTTAGAACAATCTTTACAAAAAGGAAACATTTATTGAAGAAAAATAACTAAAAACAATGAAAATAAACTAAAACGACCTAATAGAAGTAATGAAAAATACGTATATTTACAACTTATCAAATACCCCCATACTTAAGCTTTTGTTATTCCAGAACAAAAGTTGGAGATGAACTTATAGGGAATTAAAAGAAATCCTAAATTTACTACCGCTTAAATTAATTAAAAGAGAGATCTAGATAAACATCCAGGGTATAAGAGTTAAGTCCAAATCCATGAAAATGATTTAAATAGAGGAAAAGTTTTGGCCAAAAAGACTTCTTGAAGGAACCAAATAACAAGCATAAATTATAATCGTTAGCTAACATAAATAGATTGGAATAATAGAAACTTTAGCATACAAGTGTTTTAAAGGAAATAATGCAATTTAAAATTATGCTTAAAAAAAATTTTAAATTAATTCTAGAATCATTGGAATTTGCTAAAGGAGTTGTTTTGGTTTATGAAGAGGGCTTAGGCTTGGAGGCGAGGTAATTTTTTTTTCTAAAACCTCAGATGAAAATTTTTTGTTGATGTTTTAGGAAAATGAAATCTTATTTTCCTAACATATATTTATGAACAACATCAATATAATCCAATGTATATGTATAGGAGTAATGAATTTTATCTTCTTACTCCATAACATATAATTTTTTAAAATATTGGATGCCTATATTTACGGAACGAAATCTAATTCCCATTGACATAGGTTCTTTTAAGGAAAGAAATTTTATCATGTCAAGTAAAACATGATAAATATGGATAGATATGGTTTATTTTTTCAAGAAGAATACTAGCTTTTAATCAAAAAAAATTTGAGAGCAACTTTGATAAATTGAACGTTCCTCTATTTCAAGAAGCTTGAAGTAGAAATAATTGAAGTCTATAATTGTTTTTTCTAACATAATACACGTCCCTCTATTTTAGATTCATTAGAAATAGTGCCTAAAACAAGTCCCCTATATTAAGAAGAAAAACATAAGATATTTAAATTTATCAATCTCTAATTAACAAACGAATAGTAGATAAAAAATTAATGAAATTAACATATAAATGTACTCACAATGATATTTTTGGAGAGCAAAAATGATTAAGAATGGAAAATTTGATTTATAATTTTTTTGGGTTTTTAAAGTTATCATCTTTTTTTTGTGTTTTGAGTTTATGTCTTTAATATATACATATACATACTAAAAATACGAAAAAGATGTATATATATATATATATTTGAAGTGATTTATATTTGTTTTTTAAATTTTTTTTTGTATTTTTAAGATTTTTTAAGAAAATATTTACAAAGGAGGAAAAAGAAAGAAGTGATTTACAAAGAGGAGGAGGAAAAGAAGAGGGGAGAGAGAAAAGAATATTTACAAAAAGAATATTTAAAAAAAATATTTACAAAGAAAAATATTTATAAAGAAAAATATTTACAAAGAAAAATATTTACAAAGAAAAATATTTGCAAAGAAAAATATTTACAAAGAAAAATATTTGCAAAGAAAAATATTTACAAAGAAAAAATATTTACAAAGAAAATCTAAATAATATTTTTGTTGAATTTTTGTTTTGTAATTTTTTTGAAATTTTTGATGATAAAATAAACAACAACAAATTTTTGTTTTTTTTAGTTTTCATTCTTTAAAATTTATTAGTTTTTTTTTTCGTTTTTATTTTTTTTAAAAAAAATTTAAGTGTGGAAAATGGAAGTGCAGAAAGGAAAGCAGGAAAACACCCTCATACTTAAATCCAACATTGTCCCCAATGTTGTAATGTAAGTATGCGGAACAAAAATGAAACAAAATGCAATATTTATAAAAAATAAAAATGGAGGGTAGGAACTTCCCTGGAACGTGTTCGGGGAGGCCCATCAGAAACCCTGCATTATTAGAAAGAGTAGCAAATAAAATAAGGAAAGAGAGAAAAAGGTAGACGTGGGGTGCCTCCTAAGAGCGCTTTATTTATAGTCGTGTAGCTTGACTATTATGACGGGGTTATAATGTTTAGGAGAGTTATGATTTCGTTAAAACCGATCATTGGATTGCCCGTTATATATAATTTTAATTGATGATCGTTTACTTTAAACGACCCTCTTTCTGGGTGGCAGATGAGTACGGTCCCATATGGCCAAACCTCTTCAACTTTGAAGCGGCCGCACCAACTTGATTTTAGTTTACCAAAAAAAAGCAAAAGACGTGAATTGTAAAGAAGGATAAGATTGTCTAGAGAAAAAAAAATTGGGTCTTGATTTTTCGATCGTGATAGAACTTAGAGCGCTCCTTATAGAACTTATTGCTCTCATAAGTGTTTGCACGCCATTCATCGAGCTCATTTAGTTGCAGTTTTTTATTTTGAGCGGCTAAGTTAGCGTCGAGGTTTATGAGTCTCTAGTTCTATAGGGAGATGGCACACTTTTCCATATACTAACCGAAATGGTGTACAACCAATTGTTGTTTTGTATGCCGTCCGATATGCCCACAACGCATCGTCGAGTTTGAAAGACCAATCTTTCTATTAAGTGAAACCGTTTTTTCTAATATACGCTTAATCTCTCGATTTACTACCTCGACTTGGCCACTTGTTTGTGGGTGGTAGGGGTCGCATGTTTTGTGTGAATCCATATTTAGCTAACGTCTTAGCCATTTGGGAGTTATAGAAATGCATACCCCTATCAGTTACAATAGCACAAGGTGTGTCGAAGCGAGAAAATAGTTTTTTAAGGAAGGTAACGACGACTAGCGCATCGTTGGTGGGGAGAGCTTGCGCTTCCGCCCACCTTGATACGTAGTCGACAGCCACTAAAATATAAATAATTTTAAAAGAAGGAGGTAGGGGGCCGACAAAATCGATGCCCCATAAATCGAAGACTCCGCCTTCTAAAAATAAATTTTGGGGCATCTCGTCGCGACGAGAGATGTTACTCGACCGCTGGCAGCTATCGCAGGAGCGCACAAAATTGTGTGCGTCTTTGAAAAGAGTGGACCAAAAGAAGCCCACCTCTAGTGCCTTCCGCGCGGTCCAGTTATCTTGATAATGCCCACCGGCTGGACCCTTGTGGCAGTACCTAGGTATTTGCGTGCACTCCACTCCCGCAACGCATCTTCGGACCGCTTGGTCCTCGCAGATACGAAAAAGAAAAGGGTCCTCCCAAAAGAAATTTTAAAGTCTGAAAAGAATTTCTTATTTTGCTGGCTCAAAAATTCTTTTGGGAGCATCCACGCAACAAAATAGTTTGCAAAATCTGCGAACTAAGGCGGAGAAGATGAAATGGTATTTAAGGCTAGGAGGCATTCCTCGGGGAATTTGTCGTTTATGTCAGATTCGACGAGCGCTTTCGCACTCAGATTTTCTAAGTGGGAGAGGTGATCGGCGGCTAAATTTTTCGCGCCTTTCTTATCCAAGATCTCCAAATCAAATTCTTGAAGGAGGAGAACCCATCGAAGAAGACGGGGCTTGGCATCGGTTTTAGCGAGTAAATATTTAAGGATGGAGTGGTCTGTAAATATGATAAATTTTGATATCGTTATATACGTGCAAAACTTATCAAAAGCGAAAACGATGGCTAAGAGTTCCTTTTCCGTTGTTGTGTAATTTACTTGTACGGAAGTGAGCATCTTGCTAGGGTAATAAATTGGATGAAAGTGTTTGTCAATGCGTTGGCCAAGAACGACACCTAAGGCAATATCACTTGCGTCGCACATAATCTCGAACGAAAGGAACCAATCGTGCGCCACTAAAATGGGTGAATTGAAAAATTTTCGTTTTATAAAATTAAATCCAAACTCGCATTCTCTACTAAAGACAAAATTTGATTCCTTTTCCAAGAGGCGAGTAAGCGACTTTGATATTTTTGAAAAATCTTGAATGAAACGTCTATAAAAGCCCGCGTTGCCGAGAACCAAACATTCTGGAACCATGAAGTTATAATTTTCCCAATTTAAAATGAGATGCGTGTCCTCGCATCGCTGGAGGACACAATCTAGATTTCGAAGACAAGATGGGAAAGAGTGTCCGAAAATAAAAAAGTCATCCATAAAGACTTCCATAATCTCTCCTACCAGATCGCCAATGATTGCCAGCATACATCTTTGGAATGTAGTTGGCGCATTACAGATGACAAATGGCATTCTTCGGTAGGCAAAGGTGCCAAACAGGCATGTAAAAGTTATTTTCTCTTGATCATCGGGGGAAATGGGGATTTGGAAAAACCCTGATAAACCATCAAGAAAACAATAAAATGGATGACCGGCTAAATGCTCCAGAACTTGGTCTAAAAATGGTAGTGAAAAAGGTCCTTACGGGTGGAATCATTTATTTTTCTATAATCGATGCACACCCGCCAACCCGTAACAGTACGAGTTGGGACAAGTTCATTGTGCTCATTCTCCACTATGGTTAGACCGCCCTTCTTGGGCACGATATGAACGGGACTAACCCACGCACTATCTGAAATGGGATAAATAATCCCCACATCTAATAATTTAATTATCTCGGCTTTAACGATGTCTTTCAAGTTTGGGTTAATACGTCGCTGCGGCTGAATGGTTTTGCGGCAATTATCATTGAGATAAATCATATGAGGGCAAAAAGAGGGGTTAATCACCTTAAGATCATAAATTTGCCATAAAATTGCATGGCGATGTTTGAGCAACACTTCTAATAAATCGGAAGTCTCTGAATCACTCAAATGCGATGTAATCATAACGGGAAGGGTATCATTTTTTCCCAAAAAGTGTATTTGACAGATTCGGGTAAGGGTTTGAGGTCTCGGATGGGCTGTTCTTCTAGCGAGGTTTTGATTCTAATGTCTTTCGAACCAATTTCTTCTAAAGGAAAGCCTATAGATTTATCCTCATCGCAATAAAAATATTCGACTGTGAAAATATCATCGTTAAGAAAAATTGACTCGAAAAAAGGCAAAGAACGGTCTCCAAAAAAGAAGATAAAGAATAGCATAAATCGTCGCTCGATGACGAGTCCTCCATCGTGGGATTAATAGAAAAAGTAACCACATCATCTTCCTTTTGAAGGAAGAGACGAAAATTACTTACATCAATTAATGTGCGGGAGGTGGCGAGAAAAAGGCGACCGAGTATAACCGATACATCGGTGTCCTCCTCGATGTCCAAGATGATGAAGTCTACCGAAAAGATAAACTTGTCAACTCGGACAAGGACGTCCTCCACTAACCCGATGGGGAACTTAACCGAACATCTGCTAACTTGATACGCATATTAGTAGGGGCCGAAGTGCCCAAACCTAATTTTTTAAAGAGGGAGAACGGCAATAAATTAATGCTCGTGCCTAAATCTGCAAGAGCGTAATTTACTAATATATTGCCAAAAAGGCACAGGATGGAAAACCATCCCGGGTCATTTTGTTTTGGGGGCAATTTATTATAAAGAGCCACCGAGCAATCCGCATTGAGAAAGATATGCAAAATATTTTCAAATTTTAGTTTATTAGAAAGAAGTTCTTTCAAATATTTTGCATACTTAGGCATCTGAGAGATCGGCTCGTAGAAAGGAACATTAATATGAATTTGTTTTAATAGTAAAATAAATTTTTTGTATTGCGCGTCCTTACGCTCATTATCTACCCTATGCGGATACGGTAGGGCCTTGTTTAAAATAATTTTATCGTTTAAAATAGGTAAAGGCAGTATAATCGAAGAATGGGGAAGAGGGGTTGGAGGTGAAATATGTACCTTAGGATCGATCCATTTTGGATCGACCACCTCCTTACCGCTACGGAGGGTTATAGCATTGGTATTCTCCCGAGGGTTGGGATCTGTGTTTCCCGGCAGTGCCCCGAGTGTGCACTCGAACATCATTCTTGCTTGTTGTCCAAACTATTGTTCAAGGGTTTTTAACGATCCGGTGATGTTCCGAATATTTGATTCGTTGGACGCTATGTATTTAAAGAATTTTTTCTCAACCGGAGAAGGTTTTGGAGGAGAAGGAGGGAAAAATGCGGGCGCAAAAGAATTTGAGGGGCGTTGCGCATTGTTCGGGTTGCTCCAAGAGAAATTGGGGAGATTCCTCCAACCCGGATTATAGTTATTACTATAAGGGTTGTTGTTGGGGTTTAAGGAAGGACGACCCGAATTTCCTATGAATTCCACGAACTCTTCAGCCACCTACTTTTGGCTTCCCCGCGGGACATTCCATTGATAGGCTTTTATATCCATTTCTTCAAATAAAGCCTGGGCGGCCTCGGGGGTTTTGTTGTTTAATGTGCCCCCGACAGCGGCATTAATCATTTGACGTGTCTGAAAATTAAGGCCATTATAAAAAAAATTTACCTGCAACCACGTTGGCAGTGCATAGTTCAGTCACCGAGAAGGAACTCCTTAAACTTTTCCCAAGTCTCGTATAGAGACTCTGGATCGTTTTGCAGAAATGAAGAAATGTTCGCCTGCAACTTTGCATTTTTTGCGGGCGGAAAGTACTTCGTTAGGAACCGCTCCGTCAACTCAGCCCAGGTGGTGATACATCCTCGCGGGAGGGAATTAAACCACTCCTTAACCTTTGATTTAAGGGAAAAAGGAAATAGGCGCAAGCGAATGGTGTCATCAGTGACGCCATTAATCTTGAAGGTGTCACATATTTCCAAAACATTTGACAAGTAGACATTCAGGTCCTCATCTGGCAAACCATCGAACTACACGATGTTTTGGACCATTTGAATAACACTTGATTTTATTTTGAAATTATTATTCTCCACTATAGGGCGAACAATACTAGACCCAGTATCATCCAGGTTAGGTCGGGCATAATAAAACATAGTACGCTCGGTTGCCGGGGTAAGGTTAGGGTCTGCCATCACTACGGCAGAGGGTTCTTCGATAGATTCCTCGGGGTCTAAAAAAGGATTACGACATTGAGCTCGAATACGCGCAAGGGAGCGTTCGATCTCAGGGTCAAAATAAAGATCTTCAGACTCTTAGGGTTGTCCACGGGTAATACACCCTAAAATATAAACTAAACAAACTCTCTTTTTTGGATTTTTAAATAGAGTTTTTAAGTTTTTTTATTTATTTTTGTTTTTGTTTTTAGAAAATAGGTAAAATTAATAGACTCGGAAATTCAAAATAGCAACACGAAGCTCTCCGGCAATGGCGCCAAAAATTTGATGGCCCACAAACAGACTCTTATTTAGGTTGTTGGTTCGATGAGTCGAACGTCGTCGAATTGCTAAAAAACAAGTTTTTAACGAAAGGAGGCAAGTGCACCTATCGCATGTAGTACTCGATATTCGGGGGAATACCGAGGTAATATTATTCACGGGACCTGTTGACTATCTCTACTCCTTTCGGAGGGACTATTATTTTACCGAAAACAACTTGTGGGGTTTTAGTTAATTAAAGCGGTTTTAAAAAAAGAGAAGTAAAAAGACTTAGAAAATATTCGATGAAGGGTTAACGCTCGGCATTGAATCGGATCAAAACTAAAATGACTCTTAGTAATTATAGAACTTATTTTTCAAATTAATTAAAGGCAACTTGGTCGTGGAGGTTCCACAAACATGAGCTCACCAAGCTCTAAGAATATCAGTCACCTGAACAATAAGACTATTTGACTGAACTCTCGTCCGACAAAGGATTCCTCTTAATGCCCGCTTTACGCTAAGAACCTCGTTATTGGGTGGGGACCCCAATCCGGTAGAATTACGCTTCTCCTCTCTCGAGGGTATGCCGGCAACTCTTTTTACCCAAGGGTGATCAATCCATACGCACAGCCTCACGGCGAGCTAGCGTACGGATAACGGAAATAGAGCCCACACATCGATATGTGGTTCTACGCATCGTTAACTCAGGGCAAACCTTAAGCCCTTTAATTTAAGTGAGAAAAAGATTCTTTAATTATTTAGAGAGATTTCATATGTCCCAATGCTCTTCGATGCCGAGTGCTAAAAATGATTAGCCAATCATCAGTATGGGGACGGCTTATGATTTTTATGAGGCGTGAGTTCGTAACTAAGCGCTAAAGGGTTATAAGAAGAAGGCAAAGAATAATAACACAAAGTTTAGAAACTTTGCAAAGCTAAATTAAGGCGAGAACTGACACACTCAGCGAAACCATAAGTAAAATTACAAGTCCTACTCAAACGAGTAGGCGGAAATGTATAAGTCCTTCTCGAATGAGTAAGCGAGAAATAAATGCAGGTACAAGTCCTACTCAATTGAGTAGGCGGGAAATAAAGCGCGTCCTTCTCATACGAGTAGGAGGGAAGTAAATGCAAGTACAAGTCCTACTCAAACGAGTAAGCGGTGAATAAAGTGAGTCCAACTCAAACGAGTAGGTAGGAAGTAAATGCAAGTACAAGTCCTACTCAAACGAGTAGACGGGAAATGACAAGTCCTACTCAAACGAGTAGGCGGGAAATAAAGCAAGTCCTACTCAAATGAGTAGGCGGGAAATAAATGCATATGCACACACACACTCTTCATAATTGAAAGAAAGCTGTAAAGATTATCTCGTACACACGCGCACTCTACGTAATTAAAGAAATCCATAAAGAAAGCGATAAAAACTACCTCATACACTCACACACACTTCATCAAATTTGAAAAAGGCAAAATGAAAGGATAGCTCATACACTCACACACACTATTAAAGAGAAAAACAAAGTTACTTATAAATTAAAATTAAAACATACCTACTCCTAAAGCTTACCAAAAACACATAAAAGAACAAAAAAATAAGATTAAGAGCAAAAGGTTTTCAAAACAAAGCAAAAAACTAAAGTCTTTCAAAAATTAAAATTACAACTTTTTCATTCTTAGAAGTTCATAAAAGTGATTTAAAAGTGAAAACAAAGTGAAAAGAACAAAAAAGTTTTACAATCTAAAACACAGCTAAGTAAAAAACAAAATCACTTTTAAAAGCTATTTTACAAATCCTAAGAATGAAAACATATAACCTAAAACATAAAGAAGATAGGAAAATAAAAATAGAACTATCCTAACAACAATTTTTTGCAAGGATAAATATTATAACCTCCTATCATATTAGAAAAAAACAAAATGAATTAAAACATTCATTCACAAACTCACACACACATTTCATAAAGAGAAAAACAAGGAAATACAAAAATAAAATATCATTGAAATTAAGGCACTTAAACGAATTCCATACCATCATGAGGAGAGAAAAACTACCAAATTTATTTAAGGGAAAAAGTTGGATTACAAAGCTAAAGCAAAAGCTAAAACAAACATGAAAGGGAGGGGGGAGAAATCTCCTTACATTGCACAAAAAGCACACAAGCAACCCTCAAACAAAAATATTGTCCCAAAAAGTTGAACCCTTTGACCTTACAGAAACTTGTTATTTATAGACAAAAAAAGGGTTTGACATGGGTGCGTCGGCTTTTGGGACATGGGCGTGTCGAGTCCGGTGTGCTGGAGAAGTCAAAATCCGTTTACTGGCTGATTTCTGGAAGGATCTGGACCGGGACACTTATCGGACACGGGTGTGTCGGGAGGCGTGACACGGGCGTGTCAGGACACCTTGCAATTTGATGTCGGCAGTGGATGAGCTTGAACTTGTGACACGGGCGTATCAGCTTTTGGGACATGGGCGTGCCCTGGTCGGGTTGATGACGGCCGAACGTCCAGCTGGGATTGATGAAGGTTGATTATCGAGGGGGCGACACGGGCGTGTTGGAAGATGGGACTCGGGTGTGTCGGCTTCGAATTTTTGACTTTTTATAGAAAATTTCTAAAAAAACAAAATAAAGCTAAGTTAGAACAATATTTACAAAAAGGAAACATTTATTGAAGAAAAATAACTAAAAACCACGAAAATAAAGTAAAATGACCTAATAGAAGTACTGAAAAATACGTATATTTACAACTTATCACCACACTAGCCGCGCAGTCTAGGCAGACAGAGAATTCTATCCGCCCAACCAAGAATAGGGACGAGACAGGCCTCAACCTTCATAGGGAGCCTTGAGAAGATCGCGACTTGAGGGCAAGCCACCTTGGGAGGGATCGCCGATTTCTTGGTTAACACAACCGGTCCGAGTATTGGATCACTATTGGGTATTGTATCCACAATAACCCTGATTTGAAAAAGGGTCCAGTTAAGCTAAGATGAAATTAGTCCATATTTGATGCTTTGTTTTGGGTATGTACTTGCATGTCTACATTTCTACATACACACAAATGTCAGGTTACAGTTGGTCAGTAAACACATGACTATACAATTTAATGCTTCATTGTGTAGGCCAATGTGTTGACTCAAGTGTAATCTCTCTATTTAGATGTACGTCTATCCCAAGTGCATGAGGAGGATAAAGGAAGGAGAAGGATTCAGATTCAGAAGAACAGAATTTTACTCAAGTAAAATTCGCCGAGTATGGTAAGGGATACTTATCAAATTCATCTAGTATACTCGTTGATACTCGTCGAATTTGTCAGATATCCTTACTAGCACCCGTCGAATTCATTATATATACCTTAGGTAGAATTTCTAAGTGTGGAGAGACAGTTAAGTAAAATTTGTCGGGTATCATTAAGTATACTCATCGAATTCGTCGAATGTATCTAACAAAACTCGTTGAATTCGTCAAATATACTTATCGATACACGCTGAATTCGTCGAATCATCTCGAAGCTACTTTTCTAATTTTTTTAAGGAATTTTCATCGAGTGCATCGACAACACCAAGTGAATTGCGTCAGACAACCGATACTCATCGAATTCGTTGAGTATACAGCTTATAATCAACAAATTCATTGATTATGACTTCATCCTAGGCGTTGAGTGGCTAGCTGGGTTGAGATGAATTTCTCTAAGTTAATTTCATCATATATCACAACTAGTTTGGCGAGTATACTCAGCTATACACGACGATACTCTACAAAAAAGACTTGGGTTATTTTTCAGCCCGATTTTCAGATTCCGGTTTGGGTTGGACGACAGACATGCAATGTAAATTTGGCAAGTTCTGTTTTTGAAATTCTTTTATGACCGTTGCTATTGAAGATGCCTATAAATACTTAGGGTGGATTTTTCATCAACTCTAATCGTGCTAATTGCTCAAAATTCAAAATCGACCAAGATTCCAAAAACGACCCGTCAGCTCCGTACGATTCGCGATCTTCGTTTCGCTGATGCTTGATGTGCACGATTCGATCTTCTTCAAATTCGACCGCGTATTTGCAATCTGAAGGCTTCTTTTCTCCTAGATCTAGTCGATTCAAGATTCAAATTCAAAGTCTTCGAGATTTCCGATTCTACTGTGTTCTCCAAGATATTCAAGTTTGACCTAAACAAAGAATGACGAATAGCAGACTTCAGATCTTGTCAAACTTTATCTGTAATTCTTTTGTGTAATTTTCATTTACATTTGTAGGAGATTTATCTCCGAGTTGTAGATCCATTTGTGGATCGAGTTGTAGATCTGTTTGTGGATCGAGTTATAGATCCGGTTGTGGATCGAGTGGTAGGAGAGGATGTTCTCTGAGTTATAGGAGTTACGGCTCTGTGCTGTAATTTTTGTTGAAATCTGAGAGAGGTGAAGTAGTCGAATCTAGACCTTCGTGGTAGATAGGGGATTTGGGACAGTCGACGTACCCAATATGGGGAACCACTATAAATCTCTTTGTTCTGTGTGTTCTCAATTTTTAAAGTATTTTTATTCTGAAAAAAACACAGACATCACCTATTTACCCCCTCTAGGTGATTTAGGTAGACTCTAGATACTTTCAATTGGTATCAGAGGGGTGTTGTTCGGTATAAGGTTATCACCTTGAAGAAGATCCCATATCTAGCATCAAGATATTCTGCTATGTATCTATGGACAGAAGCAGGGACAAGTCTTCTATAAAGTTACCGGTGTGCACCAAAGAGAACTTTCCCATATGGAGAGAACGAGACTGATTCTTCATGAAAGCTGCAGATCCGAGGATTATTCAAATTGTGGGAGAAGGACTTCATATTCTGACACAAGCCTCTGCCCTGAATCCAGCAATCATGATCCCTAAGAAGATGATGGATTTAACCAAGGATGAAATTACCTTGGTTTCCCTGGATAAGAAGGCAAAGAACAATATCACAAGTGCAGTGGATGCTTCTATGCTTCAAAATTTATCCACTGTAAATCTGCCAAGGAGATTTGGGACTGTCTAGTGTTCTCATAGAAGGAACCGAAGAAGTAAGAGATGATCACAAATCATTGTTGAATCAAGAGTACGAAGCATTCAAGTAGGGATCAAGTGATACTATTGCAGAAAGCTTCAAGAAATTATTTAAGATGGTCAACGGTCTCAGAAACTACGGCTGCACCTTCACTAATGGTGAACTAAATGACAAATTCCTCAGATCCTAGACAAAGGACTGGGATACTAAAGTTGTAGCCATTAGGGAGTTTTGGAAGTTGCCGAAGATTTACCCCCAGAACCTATTCAGAAAGCTGCTCTCCAACGAGCTTCAAATGAATACTAGAAAGAAGGAGGAGCAAAGTAGCAGGACCTCAAGCCGAGAGAAGTCAGAGCCTAGCACGTGTCACTAGTAAGGACACGAGATCCAAACATTCTATAAGACTCTGAGCGTAGCACGTCAGGCTCCGAGATATCTGATGGAAAATTTTCACTCATCTTCAAGTAGTTCAAGACACTGCTCAGTAATAAGAGACAGATGAAGAATCAGTCTTCTTCAGCTGACTTCAGAAGATCACATTGTTATGGTGATCAATCCAAGAAAAGCTACAAAAAATAGGACAGGTATAAATCTAAACTAAACAAACATTCTTCCTCTTACGTTGTGTGTTATTGTTGTAATAAGATAGGACACATGAATGCAGAGTGTCTGTATAAGAAGAAGGAAGGATCCAAGAAAGAGGAGAAGAGATCCTTCAAGGGAAAGAGGAAAGAAGAAAAGAGATTCATTGCCAAGAAGTCCAAGACTCTCAGTGATAGTGACTTATGTGAGTCTAGTTCAAAGAATGAGGAATCTTACTTCGGGCTTATGGCTCGATCATACGAGGAAGTAGGAGACTCTGAGTATTACGGGAAGGTAAACTCGCACACGATACTCTCTGAATCAGAAACATCAGCTAATGGTCATGAAGGTTATTCTTCTAAGAATGATGATTCTAACTTGATGGCTCAGGATCAGGAACTATTGAAAGCTTTTGACAAATGCCGCAAGGTAGTCCAAAAGCAAGCAAAAGAGATTACTTCCCTCAAGGCAGTGGAAACAAGCCTTGAGGAGGAATTTGCAAAATTATTTCCTCTCAGAGATGAAGTCCACTCCTTGAAAGAGGAATCAAAATGCATGGCTGAGATATTAAGCCTTAAGGAGAAATACTTAGATTAGCTAGAAGAAAAGCTCTAGGTGGAGAGGAAACCTGTTTAAAGCTACTCCAAGACGAGAACTGTTCGCCCTCTCATCAATGAGTTTTACACTCCAAAGAAGGGTAATGGTCTTTGCCACATAGCTGAAAAAGGCAAAGCTGCTAAGAGAGCTGTCGCCAAAGGTAATTGGAAGGCACCTCAGAGTTAACCCACCTTTAAGAAGGTGATTTTCCCAAATAAATATGACTCTGAGATGTCCTATGAGCACTATGCTAGGCCTACCTATGTAGAGCCTAAGAAGCGCTATCAAGGATGGACCTATTCCCGAAACTTTGGGGCAAGTGTTTTTAAGGCACCTTATGAAGAAGTAACTCTACAAGAGTATGGTCCTTATATTCTTGGACAAAATTTTAAGAAGGCACCAAAAGCCAAAACTGTCGTACATAAGTATAATGTAACTAAGAAGCCTTGTGTATGTTGTAATCAGGAGGCTTCCACCTCCAAGTCTGTAGCCCCTACTAGACCTCCAGTACAAAAGGTAAAGCAGGAATACAAGAGAAAATACAACATGTTTGACTGTTGGTGTTGCGGCAAAATTGGTCATTTTGGCACAAATTGTTGGTTTAACCTTAATAATTTTGAATCTCCACGAGTTAACAGTGCGAGACCGACCACTCGTAATATTAATGTTTCTAGTGGTGTCAAACTAACGAAGAACCCAGTACCCAAATATGTTTGGGTTTCTAAGCTAAAATGATTTATAGTTGAAGGTATGTCCAAAGGCAAATAAAACTCTGATCTGGTATTTGGACAGTGGATGCTCTCGGTATATGATTGGGTCAAGAAGCCTACTGCAAGAATTCACCCCAGTTGATGAAGGTCCAACGGTCATCTTTGGAGGGTCAAACAGGGGAATAACTAAAGGCTACGGTATGATTTCTAAAGGGATAGTCCCATTCACAGAAGTGGCTTATGTGAAGGATTATAGCATAATCTGATAAGCATAAGCCAACTATGTGACAAAGGCTATATCATTGAGTTCTACGAGGACAAGTGTTTGATAAAATCTTCTGCTAATTTGGTGACGATCTTAACAGGCACTCGGAGTAGAAATATCTTTTTTTTAAAACTTTCTATGTCTAGACAACTCTACACTAGTGTGCTTTTTGGCTAAAAGTAGTGCGTCTCTTTGTGACCAATGAAAAAACAGATTAGCATATATTAATTTCAAAACACTAAACATGTTATTTTCTCATAACTTAGTGTGTTATGCCCTGAGCATTAAGTGCCTCAAAGAGAGTCCATGTCACGCATGCTAGATGGGTAAGCAGATAAGGGCTACCTTTAAGGGAATTTTTGAAAAAGATTCCTCTAGGAGTTTGTATTTACTCCATAATGATTTATTCGGTCCAATGCCAATTCACAGTTTAGGAGGTAAAGTATATACGTTGGTAATTGTTGATGTCTACTCTCGCTTTACTTGGGTGTTCTTTCTTAAACACAAGTCAGACACCTTTGAGTCTTTTACTAATTTTGTCCGACAAATTCAGAATGAACTAAACTGCACAGTGATCAAAATCAAAAGTGACCACGGAATAGAGTTTGAGTTAGGTGCCACGATAGAATTTTGTGGAAGTTAAGGTATCTTTCATGAGTTTTCCTCCTCGCATACTCCACAACAAAATGAAGTTGCTGAGAGAAGGAATAGAACCCTAACTGAAGCATGTACAACTATGTTGAATGACATTTCACTACCAGAGTACTTTTGGGCTGAAGCAGTCAACACATCTTGTCACGTGCAAAAAAGAGCACGAATCAACTAACACCATCATATTACTCCCTATGAACTATTGTAGGGCAGAAAACTGACGGTGTCCTACTTTAGGATCTTTGGTTGTAAATGCTTCGTACTTAATAATGGGAAGTATTACCACATGAAGTTTAGTGAAAAATGTTTTGAAGGTATTTTCGTAGGTTATAGTATCCATAGTAAGGCGCATGGGATTTTTAACAAGAAAACCCTGGTGGTAGAGAAGTCCATGAATGTTGTATTTCATGAGACAAGCATTCTCCATAGCATCTCATCTAATGTTGTTGGTGCAGATGAAGGTACCAGGTTCGATGAACTAAGCTTGGATGAAGCAGTCAAGGAAGATGATCCAAGCTCAGTCAAGGTCGTCAATCCAAGTATGATGGATTAAGAACAACTAGATGATCCAGCCCCAGAGGATTTTCCTGATGCAGTAGTACCTGCTGGTGGAAGAGGAAGAAACTTAGAGTCCATACACCTAAGAGATCACCCAGCTGATCAGATCATTGGAGATCTAGACGATGGAGTTAGAACAAGAAGAGGTACAACTAACAAGATTTTGCATCTTAGCTTTCTATCTCAGGTTGAGCCAAATAAGTTTAAAGAAGCAAACAAGGAACTCTCTTGGATCTTGGCAATGCAAGAGGAGCTCAACCAATTCAAAAGGTACAAAGTCTGGGAGTTGGTGCCCAGACACGAGGGACAGAACGTGGTCAGCAACAAATTGAATTTCAGAAACAAGCTGGATGAAAATAGAATCATTATAAAGAACAAATCCAGGCTTGTAGCTCAAGGGAATAGATAAGAAGAAGGGATAGAATTCGACCAGACCTTTTCCCCAGTGGCTAGGCTCGAGGCGATCAAGTTGTTTCTTGCGTATGCTGCCCTCAATGGCTTCAAAGTCTATCAAATGGATGAGAAGTTGGCATTCCTCAATAGGATTCTGAAAAAGGAAGTATACGTACCACAACCCCAAGGTTTTGTCAACTCTACTTTCCATAAATACATTTATTTTCTTAATAAAGCTTTTTATGACTTAAATCAAGCTCCCCGAGCTTGTTATGAGATGTTGTCTACCTTTCTTTTTGAGAACAAGTTCACAAGAGGAAAGATAAACAAGACATTATTTCTTAGGGAAGTAAAAAGCAAGATTTTTCTAGTGCAAATCTTTGTTGATGACATTATTTTTGGCTCTACGGAAGACAACCTTTGCAAAAAGTTTTCTAAACTTATGCGAGGAAGTTTGAAAAGAGCAGTATGGTAGAGCAGAAGTATTTCTTAAGACTTCAATTGAAACAATCTAAAGATGGAATTTTCATCTCTCAAATGAAGTTCACCAAGGAGTTACTAAAGAAATTCGGAATGGAAAACACAACCTCGATGAGGACTCTAATGGGTTCAATTATGTCTCTATATAAGGATGAGAAAGGGAAAACTTTTGATGAAACCAAGTACACAAGTATAATTGGATCCTTGCTCTACCTCACTGCCAGTCGGACAGACATAATGTTCTCGACATGTAGGTGCGCTAGATTTCAGGTGAACATGAGGGAATTTCATTACGTCGCTGTAAAGAAAATTCTAAGATACCTTATGGGTACACCTAATCTAGGCTTATGGTACCCGAGAAGTAATGATGTCAAGCTAATTTCATTTTCAGATGCAGATTTTGTAGGTAGTAGAGATGTCAGGAAAAGCACTTTCGGGATGTGCCAATTCCTCAGAAGAAGGCTTATCTCTTTGAGAAGTAAGAAGAAGAATTGTGTGGAAATTTCAACTATCGAGTTAGAGTATATCTTCGTAGATAGTTGCTGCTCACAGCTTCTATGGATCATGAATCAGCTTGAGGATTACAACTTCTAGTTCAAAGAGAGTCCAATGTATTATGACTACTCCAGTACAATAACAATTGCAAACAATCCAGTCTCGTACTGTCAGACAAAGCACGTCGATGTTCGATATCACTTCATCCAGGAGCATATGGAGAACAAGGATATAGGTCGTAGCTACATCCCGACGGATAAGCATATTGCAGATATTTTAACGAAGCCGCTGGACGAGGCAAAGTTCTCGTTTTTCAAAATGGATATGGGTATGTTGAACAAAGTTTCATGAAGATGGCCAAGAAGATAGGAATTCACTTGGGAAACTCTTCAGAAAGCAGAAAAATTTGTCTAAGGCAAATTCGTCGAATATCGATCAGCAGGACTCAGCGAATCGTCGGATATACACTGATAATTTTGATGAATCTGACTCTGCGTCCCGTTATTATCGCTGAATCTAACTTAGGTCAAAATTTTCTTTCCTATATTGGATCTGAAGAGTCACTGCTAATCAGGTACTCACCTTTCCCATGTCAAATTTAAATTATACATATATTATAAGGGTTAGGGGCAAGAAGCTACACTTCTTCAAAGCTAGAAGACATCGTCTCGCCGAACGGATTTCTTCCCAACGATTCACAGTCTCGGTACTAGTCATCGTCTTCCTCCCAATGCACTTTTTTCTTTCTTCTTCTATAAGGTTAGTACAAGACGCACAAGTAAGAGAAAAGATTCCAGTAGCAACTCCCAGTGATTTCATCCAGAGGGTTGATCCAACCATCAACTTGCTCTCGCTGATTCTGTTGGAAGAAGAAATTTATTCCAATCCGACAGACAAGTTTAGATTCGTTGCCTCTTTATTTTTGCTACTTGATTATCTATGGCTCCTAGAAGTACTAGAAGTTTACTAGGTGGTGGAGAACTAGTTCAGACAGGATTCGCGTCAGCTTCAGATTAGTTCAGGAACCTTATTCTCATGCTGGAAACTGCAGGCCTTTCTTTTGTGCTAGAGCACCCGTGCAAGGTTTTGGACAATGACGTTCTTTAGTTTTATAAGTATGCCAAGCTTCGCAGGGAAGATTCAATAATCAAGAGCAAAGTTAGTTCGACTAAATTAAAAGTGTTGATGAGATAGTGCCTGATGAGGCCGATGTTTCTACTGCTGCTGAGGATGATTTGAATGTTTATGACTATGAAATAGATGCTGATAAGGAAATGATTGTTGCTGATGCGACCAAAGCTATTTATAATGCTAATGATGGTTCTGAGCATGTGTCAGTGGAAAAACTGATTGTCCCTCTCCCAGAGATTACTCATGCTTCAGCTTCTAAGGGGGACTCAGTCCTTGATATCTTTTGCAACTCAGGATTACAGGTTTATTCGCAACCTGGAGAAGAGAGTTGCCCGGACATCCGGTATTCCTCCAGATATTCCAGAGGAGGTAGTGTATATTTTTGATGAGGAAGGAGATGTCGAAGAGCATGCTCCTAACTTATCTACTGCTGAAGATCTCTGTTTGATTTCTAAAATCATTTATCTCTAATAGATGAGTCTTCCAGTGAGTCAAAAATTCGTCAAGATCTGCCCTCTCTTCCTAGTATTCCTATTCCAGATGTTCCTAGTTCTAGTGTCGATACTTCAATTTTGAAGACCATAGAATCCATGTTGGTTAAACAACAAGCTTACTTTGATTCATCCATGCAAAAACTTCTAAAAATGGTCCATGAAACTGAGAAAGATATGAACAAAAGCCTTTAAGTTGTCAAGGTGTGTTTTGACAAGATAGATGAAAGGTTTGACTCCTAGTTCGATAGGGTCGTCAAGCTCTAATTCATAATATGGCTGGGCTAAAGTGTAATGTAGAAGTTCTTCAAAATGTTGAAAAGAACGTTGTAACAAAAAGTGTGGCTCAAAATCGCTCAATGCATCATTTTGATAAGACAATATGATAATATGCCAATGTTATAGCAGATGAAGTCAGAAAGGGTGAGGATGCCGTTAAAGTTAAGGTGGATGCTGTTGAGGATACAATACTTTCAAACTTCCAACAAGTCAATGACTACAATTATGACAATTTTGTGTGGCTACATGGAGAGATGGTTAGCTCTCAAGTACCGGTTGTTCCTACTCATGTCGAAGTTCATCCTGCTGCTCAATATTGGATAGACACGCAGGACCTCTCTCAGGACATATTTGCTTCTGCTTCTACTGCTATGTTCCAAGATGTTCAAGTGGCTAAAAATATTCCTCCTCCAGTGTACAAAAGTAGAAGATATGGTGAAGGCACCTCTGCTGTCAGGTCAGAGCCAGTAAGAGAAGTTCCAGTTAGAGAGATGGCTCAGGTATGGAGTCTAATTTCTAGAGGAATTATCTTAGACTCTTTCACCACGGTCAATGTTGGGGGAGAAAATAGATGGAGCCACAATGACAGAGATGAGTAGAAGAAGTTAGTTAGCATGTGCTAAGAGAAGGATTCACTTCAGGAACCACAAGAATGATGTTCCAGCTTCACCTCCAACACCTCCAAGATACAATCCAAAGCCTAAGGCATATTTTTCTAGACAACTTCAAAAGAGCCGGGGCAAGAAGGGTTGATGGGTTTATTTGTAACGGATTATTATGTGTGGTTGTTGCTGCCCCATAACTGTGAACTCTTATTGATATATATATATATATATTATTTAATGTTTTGACTGGAATGTGCACTGTGTTTAATTTTTTTTATTCTTAAATCATTTCAGTTATGCTTTATTATTATTATTGTGCAATTTACCTTTGCTTATAGGATTCTGACTTTTATAAATAGCGGGAGATAGTTGGGTATTGTATCCACAATAACCCTAATTCTAAGAAGGGTCTAATTAATCTAAGATGAATTGAGTCTGTATTTGATGCTTCGTTTTAGGTAATTACTTGCAAGTCTACATTGCTAAGTACACACAATTGTCAGGTTACAGTGGGCAGTAAACAAATGACTATACAATATATTCCTTCATTGTGTAGGCCAATGTGTTGACTCACGTGTAATATCTCTATTGGGGTGTACGTCTATCCCAAGTGCATGAGGGGGATCAAGGAAGGAGAAGGATTCATATTCAGAAAAACAGAAGTTTACCCAAGAAAAATTCGTCAAGTATGGTAAGGGATACTTGTCAAATTCGTCGAGAATACTTGTTGATACTCGTCGAATTCGTCGAATATCCTTACTAGCACCCATTGAAATAATCATATATACTTGTGGTAGAATTCCTGAGTGTGTAAAGACAGTTAAGTAAAATTCATCGAGTATCATCAAGTATACTCGTCAAATTCGTCGAATATATCTAACGATACGCGCAAAATTCGTCGAATATACTTATCGATACACGTCGAATTCATCGAATGATCTCGACGCTAGTTTTTTAATTTTTTTTTCAAAGGCATTTTTATTGAGTGCATCCAGTGCGTCGACAGCTTCGAGTGCTTTAAGTTAGCCAGCTGATACTCGTTAAATTCATCGAGTATACAGCCGATACTCATCGAATTTGTCGAGTATGACTTCAGCCTTGGCATTGAGTGGCTAGCGGGGTTGAGATGAATTTCTCTATGTCAATTTCATCATATATACCTACTGGTTCGGTGAGTATACTCAGCTATACTCGACGATACTCGACAAAAAAGACTTAGGTTATTTTTCAGCATGATTTTCAGATTCCGTCTCGGGTTGGACGACAAACATGCACAGTAAACTTCGCAAGTTTTGTTTTGGAAATTATTTTATGACCGTTGCTATTGAGGATGCCTATAAATACTTAGGGTGGATTTTTCATCAACTCTAATCATTTTAATTGCTCAAAATTCAAAATCACCCAAGATTCCAAAAACGACCCGTCGGCTTCGTATGATTCACGATTTTCGTTCCTCCGATGCTTGTTGTGCATGATTCGATCTTCTTCCGATTCGAGTGGGTATTTGCATTCTGAATGCTTCTTTTCTCCTAGATCTTGTCGATTCAAGATTCAATATTCAAAGTCTTCAAGATTTCTGATTCTACTGTGTTCTCCAAGATATTCAAGTTTCACTTAAACGAAGAAAGACAGATAGCAGACTTCAGATCTTATCACATTTTATTTGTAAATCTTTTGTGTAATTTTCGTTTACATTTATAGGAGATTTATCTCCAAGTTGTAGATCCATTTGTTGATCGAGTTATAGATCCGGTTGTGGATTGATTGTTGGGAGAGGTTGTTCTCCGAGTTGTAGGAGTTGCGGCTTCGAGGTGTAAGGTTTGTTGAAATCAAAGAAAGGTGAAGTATCCGAATCTAGCCCTTCGTGGTGGATAAGCGAGGTGGGACAGTGGACACACCCAATAAAGGCAACCACTATAAATATTTGTGTTCTGTGTGCTCTCAAATTTTAAAGTACTTTTATTTCGCGAAAAAACACAGACATCACCTATTCACCCCCTCTATGTGATTTAGGTAGACTCTAGATACTTTCAATCAGTATAGAAATAAGAAGAGAAATTTGTATTTCACTGCCTCCGATCTACGACATCACGAAGATCTAGTTGTTCTTAATTGTAAACCACTTTCATTACTTATGAATAAAATTATTGTTTGTTTTTTTCCGTATTGTAATTTTTTGTTTGTATGTTGGTAGATCTTTGAAGGGTGTGTGAGCCTCTAAATGGCAAATCTTTTTGGAGAAAACAAAATATGTGACCTACTGTTGGAACCCTATTACTTATTTGGGCTTGGATCACTATCATTTGTTTAGGATGATTAGTTTGACCCAATATGTATAGTCTAGGGTCATAGGTTATTTCCAAGGTTATTACCTCAGAAGGAATTCCGGCAGAAATTCAGTTCCATGAAAGCTGAGCGTAGTTCGACGAACGTCGAGCTCAGCTCGACGAATACAGAGTTCTACCTCTGAGTTTGCTCGACGAAAGCTGAGTTCCGATCGACAAACTCTGACCTCAACTCTGCAGCTCAACTCAACAATAGCCAAGCTCAGTTCGATGAATGACGTATTTAGTTCGATGAACTACAAGCTTAGGTCGACGAAATGTTTGCTGAGTTTGACTAATTCATTGCAATGTCCAGGAAGTTTTATATTTAGAGGACGATTGATTTTAAATGGCGTAATTTTAGTCAGTTACACTCTGATATTTAATGATAAATATTCTTAATGAATATAGCAATTTCTGGTAGCATTAAATATAGAATTATCACAGAGCTATTATTCTAATTACTTACCAGGGAAGTTAAGGAATGGTTTTCATTTCAAATATTTGAGTATAGCCGTTGAAAATTCTTAAAGATTCTTTAGACGCTTCAAGGAATGGTTTTAAAAATTCAAATGTTTGAATTCTTCTCAGAGTATATATATTCAGAAGATTACCGCTTAAATACATAGAACTAATTTTGGATTACAGATTGAGACAAACAGAGACTTTGGATAATTTGCTTCTGACTCTCCAAGAGACAACAAATTTCACATCAGTTCTAAATTTCTACTGGAGAGAAATAATATTCTTGAAGGCCTACACCCTGAAGAATAGACTCCCTCTCTTGTCATAATCTCTACACAAATCAGGGGGAGCTTTTGCTTACAACATCCACTAGTTTTCTCAGAGAATCTTGATAGAGAAGACATCATCACCTTTTTAGTTTATTTCATAAACTGTGTACAGGGTTTTTAACTCCCTTCAAAAGTTATCTTTTGGTTTCAAAGTCTCCTGATCAAAAGACTTAAGCTTGGCTTTTTCGGTACCTCATCAAAAGCTCAAAGGTTGCTAGATCTCCCTTAGAAAATAGATCTTCTGGTGGCAGGGCAGCTGATCAAAAACTTGTAGTGGATTCCTGCCAGGGTGGTAGAAGAGTGAACGTACCCAGATTTATTGGGGAACCACTATAAATTTCCTTGTGTCGTCTGTGATTGTTATTCTTCTTATTTGTGTGCTGTGATTTTTTGCTTTATATATATATATATATATATATATATATATATATATATATATATATCACTTACTTTAAATCTACTATAAAAATTAATTAAAGTTTTTAAAATACACTATTCACCCCCCCCCCTCTAGTGTAAAGTAGATTTATCCCTCGCTTTCAATTGGTATCATAGGTTGGTTCTTTGGTTTTACTGGCTAACACCTGAACCATAAGATCTAATAGATTTTATTTTTACCTATAAATTTATCATGGCACAAAATAAGGAATATTCAAGCACTAGACCTCCTATATGCAATATAAGTAAGTTTGCACTAGAGAAGACAAGGATTCGACTTTATATAAAGTCTATTAATGAAGATATCTTCAACTCTATTTTGACAGGTCCACCTGTCACAGCCCGTATTTTCTCCGAATTTAGGAATTATCAGAGTATGAGAAAACACGCGTCATGATGCCACGTCAAGCAGGGGATAACTGCTGATGCTCAGGCAAAACCATCCACAAACTTAATGAAAGAAAATCATGAGTTCAATGATTAGAAAATCAGTTATATTTTAGAGGTCGTATCCCTCGGCTCGGTGGATCACCTAGTCCGCAATTAAAAACTATACTTATACGCTGCGGAAGATACTTTATTCAAGATTGACATCCTAAGTGAGTGCATAAGAGACCCATGAGGACCACTTACACTATGCAAGACTCTACATATAATTTATACTATATATAAGAAATCGATCTTTATACGTCGTTTGGAAAATAGTGATTTAATTTTTATAAAACATGCTGATCATGAACTGTACTTATAGTAATAGTTATAGTTTAAAAATAACTAGCAACCTAGCATAAATCCTCCCCAGAGCAAGTAGACTATCTCTAGAAAATGGTAGCAGTAAAAGTAGTATATCTAGTACAAAGGTAAAAACTACCAGTGGGCGCCAACAACCTGACACGAACCCACTGGCACATATGCATGTCTGTAAGAAAAGGTACAGAAAAACTACCTCACAAACAAAGTAACAGGATCTCCAAAGTCCAAGAGACCACTAGAAACACCACTGCAACCTATCCACCAAACTGGCTACTGCTCAGAACCTGAGGCATTCAAAAGAAGAAAGAATACCTCAGCAAGCAAAACAGAAAGAACTGCATGAAAGTGTCCACCAGGGAATAAATGAAAGAGGAAAACACAAAGCAGAAAAAGGTCACAACTGCCCAAGACAAGACAGAAAGAAAATGCACTAGGTGCGAGGAAACAGCATCAACCCTGCCCAGAAACTACTTCCTGCAGAGCCTACTAGGCTACCAAGAGCCCAAAGTGCTGTAATCAACCAAGGAAGAAATACCTAATACCCTAAGCTGTGGGAGATGGTAGTAGCAAAACAAACAACATGGATCCGGGTTGGAGGCAAACTCAGTTCCCCAACCACCATTTCCAAGTCAACAAGCTCAAGGGTATACATGTAAAAGCACTAGGGACCTTCCACCCCCTTGCCCAGCCCGTACCTGGTGCAAGATAGAAGAAAAGGGTGTCCACGGCTAATTTACACAACACCTCCCCCATGAAGAGCTTCAAACCACCACTACTAACCACGACCCACGATTCGGCCATTTGGAAAGAAAAACACGGCCGACAAGGAAACTCAAAACATAAACAAAGAATTCACTCGGGAACGGAAATCGAGGTAGGGAAAAAAGTGTTGAAATGACTCAACACGACTTGGCGCTGGGTCCTCTCGACACCGCATTGAGTGAGCTTCACTCACTCAACGTGCCACGCAAAACGAAACTATCACAACAACTACTCTTACGTTACTACCTTAACGCAACACAAAACACTCATGCCCACATAACCCGCGCAACGAAGCCAACTAAATACGGGAGCAGAAGAAAAATATAAATACAGAGCGCACGATCAGTGGCGCACGACCAGTGGTCGTGCGCACTCATTGGCTGATGACCGTGCGAAGTGAACCTGGAAAACCTGACAGAAAACTTAGCATCTGCGCACGAGCAGTGGCGCACGACCGGTGGTCGTGCGCACTGTTTTCCAGTGCTCGTGCGATATCCGAGATAGAACTTTGGAAAATAAATAAGTGGACGCGCACGAACATAGGCACACGACCAGTGGTCGTGCGCCCTAACAGTTGATGATCGTGCGCGGTTAACCTGTACCGTTTGGGATTTCCCGAACGACACCGGAACGCGCACACGACCCACGCAACTGCAGTAGCAGCAGGAAACCACCAACGATGCGCACCACTACCATACAAACTATGCCTAAACATTCGAGACGGAAAATAGGAGATAAAAACGATAGAAGCGAGTAGGATCTATGAACAAAAAAAAAACAATTTGGCAAGGGCAAGAACACCACTTGCCTCGATTTCCGGCGAAGCTTGGACGGTTTTCCCTCTCCTTCACTTGGCACTAAAAGCAGTAGCACCTAAAAACATTCTCCCTAACATTAATGGCGAAAAATCCTCAAAACCAAAAATTCCAATCCTCCTAAAACTCCACGAAAATCGAATTTTTTACCGTATGAATGAAGGTCTTGACGAGAGCAATCCGAATCCACTCTCGGAATCGAATTCCGTCCACGAATGCTCTGGGAATCGGCTGTGGAAGGCAAGGCTCGGCGGTTTCTCCGTTTCTCTCGTATAGGGGCGGCGGTTCTTACGTGAAGAAGATTAAGCGGGGCCTTTTTAATTCTAACCTAATACTTAACCTATATATATATATATAATTATATAATTTATAAAAGAATTACATAAAGCACCAAAACAACGCGGAAACTGAACTACCTCGGAATTTGACAAAATTCACACCGTAGCTAAATACCCATGCTACGAACACAACGGCGAAGTCGAAATTAATTTTCGACGAACAGAACTCGAGTTATACCCACCCAAAGCCAAAACACAAGCATCCCCCGAGAGGCCACACCGGGTCACCCAAAACGACTCGGCTTGCTAGGGAGATCTTGCCCATATGCTACAAAATAGGGCACTCAGTTCTAAGGGGGTAAGACCACACTCCACAGATGGCACAAGCCACGAAAACGCGTCGACGTAACGCCAACGAGGATTAAAATAATCGCAGAAAAATCGGGGGCATTACAGTCACTCCCCCTAAAAGAAAGTTTCGTCCCGAAACTTTACGCACCACACTTCTATTATAGAAGGAAAGTAATAATCCAAAGATCACAAGAAGAAAAAACAAACCAAACTAATCAGGGAAACATCTGAGGGTAAGCCTCCCTCACAGCCGACTCTAACTCCCAAGTCGTGCTCTCCAAAGCCTGATTCCTCCAAAGAACCTTCACCATCGGAATGGACTTTTTTCGCAGCACTCGCTCCTGAGTATCCAAAATACGGACCGGCACCTCAACAAAAGAGAGGTTGGGCTCCAACTGGGGAACAACGTCCAAGACCTGCCCACTGCTGCACACACACTTCCGCAATTGGCTTACATGAAAAACATTATGAACACCTGGGAAGTTTGCTGGCAAATCCAATCTATACGCTGATACGCCAATCCGCTCCAAAATCTCAAACGGGCCCACATACCTTGGGTCCAATTTTCAATTCTTACCAAACCTCTTTACACCCACCATCGGGGAAACCTTGAGAAATACAAGGTCCCCTATAGAAAACTCCAAGGCAGACCTACGCCGATTGGCGTTCTTCTCGTACCTCTCCTGAGCTATAAGAAGCTTCTCCCGAATAAGCTTCACTGCGACTTCCATTTCTTCCAGCGCATTGGGACCCAACAAAGGCCTCTCACCAGCCTTAGCCCAAAACAATGGAGTTCTGCAGCGCCTCCCATACAAGGCTTCGAACGGAGCCATCTGCAAACTTTCCTAATAACTGTTGTTGTATGCAAATTCCATAAGTCGCAGCCGCTCATCCCACGCTCCACCGTGGTCTAAAATATAGCATCGGATCATATCCTCAACTCTCTGGTTCACCCGCTCTGTCTGCCCATTGGTCTGAGGGTGGTAAGCAGTAGAATATCTCAGATCCGTACCCAAACCCTCCTGCAAACTCTGCCAAAAACGAGAAGTAAACCGGGAGTCTCGATCAGAAATGATGTTAACCGGCACACCGTGGAGTCGGATGACTTCATTCAAGTACAACTCCGCTATCTTCTTCATCGGGAAATCAATCTTATATGGCACGAAGTGAGCACACTTCGTCGATCTATCCACTATAACCCAAACAGAATCAAATCCCCTCGGGGATTTCGGTAAGCCCGTAATGAAGTCCGTAGATATACTTTCCCACTTCCAAGTCAGGATCTCTAACGGAGTCAACTTGCCACCAGGCCTTCCATGATCGGCCTTCACACGCTTGCAAGTGTGGCACTCAGCAACAAATCGGGCAATATCACCTTTCATGCCATACCACCAGGCAATTTGCTTTAAGTCACGATACATCTCCGTAGATCCTGGATGGTAGGAAATGCTGGATCCATGAGCCTCTCTGCAAATCATACCTCTAATATACCCAACAGCGGGGATACAAAATCTGCCGCAGTACTTCAAAGTACTCGCATCATCGATAGTAAAGTCTGGCAACTCCCCCTTCTCGGTCCTGGTGAATAAGTGCAAAAGATCCGGATCGTCCTTCTGGTACAGTCTGGTCAAAGAAATCCAAGTCGGCTCTGCCACTGATAAACTACTTTGCAAACTGCAGCATCCCACTGATATATCCATAAGGAGGAACTCCTCCACTAAACGATCGGCGGAGAGGTTAAAGATCTTTCCCGTCCTTTGGCTCAGGGCGTCGGCCACCACATTGGCCTTGCCTGGATGATACTGGATCTCTACATCATAATCGGCCACATACTCTAACCACCGCCGCTGGCGCAGATTCAACTCCTTCTGCGTGAACACGTACTTCAGGCTCTTATAGTCAGTGAAGATATTGCACTGAGCCCCATAAAGTAGATGCCTCCACAACTTTAACGCATAAATTACCGCTGCAAACTCAAGGTCATGCGTAGGATAATTCTTCTCATGAGTCTTCAGTTGCCCTGACCCATAGGCAATCACAATTCCAACCTGCATCAATACGCATCCCAGTCCTACATGCGAAGCATCCACGTATACATCATAATCCACACCCTCAGTAGGCAGGGTCAGAACGGGAGCAGTGCACAATCTCTTCTTTAGCTCCAGAAAGGCTTCTTCACACTTCTCGCTCCAAACAAAAGCCACGTTCTTCTGAGTCAGCTTGGTCAAAGGTGCAGCCAGGGAAGAGAAACCCTCCACGAACCTCCTGTAGTAGCCAGCCAACCCAAGGAAACTCTTGATCTCCTTAGGGGTATTTGGCCTACTCCAATCCATCACTACTGCGATCTTTTCCGGGTCGACCGAGATCCCATCCTTGTTCACCACGTGGCCTAGAAATGAGACTTGAGGCAACCAAAATTCGCACTTGCTCAACTTGGAGAATAACTTGTGATTCCTCAACTCTGATAGAACCAAGCGCAGATGCTGCTCGTGCTCCTCCGCGCTGCGAGAATAAACCAACACGTCATCAATGAAGACCACCACAAACTTGTCTAAGAAATCCGTGAACACCCGGTTCATCATATCCATGAAGGCCGATGGTGCGTTGGTCAGACCAAACGACATCACCAAGAACTCAAAATGTCCATGCCTTGTTCTAAACGCAGTCCGTGGAATATCTGCCTCACGGATCCTGAGCTGATGATAGCCAGAACGAAGATCGATCTTGGAGAACACCGTACTACCGCGCAATTGGTCAAATAAATCATTGATCCTCGGCAGAGGGTACCTGTTCTTAATTGTACCTTTGTTCAGCTCTCTATAGTCGATGAATGCCGCATCGACCCATCTTTCTTCTTCACAAACAGCACAGGAGCACCCCAAGGCAACGAACTCTGCCTGATAAATCCCTTTGCCAACAGCTCATCCAACTGAACCCGCAACTCATCTAACTCACGAGGGGCCATCCGGTATGGCGCCTTAGCAATAGGACGCGTACCCGGCTCTAAATCAATCACAAACTCCACATCCCGCTCGGGTGGAAGACCCGGCAGATCATCCGAAAAGACATCGGCGAAGCCATGAACAACTGGAATCTCCTCCAAGCATGGTCCACTAACAGCGATCTCAACCATCGAGACCAAACAAGCAAAACAATCCGAAAGAAACAGCTTCTGAGCACATACCGCAGAAATGACAGGAGAATCCTAGCATAGATCAGCATATATGCTGCCGGGCTGACCGTCCTACCTGATGAAGTCCAAGCACTTTCCTTTGCACTAAATGACTCCATCATATCTAGACAGCCAGTCCATGCCCAAAATAACATCGAAGTCCTCCAGATCAATCATCTTCTGGTCTGCCTTCGCAAGAAAGTCCCCCAACAAAACAGGGCAATCCAATATGCCCAAATCTGACAACACAGATTCACTAGAGGGGAACTTGACACGGAAGGTATCCCGAACTCGATCTAAAGTCAACCGATGTCGCTCCACAAAGGCTCTTGCCACGAACGAGTGGGTAGCACCGGAGTCGAACAGAACACGCGCCCAGCGGTTCTTCACCTTAAATTTCCCTATAGGAGCATTGAAAACTAAGGAACTACCACAACAATACCACAAACTGTAAGACCCCGTTTTTTTTTAAACACCGGGGTCTTAGCCCAGAATTGCCGCTTTGCGGTTGCACCGACTCACGGGAAGGTCGCCACTACAAAACGCCAATTCTGTCGGCCCTTTTCGATCGCAGAACAGTAGCATAATAAGTAAAAGCAAGTCCACAATAATCACATGTATATAAATAAATCTCCACGAAGGGAGAGTCCACAATAATAATAATAATCAGAGTAAAGAAAGGGACTTGTGCCCCGTACATGTAATCCTCACTACAAGTCACTCGCGGAAGCAAAACTAAAACTAAGCGTCACCGTAACTGTCACTGAACCGAGAGCACCCAAGCTGGACTGGCCCGTCTCCACCGACTCTGTACTCTACTGGTACTGCATCTTTGGGTGCTTCTTCCTTTTCGGCCTACTGTCGCCGCCTCGCGATCCACGTCTGCGTCTACGTCTTCGGCCTCCTGGCTGCTGAGTTGTTGGGGTCCCACCCATCGAGGGGCATTCGACCCGTGTATGTCCCGGCTGGTGACAATGGTAACACAGTCGCGGGGCCAACTCTGTCAGGAACTGCAATAGCGGTGACCCTTCCATATGATACACCTAAAATATTGTGGTTCGAAAACCGTTAGTCATAAAGACTAAGCCCTATCATCCCCTATCCCTTCCCCCATGGCTCCTAGGTACCGAGCGGAGAGGAAGAAAGGGAAGGACATGAAGGTGGAGATTAAATCAAATAAACAGGTGACAGCGGACCTATGCCAGCAATTCTATAGTAAATAAGATAGAAACAGAAAGTAAGAAATGTAACCTTAACTTATGCGTGGAAGCGCATAAGCCAAGGGATCTTTTGTAGGGCTCCCATCGTATAGAGTGTCCCATACTACTTATACGTTGGGATGTCGGTTGTCAAACAGCAAGGAATGGCAAGTAAATGAAAGAACAAGAAATATAACCATTGATTTATAGGGATTACCCCTATAGACAAAGGGGTCGTTTTGCAGGGCCTATCGTATAAAACGTCCCATACCATTTTATACGTTAGGTGGCATGTTTATGCTATGACACACAATTATGCTATGAAATGCACAAGCAAGTGCAACACACCCACACGACTCTATGCGCACAGACCTTTAGTTCCCCCTGTTTGGGAGGCTAGCTTCACCCCCAGGAACCTCCACTGTGGCAAACGGAGACAGTGAGTCGGGCCCCCCACTCCTTGGGGGGTAATCACACTACCAGGCCTAGCCCTTCCATACGCCCCTAGAAGAACACAACCTAGAGTATCCGCGTATTAGTGCTGGCTGTACCCACCAGGCTTTTCGCCGAGTCAACGTACCGCTGTCGGTGTGATCGATCGCCTAGTACCGATGACCCACCACTTTTATGCACATGCAATCATGACAATTATATTTGTATAAGTTCTTATGTTACCGATCCTCCAGCTCTCTAGGCTACTAAGCCTATACCAAGTCCCCGAGCATCTCGCTCCCTGGACTTCCAAATTACAAACCAAACCATAGTCATTACTTGTAGGCCCTTAGACTATGGACCTTCTCTACCCATTCCAAGCCAATTCTTCTTCCTAAGTGTAAAAGTGTAGGTGTGAGGTACAACTATTATTAGGGTTACTCTTGATCATTTTATTCCTACGATTGAAGGTTAACCTTGGACTTCCCGAGGGTTACCCGGTGAAGGGCTCGCAGCGGTACTAGGAGCTATGATGGGGTGAATCCCAAAACTCCCTTTCCAAGGCACTTATTATACTTGATTGGTTCCCTTAACCCATTCCCTTCTCGCATTCTAGTGGGCTATTCCTAGGGTGGCTTGACTCTTCCTCTTCTCGGGGAGGACGGTCTTCCGTCGAACCCGAACACTACCTATCGCTAGTCAATCTCACACCCTACCCATCCTGACTTCCAAAAATGAACTTTATTTAACTCACCCTATCCAAACCAGCAAACTACCAAAATTCCATCTCCCAAGTTCATTACCCACTCTAGTTCAACTTCTGCAGTTTTACTAAACGCAAACCGTCCTAATCTTTATGAGGTATGCAAGGGGTGGTACCCCCAACTGTCTTCCAAATCCCATATAATATTTACTGGAGGTCTACCATGACCCATTTAGTCTAAATCCAGAAATTAATAATTTTCCTATTTCATTTGGCATTTAATTTATTTATTATAAGATCCCAAATGCCCTTGTATGAACATGAAGTGCACTAATGAGTCAATAATAAATCATCATAAAATTAGTAAAAATCATATCCAACATTTAAACAGCAATTCCAAGTTTTTAGAAATTCCAGAGATGTTTATGCCTATATTTCCTAATTTACCATTTTAGGCCACTTTTACTATATCATGAAGGAAGTACTGTAAATATTTATCCAAAAATCCCAAGAAAATTATGTAAGCTATAAAGTGACCTAAAACCATCATAAGCCAAGTACCATAATTTTTCTCCATCATTTGAACTCTGAATTTGTTTTAAAGTAAGATACTAATTTTCATAACTTAATGAAGGAGGTACTGTTTTTATCCATCTAAAATTCCAGAGAATATTACTAGGTGACTAACATAACTTGAAACACCCACTGATCAAATTTCATAATTTTCCAATCAATAATTGGGCACTATTTGTATTTTTTAACTGTATATCACATTTAGCACATTAAAGAATAAAGTACCCAAACTATTCAGATAAAATTTTCAAGAAAATTACAGAAGATATAATATGCTATAAAATGCCCTAATCCAAGATTTCATAATATTCCAGTGAACAGAAATTCCATAATCATCAAAATAAATATCTAGGGCACCATTAGAGTTGTAAATGAAGTACTGTATAAATTAATCCAAAAATCTCAACAAAATTATATTATATCTACTTGGACCATAACATCACTCTACCCAAATTTTTGCTTGATTTGTAGTTCATTTAATAGCTTAATAATTCAAATTGAGGTTGGTGACCTAAACTAGGGTTAGGGTTTTAGGTGGGGTAAAGGTCTCCAAATACCCTAAAATTTTGTCCAGAGAACTATACTGGCCCTATGATTCTCTCCTCAAATTTCAAGTCAGTCCAAGGTCATTTGACCCCATGACCTTCACAACCCTACAAATCCCCATTAAGGGACCTACTCTAGGGTTCTAGGGCTACCCTACACCAAACCGCTCCAAACTCCCTTGGAGGGTGTGTCATGCCCTAAAAAGTCAGCGACCAAAATATCAGCCTCTGTTGAGGTGATATGGCCACTCAAACACCAAGGGGTGTTTGATCTTAAATTATCCTTTAAGGATCAACCTAGGGTTGGACACAAACCTAACCAAAACATCTCCAAATGAGATGAAATTCTTACTAGAACCTTATGATAAACCCAGGGACCACTCACCAAAATTTGGGAGGGTTTGGAAGTCATTTAGCCATCTAATTAAATTATACTAGGATTATTAAATTTTTTCTAAAAACTATAGAAAAACATTTCCCAAAAAATCTTAATTTTTGGACAGCATCTAGATATAGATAAGATTAGGCCATACCCCAAATTTCAAGTCATTCTGATGACTGGATTGGGGTGGGGAATTTTTCTAAGGTCAAGACAGCCCTATGGACAGATCTCACCAAAAATGGTACTGTGGTCTAACCAGGACTTTAAATCAAGTGAAATCAATTTTGAAGTAAAGTAGACTTCAAGGGCTACATTTTCTATGTTGACCATTTTTCCTATAGAAGCCCCTAGGTATTTTTCCCAAATTATTTAAAGTGACAGATATTTTTATTCAGAAATTGTTTTAAAAATAGAATTTAATTCTCATGGCACTGTTCATCTTCTTCAACAGCCCGAAACCAGAAGCTTGAAAACTTAGTTTCCTGTAGCTTTTCCAAAGCTAATTCCCGGCCATCCAGCCATCTCCCTGGCCGGCCACCACCACCACCACCTCTGTTGAGGTGAGGGCTATCGTCGGGCGGCAGCACGGCCGCCGGAGAGGCGGTTTCCGGCGAACCCGCCACCATGCAAATTTCAGAAAGGCATGGAAACGCTCACCCGATACGGCTCTTTTGAGCCCGATATTTCTCCTAATGATTTCTAAGATCTATCCATAGAAGAAAGGGTAGAGGAGGACCTTTTTCATGGTTTGACGGCAAGATGGACGTTGGGCTGTCATGGCGCGGTGGTGGCATCGTCGGAATTCTTCTACAGCACAGTAGGAGGCTCGAAACTTCAGGTAAGGGCTGGGAAACTTCATCCTTGAGCCTAAGGGACCTTTTTAAAGGGAAGAAAGGAGGGAGGGGAAGGGTTGAAAGGTTCATGGCCATTAATATTTCTTCTTAATAACGTTTCGGTTATGATGCTGGTAATTGAATTGCTGGACACGAAGAGATGTTTGCCAGGTGGTGATTTCCTATTTGACTAACCTTCCTCCTTTTATTATATAATTACAGAAGGAAAACGGCCCATAAATACTCCTGGTGTAACATCCCATAATCAGAATTGATTATGACGTTGGTTACCGAAATTTCTAGTCTGGCTGACGTTTCGGCCTTGGTCACGGGCGTGACACATAGGTCACGGGCGTGACACGCCCGGATAGCCAATTCTGGGTTCGACAATCGTCGAACTGAAATCGACGATCGTCGAGCGTGGTCACGCCCTATGTCACGGGTGTGACACTTAGGTCACGGGCGTGACAGGCCCGAGCTGTAAATTCTGGGCTTGACGATCGTCGATTTGAGATCGACGATCGTCGAAGGCTGGTCACGCCCTAGGTCACGGGCGTGACACAAAGGTCACGGGCGTGACAGGGTCATGAGGCAAATTCCGCGCTCGGCGATCGTCGCGCTGAGATCGATGATCGCCGAAGGGGGGTCACGCCCATGGTCACGGGCATGGCACCTGGGTCACGGGCGTGACAGGGTCATGAGGTAAATTCCGCGCTCGGAGATCGTCGCGCTGAGATCGACGATCACCGAAGGGGTCACGCCATTGGTCACGGGCGTGACACCTGGGTCATGGGCGTGACAGGGCCGGGTTGAAAATTCTGCGCCCGACGATCGTCTCCCTGGGATCGACGATCGTCGAAGGAGTCATGCCCCAGGTCACGGGCGTGACGGGTCGGTCACGGGCGTGACCAACCCGTGACCCGAAATCTCGGTCGATTGATTTCAATTTTTTAGGCTTCCTAGGGTCCTGTCACGACCAACCGACTCCTAGGGGCCTAGCCGGAAATGGGATGTTACAAATCCCAATAAACAAAACAAAGATTTCGTCCCCGAAATCAAGGTTAAGCCTACGAGACTCTAATCCGGAAAAGGAAGCTTGTAACATCCCATGAAAGTTGAAAGATCTACATCTCTGCGTTACGTTTGTAGTGTGCAGTTTTGATTCTAAGACCCATTCGTCCAATTGTCAAGGTATGCACCCCAATAAATAAAGGATTAGCCCCTATTCTTGAAGTTTTCGGTCTTATTGGTTTAAAATAAGAACGCAGATTGATTGTCCAGAGGGGTTTGTGAGGTATACCCAACCGAAAAGTTCTGGATACCTTTGTCACATCAAGTCCTGTGGCTCCCATGTATGCTCCTCCTGTCCATGATTGTTCCACAGAACCCTGACAAACGGAACCTTCTTTCGTCGCAAGACCCGCACTGTCGTGTCATCGATCTTGATAGGCTCCAAGTTGACTGACCGATTCAACACAATCGTCTTGGGCAACCCGTGCTAACAAACAGTTACTCACCATTCTTATGAAACACCCACAAGAGTTTTCTTTCGGGTCGAGGTGACGCCAACTACCTCGTCCGTCTATCCTCGACGCTCCCTTTACCATTGTGCCTGGGGTGGGGACGACGAATCCTGTGCATGAAATCTCTAATTATACCCTCGTACTTCCATTATATCTCGGGCAGTGGCTGTAATAGTTTCCCCAAAATTCTTTCACTTAGCCTTCAACAACTGAAGGACCTCACCGTGCATCACAAAATCCATGACACTTTTATTCACTCCAGGGGGTAAATGTTCTGAGATACACCACACTTTCGGTAATTTAATTTCTCATTTGTGTGTGTAGGCCATAGATCTATAAAATCTCCACACGATCATTGTCCTATTCCTTCGAGTACGCCCGAAATCAATCAACTCAACCTTACGGGTTATATTTAAGGTATCCGTCTTTCAATATATTGTTTGCTCACATCGTGTAGTTTCCTAGAGTCATCGTACTTCCGATGATATAACATAGCGATCTAGTCTTATCTTCGCCCGAACAACGTCGAATTACGTCAAATTCAATCTCACTAGGTTTGTTACGCCACATTCCTAAATTCGGGCTAAGGAAACCTAAGTCAATCCTATTTGCCCAATAAACAAAAGACAAGCCCCCAATAAACAAAGGATAAGCCCCTATCTTCCTTGGGCTAAGTATCTTTGATATTACCGTGTTATATCCGTCCTAGTTGGGTGCACAATTTCTAGGGCATCAATCTTCGACTTGGGGTTCCACCCTGAAACTCGTTAATATACTCCATACTTTAAACTCTCTGAGTCACATTTACGATAACTTTATCCGGGTCAAAATGTTCCCAATCCCAAATGGGTATCTTCGAACTTGAGTTCCTACCCGACCCTCAGCGTTTGTCTCGGTGGTTGCCTCCAAGTAATTTCATTACCGGTGTTGAGGGTTAAGACTACTTGTCCTTTACCATTCTGCTAATGTATTATTGGTCTCAATTCTCCTTAAAGTAGTCTACTGCTTCGAATAATCATTGATTGGGATAGTAGGTACACCAGAGTTTTAAGTCTTAGGTAGTCATTCCCGTGCTAAACTCCTCCTTTATTCTCTTTGGGTATCTCCTTACCTTAACCAAATTCATACCCCATGTCTATTTTGAACTAGGGCATACTATAGATTGTCCTGGTTAGTCACGAGTCCTAGTTGGTTGAGTCTACGTCGTTGGTTAGAGGATGATAAGATGAGATCTTCGCAGCCGGAGGTGTTCCCTGCTGGGGGCAGGGTTTGTCGCAGGCTACAAAGAAGGATTCCAATAAATGATGAAGTGGAATTTCACATGTGATTTCCCTCATGGCCACACCACTGCTTCCGCTGCTTTGTTTGTCCCCAAACTAAACTCGAGCGGGGGTGACCCAGGGTTAGTGGACTGCTACTTTTCTGATCGAGGTTTCCTCTGATACCACTTGTAAGACCCCTTTTTTTTTTAACACCGGGGTCTTAGCCCAGAATTGCCGCTTTGCGGTGGCACCGACTCACGGGAAGGTCGCCACTACACAACGCCAATTCTGCCGGCCCTTTTCGATCGCAGAACAGTAGCATAATAATTAAAAGCAAGTCCAAAATAATCACATGTATATAAATAAATCTCCACGAAGGGAGAGTCCCCAATAATAATAATAATCAGAGTATAGAAAGGGACTTGTGCCCCGTACATGTAATCCTCACTACAAGTCACTCGCGGAAGCAAAACTAAAACTAAGCGTCATCGTAACTGTCACTGAACCGAGAGCACCCAAGCTGGACTGGCCCGTCTCCCCCGACTCTGTACTCTGCTGGTACTGCATCTCTGAGTGCTTCTTCCTTTTCGGCCTGCCCTCGCCGCCTCGCGATCCACGTCTGCGTCTACGTCTTCGGCCTCCTGGCTGCTGAGTTGGTGGGGTCCCACCCATCGAGGGGCATTCGACCCGTGTATGTCCCGGCTGGTGACAATGGTAATACGGTCGCGGGGCCAACTCTGTCAGGAACTGCAATAGCGGTGACCCTTCCATATGATACACCTAAAATGTTGTGGTTCGAAAACCATTAGTCATAAAGACTAAGCCCTATCATCCCCTACCCCTTCCCCCATGGCTCCTAGGTACCGAGCGGAGAGGAAGAAAGGGAAGGACATGAAGGTGGAGATTAAATCAAATAAACAGGTGACAACGGACCTATGCTAGCAATTCTATAGTAAATAAGATAGAAACAGAAAGTAAGAAATGTAACATTAACTTATGCGTGGAAGCGCATAAGCCAAGGGATCTTTTGTAGGACTCCCATCGTATAGAGTGTCCCATACCACTTATACGTTGGGATGTCGGTTGTCAAACAGCAAGGAATGGCAAGTAAATGAAAGAACAAGAAATATAACCATTGATTTATAGGGATTACCCCTATAGACCAAGGGGTCGTTTTGCAGGGCCTATCGTATAAAACGTCCCATACCATTTTATACGTTAGGTGGCATGTTTATGCTATGACACACAATTATGCTATGAAATGCACAAGTAAGTGCAACACACCCACACGACTCTATGCGCACAGACCTTTAGTTCCCCCTGTTCGGGAGGCTAGCTTCACCCCCAGGAACCTCCGCTGTGGCAAACGGAGACAGTGAGTCGGGCCCCCCACTCCTAGGCGGGTAATCACACTAGCAGGCCTAGCCCTTCCATACGCCCCTAGAAGAACACAACCTAAAGAATCCGCATATTAGTGCTGGCTGTACCCACCAGGCTTTTCGCCGAGTCAACGTACCGCTGTCGGTGTGATCGATCGCCTAGTATCGATAACCCACCACTTTTATGCACATGCAATCATGACAATTATATTTGTACAAGTTCTTATGTTACCGAGCCTCCAGCTCTCTAGGCTACTAAGCCTATACCAAGTCCCCGAGCATCCCGCTCCCTGGACTTCCAAATTACAAACCAAACCATAATCATTACTTGTAGGCCCTTAGACTATGGACCTTCTCTACCCATTCCAAGCCAATTCTTCTTCCTAAGTGTAAAAGTGTAGGTGTGAGGTACAACTATTATTAGGGTTACTCTTGATCATTTTATTCCTAAGATTTAAGGTTAACCTTGGACTTCCCGAGGGTTACCCGGTGAAGGGCTCGCAGCGGTACTAGGAGCTATGATGGGGTGAATCCCAAAACTCCCTTTCCAAGGCACTTATTATACTTGATTGGTTCCCTTAACCCATTCCCTTCTCGCATTCTAGTGGGCTATTCCTAGGGTGGCTTGACTCTTCCTCTTCTCGGGGAGGACGGTCTTCCGTCGAACCCGAACACTACCTATCGCTAGTCAATCTCACACCCTACCCATCCTGACTTCCAAAAATGAACTTTATTTAACTCACCCTATCCAAACCAGCAAACTACCAAAATTCCATCTCCCAAGTTCATTACCCACTCTAGTTCAACTTCTGCAGTTTTACTAAACGCAAACCGTCCTAATCTTTATGAGGTATGCAAGGGGTGGTACCCCCAACTGTCTTCCAAATCCCATATAATATTTACTGGAGGTCTACCATGACCTATTTAGTCTAAATCCAGAAATTAATAATTTTCCTATTTCATTTGGCATTTAATTTATTTATTATAAGATCCCAAATGCCCTTGTATGAGCATGAAGTGCACTAATGAGTCAATAATAAATCATCATAAAATTTGTAAAAATCATATCCAACATTTAAACAGCAATTCCTAGTTTTTAGAAATTCCAGAGATGTTTATGCCTATATTTCCTAATTTACCATTTTAGGCCACTTTTACTATATCATGAAGGAAGTACTGTAAATATTTATCCAAAAATACCAAGAAAATTATGTAAGCTATAAAGTAACCTAAAACCATCATAAACCAAGTACCATAATTTTTCTCCATCATTTGAACTCTGAATTTGTTTTAAAGTAAGATACTAATTTTCATAACTTAATGAAGGAGGTACTGTTTTTATCCATCTAAAATTCCAGAGAAATTTACTAGGTGACTACCATAATTTGAAACACCCACTGATCAAATTTCATAATTTTCCAATCAATAATTGGGCACTATTTGTATTTTTTTACTGTATATCACATTTAGCACATTAAAGAATAAAGTACCCAAAATATTCAGATAAAATTTCCAAGAAAATTACAGAAGATATAATATACTATAAAATGCCCTAATCCAAGATTTCATAATATTCCAGTGAACAGAAATTCCATAATCATCAAAATAAATATCTAGGGCACCATTAGAGTTGTAAATGAAGTACTGTATAAATTAATCCAAAAATCTCAATAAAATTATATTATATCTACTTGGACCATAACATCACTCTACCCAAATTTTTGCTTGATTTGTAGTTCATTTAATAGCTTAATAATTCAAATTGAGGTTGGTGACCTAAACTAGGGTTAGGGTTTTAGGTGGGCTAAAGGTCTCCAAATACCCTAAAATTTTGTCCGGAGAACTATACTGGCCCTATGGTTCTCTCCACCAAATTTCAAGTCAGTCCAAGGTCATTTGACCCCATGACCTTCACAACCCTACAAATCCCCATTAAGGGACCTACTCTAGGGTTCTAGGGCTACCCTACACCAAACCGCTCCAAACTCCCTTGGAGGGTGTGTCATGCCCTAAAAAGTCAGCGACCAAAATATCAGCCTCTGTTGAGGTGATATGGCCACTCAAACACCAAGGGGTGTTTGATCTTAAATTATCCTTTAAGGATCAACCTAGGGTTGGACACAAACCTAACCAAAACATCTCCAAATGAGATGAAATTCTTACCAGAACCTTATGATAAACCAAGGGACCACTCACCAAAATTTGGGAGGGTTTGGAAGTAATTTAGCCATCTAATTAAATTATACTAGGATTATTAAATTTTTTCTAAAAACTATAGAAAAACATTTCCCAAAAAATCTTAATTTTTGGACAGCATCTAGATATAGATAAGATTAGGCCATACCCCAAATTTCAAGTCATTCTGATGACTGGATTGGGGTGGGGAATTTTTCTAAGGTCAAGACAGCCCTATGGACAGACCTCACCAAAAAGGGTGCTGTGGTCTAACCAGGACTCCAAATCAAGTGAAATCAATTTTGAAGTAAAGTAGACTTCAAGGGCTACATTTTCTATGTTGACTATTTTTCCTGTAGAAGCCTCTAGGAATTTTTCCAAATTATTTAAATTGACAGATATTTTTATTCAGAAATTGTTTTAAAAATAGAATTTAATTCTCATGGCACTGTTCATCTTCTTCAACAGCCCGAAACCAGAAGCTTGAAAACTTAGTTTCCTGTAGCTTTTCCAAAGCTAATTCCCGGCCATCCAGCCATCTCCCTGGCCGGCCACCACCACCACCTCTGTTGAGGTGAGGGCTATCGTCGGGCGGCGGCATGGCCGCCGGAGAGGCAGTTTCCGGCGAACCCGCCAGCATGCAAATTTCAGAAAGGCATGGAAACGCTCACCCGATCCGGCTCTTTTGAGCCCGATATCTCTCCTAATGATTTCTAAGATCTATCCATAGAAGAAAGGGTAGATGAGGACCTTTTTCATGGTTTGACGGCGAGATGGACGTTGGGCTGTCATGGCGCGGTGGTGGCGTCGTCAGAATTCTTCTACAGCACAGTAGGAGGCTCGAAACTTCAGGTAAGGGCTGGGAAACTTCATCCTTGAGCCTAAGGGACCTTTTTAAAGGGAAGAAAGGAGGGAGGGGAAGGGTTGAAACGTTCATGGCCATTAATATTTCTTCTTAATAACGTTTCGGTTATGATGCTGGTAATTGAATTGCAGGACACAAAGAGATGTTTGCCAGGTGGCGATTTCCTATTGGACTAACCTTCCTCCTTTTATTATATAATTACAGAAGGAAAACGGCCCATAAATACTCCTGGTGTAACTTCCCATAATCAGAATTGATTACGACGTTGGTTACCGAAATTTCCAGTCTGGCTGACGTTTCGGCCTTGGTCACGGGCGTGACACATAGGTCACGGGCGTGACAGGCCCGGATAGCCAATTCTTGGTTCGACGATCGTTGAACTGAAATCGACGATCGTCGAGCGTGGTCACGCCCTATGTCACGGGTGTGACACTTGGGTCACGGGCGTGACAGGCCTGAGCGGCAAATTCTGGGCTTGACGATCGTCGATTTGAGATCGACGATCGTCGAAGGCTGGTCACGCCCTAGGTCACGGGCGTGACACAAAGGTCACGGGCGTGACAGGGTCATGAGGCAAATTCCGCGCTCGGCGATCGTCGCGCTGAGGTCGATGATCGCCGAAGGGGGGTCACGCCCATGGTCACGGGCGTGGCACCTGGGTCACGGGCGTGACAGGGTCATGAGGTAAATTCCGCGCTCGGCGATCGTCGTGCTGAGATCGACGATCGCCGAAGGGGTCACGCCCTTGGTCACGGGCATGACACCTGGGTCACGGGCGTGACAGGGCCGGGTTGAAAATTCTGCGCCCGACAATCGTCTCCCTGGGATCGACGATCGTCGAAGGAGTCACGCCCCAGGTCACGGGCGTGACGGGTCGGTCACGGGCGTGACCAACCCGTGACCCGAAATCTCGGTCGATTGATTTCAATTTTTTAGGCTTCCTAGGGTCCTGTCACGACCAACTGACTCCTAGGGGCCTAGCCGGAAATGGGATGTTACAAATCCCAATAAACAAAACAAAGATTTTGTCCCCGAAATCAAGGTTAAGCCTACGAGACTCTAATCCGGAAAAGGAAGCTTGTAACATCCCATGAAAGTTGAAAGATCTACATCTCTGCGTTACGTTTGTAGTGTGCAGTTTTGATTCTAAGACCCATTCGTCCAATTGTCAAGGTATGCACCCCAATAAACAAAGGATTAGCCCCTATTCTTGAAGTTTTCGGTCTTATTGGTTTAAAATAGGAACGCAGATTGATTGTCCAGAGGGGTTTGTGAGGTATACCCGACCGAAAAGTTCTGGATACCTTTGTCGCATCAAGTCCTGTGGCTCCCATGTATGCTCCTCCTGTCCATGATTGTTCCACAGAACCCTGACAAACGGAACCTTCTTCCGTCGCAAGACCCGCACTATCGTGTCATCGATCTTGATAGGCTCCAAGTTGACTGACCGATTCAACACAATCGTCTTGGGCACCCCGTGCTAACAAACAGTTACTCACCATTCTTATGAAACACCCACAAGAGTTTTCTTTCGGGTCGAGGTGACGCCAACTACCTCGTCCGGTCTATCCTCGACGCTCCCTTTACCATTGTGCCTGGGGTGGGGACGACGAATCCTGTGCATGAAATCTCTAATTATACCCTCGTACTTCCATTATATCTCGGGCAGTGGCTGTAATAGTTTCCCCAAAATTCTTTCACTTAGCCTTCAACAACTGAAGGACCTCACCGTGCATCACAAAATCCATGACACTTTTATTCACTACAGGGGGTAAATGTTCTGAGATACACCACACTTCCGGTAATTTAATTTCTCATTTGTGTGTGTAGGCCATAGATCTATAAAATCTCCACACGATCATTGTCCTATTCCTTCGAGTACGCCCGAAATCAATCAACTCAACCTTACGGGTTATATTTAAGGTATCCGTCTTTCAATATATTGTTTGCTCACATCGTGTAGTTTCCTATAGTCATCGTACTTCCGATGATATAACATAGCGATCTAGTCTTATCTTCGCCCGAACAACGTCGAATTACGTCAAATTCAATCTCACTAGGTTTGTTACGCCACATTCCTAAATTCGGGCTAAGGAAACCTAAGTCAATCCTATTTGCCCAATAAACAAAAGACAAGCCCCCAATAAACAAAGGATAAGCCCCTATCTTCCTTGGGCTAAGTATCTTTGATATTACCGTGTTATATCCGTCCTAGTTGGGTGCACAATTTCTAGGGCATCAATCTTCGACTTGGGGTTCCACCCTGAAACTCGTTAATATACTCCATACTTTAAACTCTCTGAGTCACATTTACGACAACTTTATCCGGGTCAAAATGTTCCCAATCCCAAATGGGTATCTTCGAACTTGAGTTCCTACCCGACCCTCAGCGTTTGTCTCGGTGGTTGCCTCCAAGTAATTTCATTACCGGTGTTGAGGGTTAAGACTACTTGTCCTTTACCATTCTGTTAATGTATTATTGGTCTCAATTCTCCTTAAAGTAGTCTACCGCTTCGAATAATCGTTGATTGGGATAGTAGGTACACCAGAGTTTTACGTCTTAGGTAGTCATTCCCGTGCTAAACTCCTCCTTTATTCTCTTTGGGTATCTCCTTACCTTAACCAAATTCATACCCAAGGTCTATTTTGAACTAGGGCATACTATAGATTGTCCTGGTTAGTCACGAGTCCTAGTTGGTTGAGTCTACGTCGTTGGTTAGAGGATGATAAGATGAGATCTTCGCAGCCGGAGGTGTTCCCTGCTGGGGGCAGGGTTTGCCGCAGGCTACAAAGAAGGATTCCAATTAATGATGAAGTGGACTTTCACATGTGATTTCCCTCATGGGCACACCACTGCTTCCGCTGCTTAGTTTGTCCCAAAACTAAACTCGAGCGAGGGTGACCCAGGGTTAGTGGACTGCTACTTTTCCGATCGAGGTTTCCTCTGATACCACTTGTAAGACCCCCCCCCCCTTATTTTTTAAACACCGGGGTCTTAGCCCAGAATTGCCGCTTTGCGGTGGCACCGACTCACGGGAAGGTCGCCACTACAAAACGCCAATTCTGCCGGCCCTTTTCGATCGCAGAACAGTAGCATAATAAGTAAAAGCAAGTCGACAATAATCACATGTATATAAATAAATCTCCACGAAGGGAGAGTCCACAATAATAATAATAATCAGAGTATAGAAAGGGACTTGTGCCCCATACATGTAATCCTCACTACAAGTCACTCGCAGAAGCAAAACTAAAACTAAGCGTCACCGTAACTGTCACTGAACCGAGAGCACCCAAGCTGGACTGGCCCGTCTCCACCGACTCTGTACTCTGCTGGTACTGCATCTCTGGGTGCTTCTTCCTTTTCGGCCTGCCGTCGCCGCCTCGCGATCCACGTCTGCGTCTACGTCTTCGGCCTCCTGGCTGCTGAGTTGGTGGGGTCCCACCCATCGAGGGGCATTCGACCCGTGTATGTCCCGGCTGGTGACAATGGTAACACGGTCGCGGGGCAAACTCTGTCAGGAACTGCAATAGCGGTGACCCTTCCATATGATACACCTAAAATGTTGTGGTTCGAAAACCGTTAGTCATAAAGACTAAGCCCTATCATCCCCTACCCCTTCCCCCATGGCTCCTAGGTACCGAGCGGAGAGGAAGAAAGGGAAGGACATGAAGGTGGAGATTAAATTAAATAAAAAGGTGACAGCGGACCTATGCTAGCAATTCTATAGTAAATAAGATAGAAACAGAAAGTAAGAAATGTAACCTTAATTTATGTGTGGAAGCGCATAAGCCAAGGGATCTTTTGCAGGGCTCCCATCGTATAGATTGTCCTATACCACTTATACGTTGGGATGTCGGTTGTCAAACAGCAAGGAATGGCAAGTAAATGAAAGAACAAGAAATATAACCATTGATTTATAGGGATTACCCCTATAGACCAAGGGATCGTTTTGCAGGGCCTATCGTATAAAACGTCCAATACCATTTTATACGTTAGGTGGCATGTTTATGCTATGACACACAATTATGCTATGAAATGCACAAGCAAGTGCAACACACCCACACGACTCTATGCGCACAGACCTTTAGTTCCCCCTGTTCGGGAGGCTAGCTTCACCCCCAGGAACCTCCGCTGTGGCAAACGGAGACAGTGAGTCAGGCCCCCCACTCCTAGGCGGGTAATCACACTACCAGGCCTAGCCCTTCCATACGCCCCTAGAAGAACACAACCTAGAGTATCCGCGTATTAGTGCTGGCTGTACCCACCAGGCTTTTCGCCGAGTCAACGTACCGCTGTCGGTGTGATCGATCGCCTAGTACCGATGACCCACCACTTTTATGCACATGCAATCATGACAATTATATTTGTACAAGTTCTTATGTTACCGAGCCTCCAGCTCTCTAGGCTACTAAGCCTATACCAAGTCCCCGAGCATCCCGCTCCCTGGACTTCCAAATTACAAACCAAACCATAGTCATTACTTGTAGGCCCTTAGACTATGGACCTTCTCTACCCATTCCAAGCCAATTCTTCTTCCTAAGTGTAAAAGTGTAGGTGTGAGGTACAACTATTATTAGGGTTACTCTTGATCATTTTATTCCTAAGATTTAAGGTTAACCTTGGACTTCCCGAGGGTTACCCGGTGAAGGGCTCGCAGCGGTACTAGGAGCAATGATGGGGTGAATCCCAAAACTCCCTTTCCAAGGCACTTATTATACTTGATTGGTTCCCTTAACCCATTCCCTTCTCGCATTCTAGTGGGTTATTCCTAGGGTGGCTTGACTCTTCCTCTTCTCGGGGAGGACGGTCTTCCGTCGAACCCGAACACTACCTATCGCTAGTCAATCTCACACCCTACCCATCCTGACTTCCAAAAATGAACTTGATTTAACTCACCCTATCCATACCAGCAAACTACCAAAATTCCATCTCCCAAGTTCATTACCCACTCTAGTTCAACTTCTGCAGTTTTACTAAACGCAAACTGTCCTAATCTTTATGAGGTATGCAAGGGGTGGTACCCCCAACTGTCTTCCAAATCCCATATAATATTTACTGGAGGTCTACCATGACCTATTTAGTCTAAATCCAAAAATTAATAATTTTCCTATTTCATTTGGCATTTAATTTATTTATTATAAGATCCCAAATGCCCTTGTATGAGCATGAAGTGCACTAATGAGTCAATAATAAATCATCATAAAATTTGTAAAAATCATATCCAACATTTAAACAGCAATTCCAAGTTTTTAGAAATTCCAGAGATGTTTATGCCTATATTTCCTAATTTACCATTTTAGGCCACTTTTACTATATCATGAAGGAAGTACTGTAAATATTTATCCAAAAATCCCAAGAAAATTATGTAAGCTAAAAAGTAACCTAAAACCATCATAAACCAAGTACCATAATTTTTCTCCGTCATTTGAACTCTGAATTTGTTTTAAAGTAAGATACTAATTTTCATAACTTAATGAAGAAGGTACTGTTTTTATCCATCTAAAATTCCAGAGAAAATTACTAGGTGGCTATCATAATTTGAAACACCCACTGATCAAATTTCATAATTTTCCAATCAATAATTGGGCACTATTTGTATTTTTTTACTGTATATCACATTTAGCACATTAAAGAATAAAGTACCCAAAATATTCAGATAAAATTTCCAAGAAAATTACAGAAGATATAATATGCTATAAAATGCCATAATCCAAGATTTCATAATATTCCAGTGAACAGAAATTCCATAATCATCAAAATAAATATCTAGGGCACCATTAGAGTTGTAAATGAAGTACTGTATAAATTAATCCAAAAATCTCAACAAAATTATATTATATCTACTTGGACCATAACATCACTCTACCCAAATTTTTGCTTGATTTGTAGTTCATTTAATAGCTTAATAATTCAAATTGAGGTTGGTGACTTAAACTAGGGTTAGGGTTTTAGGTGGGCTAAAGGTCTCCAAATACCCTAAAATTTTGTCCAGAGAACTATACTGGCCCTATGGTTCTCTCCACCAAATTTCAAGTCAGTCCAAGGTCATTTGACCCCATGACCTTCACAACCCTACAAAGCCCCATTAAGGGACCTACTCTAGGGTTCTAGGGCTACCCTACACCAAACCGCTCCAAACTCCCTTGGAGGGTGTGTCATGCCCTAAAAAGTCAGCGACCAAAATATCAGCCTCTGTTGGGGTGATATGGCCACTCAAACACCAAGGGGTGTTTGATCTTAAATTATCCTTTAAGGATCAACCTAGGGTTGGACACAAACCTAACCAAAACATCTCCAAATGAGATGAAATTCTTACCAGAACCTTATGATAAACACAGGGACCACTCACCAAAATTTGGGAGGGTTTGGAAGTCATTTAGCCATCTAATTAAATTATACTAGGATTATTAAATTTTTTCTAAAAACTATAGAAAAACATTTCCCAAAAAATCTTAATTTTTGGACAGCACCTAGATATAGATAAGATTAGGCCATACCCCAAATTTCAAGTCATTCTGATGACTGGATTGGGGTGGGGAATTTTTCTAAGGTCAAGACAGCCCTATGGACAGACCTCACCAAAAAGGGTGCTGTGGTCTAACCAGGACTCCAAATCAAGTGAAATCAATTTTGAAGTAAAGTAGACTTCAAGGGCTACATTTTCTATGTTGACCATTTTTCCTGTAGAAGCCTCTAGGTATTTTTCCCAAATTATTTAAAGTGACAGATATTTTTATTCAGAAATTGTTTTAAAAATAGAATTTAATTCTCATGGCACTGTTCATCTTCTTCAACAGCCCGAAACCAGAAGCTTGAAAACTTAGTTTCCTGTAGCTTTTCCAAAGCTAATTCCCGGCCATCCAGCCATCTCCCTGGCCGGCCACCACCACCACCACCTCTGTTGAGGTGAGGGCTATCGTCGGGCAGCGGCACGGCCGCCGGAGAGGCGGTTTCCAGCGAACCCGCCACCATGCAAATTTCAGAAAGGCATGGAAACGCTCACCCGATCCGGCTCTTTTGAGCCCGATATCTCTCCTAATGATTTCTAAGATCTATCCATAGAAGAAAGGGTAGAGGAGGACCTTTTTCATGGTTTGACGGCGAGATGGACGTTGGGCTGTCATTGCGCGATGGTGGCGTCGTCAGAATTCTTCTACAGCACAGTAGGAGGCTCGAAACTTCAGGTAAGGGCTGGGAAACTTCATCCTTGAGCCTAAGGGACCTTTTTAAAGGGAAGAAAGGAGGGAGGGGAAGGGTTGAAACGTTCATGGCCATTAATATTTCTTCTTAATAACGTTTCGGTTATGATGCTGGTAATTGAATTGCTGGACACGAAGAGATGTTTGCCAGGTGGCGATTTCCTATTGGACTAACCTTCCTCCTTTTATTATATAATTACAGAAGAAAAACGGCCCATAAATACTCCTGGTGTAACTTCCCATAATCAGAATTGATTACGACGTTGGTTACCGAAATTTCCAGTCTGGCTGACGTTTCGGCCTTGGTCACGGGCGTGACACATAGGTCACGGGCGTGACAGGCCCGGATAGCTAATTCTGGGTTCGACGATCGTCGAACTGAAATCGACGATCGTCGAGCGTGGTCACGCCCTATGTCACGGGCGTGACACTTGGGTCACGGACGTGACAGGCCCGAGCTGCAAATTTTGGGCTTGACGATCGTCGATTTGAGATCGACGATCGTCGAAGGCTGGTCACGCCCTAGGTCACGGGCGTGACATAAAGGTCACGGGCGTGACAGGGTCATGAGGTAAATTCCGCGCTCGGCGATCGTCGCGCTGAGATCGACGATCGCCGAAGGGGTCACGCCCTTGGTCACGGGCATGACACCAGGGTCACGGGCATGACAGGGCCGGGTTGAAAATTCTGCGCCCGACGATCGTCTCCCTGGGATCGACGATCGTCAAAGGAGTCACGCCCCAGGTCACGGGTGTGACGGGTCGGTCACGGGCGTGACCAACCCGTGACCCGAAATCTCGGTCGATTGATTTCAATTTTTTAGGCTTCCTAGGGTCCTGTCACGACCAACCGACTCCTAGGGGCCTAGCCGGAAATGGGATGTTACACAAACATTCAAGCAAAACAAGAACAAAACTTTCAGGCTGGAATGACAACTAACCTGAGATGACCTGAGTCGAAGCTTGAGCCTCCTCAGAAGAGATCACGTTCAGCTTTCCCTTTCCCTTGTCCACACGCTGAGGTGGAGGTAGAGCCTGAAGTGGAACTGCAGGAAGAACAGGCTGAACCTGAGGACACCTAGACTTGTTGTGTCCCTTCTGCCCACACTAAAAGCAGACATTATCCTTGGACCAGCACTGGGCAGCATCATGCCCGGATCCCTTGCAAACAGAACAGGAGACATCTTTCCTAGGAGCACCCTGAATCGCATGAACCTGCTCCTTCCTCTGAGATGCTGCCTTCTTGAAACATCTCTCGATGGGGTGGCCTGACTGGCCACAGAAGCTGCACTCCACCTTGCCCCTCTTTCCCGGAGCCGCACCGGGTACCTGGGATTTCTTCTCCTCCACAAACTTTCTCTTGTCCGTCCTCATTTACTGGCCTCTGCTCCTCACGGTCTCAATAGCCTCCACCTTCAGAGCTGCCTCTACTGCTCCTGCATAAGTCTCTGACCCATAAGCACTGGTCAACTGCTGCACCTCGCTCCTCAAACCACCGAGAAATCGCTTAACCCGATCAGCCTCAATGCTGACCAATCCAGGGGCAAAATGGCTCAACTTGCTGAACTCTATCTCATACTCACCCACCAAGAGTTGCCTTTGCTTCAGATGGAGGAAGTTATTCATGAGGCGGTCACGCTCGACCGAGGGTAAGAACTTCCTCAACAGCATCTCCTTGAACACTTCCCAAGAGCATCCAGCTACCAAACTCTCCTTCTCTCTCAGCCACCAACTCTTAGCCAAACCTTTAAGCTCATAGGTGGCTATCATCACCCTCTGATCATCTGCAATCCCTGAGTATGAGAACATCTCCTCCATGGAGATCAGCCAGTCGTCTATCACCATGAAATCTGCCTTCCCGTCATAAGTGGGGAGGGGCTCAGCCTCTGAAACTGCGAGATGAAGGCCATCTCGGCTGGCACCACCACTGGAGGTCTTAGGGGTGCAGGAGGAGGAGGGACAACTAACCCCCCTACAGGACCTTACACACCTTGAGTCTGACCTGCCACAACCGCCAACAGGGACTGAATCTGGGCCTGCATTTCTACCAACTACCTGCTCATGGAATCGCTACTCTGACGCAGACTCTCGATCACTGCATCGTTCTGAGCTCCAGATGACTCACCCTAAGACAGAGGAGTCGATCGAGTCATAGGTCGTCGCGCCATCCTAAAATCATAGCAACACTAGTTAGATCCTAATACAATGACTAGAACCAACTACAAGTACAGACAATACATATATAGATATAAACTTAAAGCTGCTAAACTTGCTCTGGGAGTTTATCTCTTTACAAAATTGATGTTATGCCCTATCCTAGGATGGTTAATCACCACCCTACTGGCTCTTGTGCCTAGATCGGGAATGCTTGACTTTATATTATTTTGAATCAAAAACTTATGTGTGTACATATGTCATCCTGCCAGTCTTTAGCTTGGCACGTTATGCTTATGAAATGTTATGCTATGCATGTTTGTGCTATGCATTCTAAAAAGGCCCTAATGCATGTTATGAGCGGCGTACACATGAAAATGTTATGCATCCCATACTACATAACATTCTCATGCAACGAAAAAGAAAACGTGCTAGTCGCAGCCATGTGGTGAGGTTATGCATCCCATACTACATAACCCTCACATGTTGCCCCTATGGTGGATCCATATACGAACACATATTATGCATCCCAAACTACATAATATGCCCCGTATACTTCATGTTATGCTATGAGTATAGTGTTCGTCCTTTTGCCAAGACGTGCTGATGACATATCGGTGTGTGAATGACATGATGATGAACTACCAAAAACAAACAAAGGATGGTTGCCCGACTAACTTGTCAAGCAAACTCCCTCTGATACCAACTGTCACAACCCGCATTTTCTCCGAATTTAGGAATTATCAGAGTATGAGAAAACACGCGTCATGATGCCACGTCAAGCAGGGGATAACTACTGACGCTCAGGCAAAACCATCCACAAACCTAATGAAAGAAAATCATGAGTTCAATGATTAGAAAATCAGTTATATTTTAGAGGCCGTATCCCTCGGCTCGGTGGATCACCTAGTCCACAATTAAAAACTATACTTATACGCTGCGGAAGATACTTTATTCAAGATTGACATCCTAAGTGAGTGCATAAGAGACCCATGAGGACCACTTACACTATGCAAGACTCTACATATAATTTATACTATATATAAGAAATCGATCTTTATACGTCGTTTGGAAAATCGTGATTTAATTTTTATAAAACATGCTGATCATGAACTGTACTTATAGTAATAGTTGTAGTTTAAAAATAACTAGCAACCTAGCATAAATCCTCCCCAGAGCAAGTAGACTATCTCCAGAAAATGGTAGCAGCAAAAGTAGTATATCTAGTACAAAGGTAAAAACTACCAGTGGGCGCCAAAAACCTGACACGAACCCACTGGCACATTTGCATGTCTGTAAGAAAAGGTACAGAAAAACTACCTCACAAACAAAGCAACAGGATCTCCAAAGTCCAAGAGACCACTAGCAACACCACTGTAACCTAGCCACCAAACTGGCTACTGCTCAAAACCTGAGGCATTCAAAAGAAGAAAGAATACCTCAGCAAGCAAAACAGAAAGAACTGCATGAAAGTGTCCACTAGGGAATAAATGAAAGAGGAAAACACAAAGCAGAAAAAGGTCACAACTGCCCAAGACAAGACAGAAAGAAAATGCACTAGGTGCGAGGAAACAACATCAACCCTGCCCAGAAACTACTTCCTGCAGAGCCTACTAGGCTACCAAGAGCCCAAAGTGCTGTAATCAACCAAGGAAGAAATACCTAATACCCTAAGCTGTGGGAGATGGTGTAACACCCCAAAAATCTCAAAATTGGATTTGAGGTGCAGGCTGGTTGACACGGCCTGGGACACGGGCGTGTCCCAGGGCGTGTCGGGGGTACACGGCCTGGGACACGGGCGTGTCCCAGGGCGTGTCACTCAATAAATCGCCGGTTTGAGTCAGAACTGTACACGGCCCGGAACCAAGCCTTGAACACGGCCGTGTCAGATTTGTCACGGGCGTGTCCGAGGGCGTGTGCCTACCCGTGTACTGCTTTGACTGGTTTTAGAGCTCGTTGAGTACCGTGTAACAGGGGTGACACGGGCGTGTCACATGACTGACACGGGCGTGTCAGGTTCGACACGGGCGTGTCGAAGCCCGTGTTCTGGTAGTTTTCAGTCGGTACGTGTGCCGCTTAAGGGTACACGGCCTGTGACACGGGCGTGTCACAGGCCGTGTCGGCCAAAAAGTCTAGTTTTCAGGCAGATCGTGGCCGTTCATTTTTCCTTAAAGAAGATCCTGTGGCTGGGGCTAATTCCTAGGCTGATAAGGCCGGGAAAGAAGGAGGAAAGGCTCATTTTTGAGTTCATACTCTCTTTCTAGCTTTAAGAGAGAGGTGAGAGCAAGGTGAGGAAGAAGAAGTGGAATCCGGTTGCCGGTGGTGCTACGGTGGTCCAAATCTCAAGCCGAGTTCGGATTTGCGAAGGCAACGCTGCTGCGAAGGCTTTCATCCGTCTCAAATTCTCTCCATGGCTCCGAAGCGAATTCCTAGGGTAACAATTTCCTGCTTGGACATGTGAAGTCCTTAATTCCTGCATTGCATAGGGAAAACCCTTCCCCGCGAGTGTGCGGTGGGTTGTGGCGTCCCTTGGGGTAGATATGTGAAGTCCCCCTTGTTAGAGTCCGGAATTGGAGTACGGATCTAGGCATGCTGTGTGAAGCCCATCTGGACATATTGGTCTGGATTGGTGATGCTTGTTTGCATATCGGAGAAGACTCCGTGATTATTGCTTGGATGCATGATGGATAAAGTACTAGAGGAAGTCCAGGAAATTGTGAGAGTTGGGTGCAACTCTTGTGGCCGTGAGTTGCCACTTTGTGTGCGGTTGAGCGTTGAACTGCAACTGTATGAAAAGGCTTCGTGCCGAACAGGCAAGGTGAAACCGACCCGCGCCTTTAAATGTGGCCTCAGGTACGATGTACTTGGTTGGGCAAGGCGATTTGAGCAATGGGGGGTGGCTGATCTGTACCTGCGTTATGTAGGCTGGACATGAGAGCGCCAAGCCATTGGGCTTTCGTCAGCGGCATAATGAGAGTCCTGGGCTTGCGTGCCGGACTAAATGCTCAATGGTGAGATTCGGTTTTTTTCGGTGCACCCGAGAGTGCCATGAGTGCACGGGACGTCGGGCCGTCTTGCCGGCGTTTGTGATATGTGACTGTGCGGGCATGCACGTCTTGCTTGAATTGCAATATATATCATATTGGAAGATTGCTATGCAGGGATGGAATTCCGCTGCCCCGTGCCAGGGGCAGGGACGTTATAATTGGTCAGCTGAATGCTGACCGTTGCCCTATTTGCCACCGCTTGGTGGATTGGTTCTTACAGGTACTGGAGGTGCTGGTCCGAGCGGGACTTAGCGGGCTGATGCCCAAAGCTGCGTTGCTGCCCTCGAAGGCATTGTTTTGTTTCTTTTGTTCATGTGTGGCCGGCCTGCGTGCCGATGTCTGTAATCCACACTCTTGTTAAGAGAAATTGTTGTAAGGCCTTAAGGCCAGACTCTTTTGATGTTTGTATACATTCCTATGTTATAGTGGACAGTGTTCGGTATCTTGAGTTCAAATATTCAACCGTGAAACTTCCGCTAGAATGCTCTGTGTTAGGATGCGTTGGTTATGATATTAGTTCATAGCGTCTCCGCCTGTTTGTGGAATATGGTGTGGGGCCCCGGCCGGACCCTCTATTATATTCTTCTTGACGGGTAGAGGTGTTACAATTTTGTATCAGCTTGTTGGTCGATCTCTTCCGAATTCGCGGACGAATTCTTTTGAGAGGTGGCGAGCACGTGTCAGTGCTGGCTGTCGTTATAACACTTAACTTGAACTCAAGATTGTCCACTTAGGAATGCAAATACACTTGTTTGTTGAACTTGTGTATTCTTTTTGTATGGTTGCCGTTTTCATTGGTCGTTAACCTGTGTATTTTACACATATAGGTGACCAGAAGTGTTGCGGGTCAATCCGAACCACAACGTTCTGTTGAGAGTGCGGCACTAGCCGAGGTGCCCACAACTCCTCCATCCGTTGAAACAGTCCGTCTCATCACGGAAACGGTACTTGCTGTGATGAATGCTCAGCAAGCTTGGCAGGCACGTCCTGCAGTGGTGCCAACGCAAGCTGGGGTACGGCAAGAACCGGTAGAAGCCGAAGTTGATCCGCGGGTAGCAGATCAATAATGGAAGCAATTCTTGAGCTTCAACCCTCCGCAGTTTCATGGGGTGGGTACACCGGCCCAAGCAGAGGATTGGCTTGCAAGGATCAAGGGGATTATGAGAGCTATCAAGGTTGAGGAGGAACAAAAAGTCATGTTAGCCACTTTCCTACTAGAAGGAGAGGCGCGATTGTGGTGGGATGAGATTGAAATTCATCACTTGGCCGGCAGGCAATTGGAAGAGATTACAATGGAAGAATTTTCTCGTTTGTTCTTAGCACAACATCTGCCGATGTAGCAAAGGATATCGATGGAAATGGAATTTCAACGGTTAGCACAGAGAGATCGATGTGTGGATGACTACCTACATGAGTTCACCCGGTTGGGAAGATATGCGGGCACGATCTTCGCCGAAGAAGAGCGTAAGACTAGTCAGTTTTATGCGGGACTGCGAGATGAGCTGCGGTATTTGCTCTCGAGTTCTGTTAGTCAGGGATTCCAAGCCTTAGTCTATACGGCTCATTCTTTGGAGCTGGACATGAAACGGGGGCAAGCAAAGGGAAACTTGGCGGTTGTGAAGCCAGAGTTTAAGCCGCCGCGTCCGAAAAAGTTTGGCTACCGAAAGAGATGGAATAAGAAGTCTAAGTCTTCTGGACAAGCTCCTTCTGCGACTGTGACAGATACATCTGGGTATGGATCTCGTGCTTGTTTTACGTGCGGGAAGGTTGGACACTTCGCACGTGAATGTCGATCTGGTCCTCCAAAGGGTGATAAGAAGACGGGAGCGTCTTATGCAGAGAAGGGGAAGGCTGTGGTGGATTCTTCCGCCTCGCACGCGCAGCCCAAGGTCTTCAACCTTGGACAACAGGAGGCCATTAAGCAGGCGGATGTCGTCACAGGTGCGCGTAGGTTTTAATGTTCTTGTTTTTGATGTGATGTGCTTGTTTTAAATATAATGTTATAGGGTTTGTCCTTATACGAGAGTATCCGGCGCGAGCACTGTTCGACACAGGTGCTTCACATTCATTTCTGTCTGAGGGCTTTGTCTTTCGTGTCGGGGTGCCTATCCAGACCACGACAGACAGTGTAAAGGTGTTGTTGCCTAACGGATGTTTGATGTGCGTGGATCGATCTTGCGGTCTTGAGGTCAAGATAGGAAGTCGGAAGTTCAAGGTGGAAACATTAGTATTGCCGATCAAAGAGTTTGATATAATCTTTGGTATGGACTGGCTTTGAGAGCAGCGTGCCTGTATTGATTGCACTTCAAAAGAGGTCACACTTGAGCAAAATACCGAACAAGAGACCAAGTTCATTGGTATGCAAGGGATGAGTGGGATGTTGTTATCCGCTCTCAAAGTTGTTAAGGCAGTTCGGAAGGGTGCGAAGTTGTTCTTCACACTCATAGAGGCGGTGGCGCCGAAGGCCAGTGTGAGTGAAGTGCCGATTGTGTCGGAATATGCTGATGTGTTTCCAAGGACCTTCCGGGGTTACCTCCCCAAAGGGAAATTGACTTCGCTATCGAGCTGGTGTCGGGTGCGAAACCTGTGGCCCGTTCCCGTATCGGGTAGCGCCAAAAGAAATGGCCGAACTGAAAGTTCAGTTGCAAGAGTTGTTGGAGCAGGGATACATACGCCCAAGTATGTCACCTTGGAGCGCGCCTGTTCTTTTTGTGAAAAAGAAAGACGGTGGTTTGCGACTATGTATTGATTACCGCGAACTGAACAAGCTGACGGAGAAAAACAAGTATCCAATTCCACGGATCGATGACTTATTCGATCAGCTAGCAGGCTCAACCGTCTATTCGAAGTTGGATTTGAAGTCCGAGTATTACCAGTTGCGGATTAGGGAAGGTGACATTCCCAAGACAGCGTTTGGCACACGCTATGGTCATTATGAGTTCATAGTGATGTCGTTCGGCTTATGTAATGCGCCTTCGGTCTTCATGGATCTCATGCATCGAACATTCCGCGAATACTTGGATCTGTTTGTGATTGTGTTTATTGACGATATCCTTGTATATTTACAATCGGAGGAAGATCATGCAAACCACTTGTGGTTGGTACTGCATACCTTGCGAAGGAATAAGCTGTATGCCAAGTTCTCTAAGTGTGAGTTTTGGCTCTCGTCGGTGGCTTTTCTAGGCCATGTGGTAAGTGGAGAGGGCATAGCGGTGGATCCGGCTAAGATAAGTGCCATTCGTGATTGGCCAGTGTTGTCTTCAGTGGCCGAGGTCAGGAGTTTCCTTGGACTGGCGGGCTACTATAGACAGTTCGTGGAGAACTTCTCCCGGATTGCTTTGCCTCTGACTACATTGACGAGAAAAGATCAGAAGTTTGTTTGGACACCGGAGTGCACACGAGCTTTTGAGGAGCTGAAGAGTCGTCTGACCACGGCGCCTGTTTTGACGTCGCCATGTGGTACAGATGGTTTTGAGATATACAGCGATGCGTCAGGAAGCGGCTTAGGCTGCGTTCTCCTGCAGTTTGGCAAGGTGATCGCCTATGGCTCACGTCAATTGAAAGTGCATGAGCGTAATTACCCCGTCCATGACTTGGAGTTGTTGGCGGTGATCTTTGCGCTAAAGTTGTGGCGGCATTATCTTTATGGCGTGAAGGTGGATATTTATACAGATCATAAAAGCTTAAAGTATCTGCTCGATCAAAAGGAATTGAATATGCGACAAAGGAGGTGGATGGAATTCCTTGGGGATTATACCTTCGACATTCACTATGTTCCCGGAAAGGGAAATGTGGTCGCTGATGCCTTGAGTTGTCGGACTCCGGTGCATGCAAATGGGTTGCGGATACATGATGAGCGGTTAATCCAGGAGTTGGAAGCTTTGGAGATATCTTGTGTGGAAAGAGATTCTTCGACTGTTGCATGCATGAACTGGTTGGAGGTTCAATATGACCTTGCTGACAGGGTTCGGCAGGCAACGGAGTTGGATGAAAGTCTCCAACGCTATGCAAAGGAGGGGTCTGGTGATCAATTCTCCTGGGATGACGGTTTATTACGGAAAGATGGCCGATTGTGCATCCCTAGTGCGGGTAAATTGCGAGAAGGATTGCTATATGAAGCACACTTTACAAAGTACTCAATTCACCCTGGGAGCACAAAAATGTACAAGGACATGAAGAAACTGTTCTGGTGGCCTGGTTTAAAGAAGGACATAGCCGCGTATGTGGCTAAATGTCATACTTGTGCTTTGGTAAAGGCATAATGTCAACGACCGAGTGGTTTCCTGAAGTCGTTGCCGGTTCCGCAATGGAATTTTGAGGATATTTCTATGGATTTCGTGCACGGATTGCCGAGATCTCAGTGTGTCCATGACTCAATATGGGTGATTGTAGACCGGTTGACAAAGGTGGCTCACTTTATACCGAACAAGCGGGACGATTCAGTGGAAGCGTTGGCAAAGCTCTATGTGGAGCAGATTGTTCGATTGCACGGTGTTCCCCAAAGCATCATAAGTGACCGAGATGGGCGCTTTACCTCGAAGGATTGGAGATTAGTTCATCAGATGTTGGGCACGAAGTTAGCATTCAGTACGGCCTTTCACCCGCAAACGGATGGCCAAACTGAACGAACCAATAGAACGATGGAGGATATGCTCCGTATGTGCGCCCTGGACTTCGGTAAGAATTGGGAAGAGCATCTTGTTATGGTGGAGTTTGCCTATAATAATAGCCATCAAGCGAGTATAGGCATGGCCCCATTTGAAGCGTTGTATGGTCGTAAGTGTCATACACCGCTAGCTTGGGCAGAAACTGGCGAGACCAAACTTTTAGGCAAAAAGGAGGTCGAGGATGCTACCTCAACAATACGCTCTATTCGAGAGAGGCTCCTAATAGCCCAGGATCGGCAAGCCAAGTATTACAATGCTAAACACCGGAACATGGAGTTCGTGGTGGGTGACTGAGTCTATTTAAAGATTAAGCCCTTCAAAGGCGTATCTCGGATTCGGCGGTTGAAAAAGCTAAGTCCGCGATACCTTGGTCCGTGTGAAGTGGTGGAGCGAGTTGGGGAAGCTGCCTATCGGCTAGCTCTTTCATCGGAATTGAGTGGATTGCATGACGTGTTTCACATCTCGGTGCTACGCAAAGCAGTCAAGGATCCAGCTCAAGTAATTGACAATGATCGAGTGCCGGTTGAGTATGGGCTAACGACAAGGGTGAAGCCTATACGGATCGAGGATCGAGCTGAGAAACAGTTGCAGAACAAAGTGATCGGGATGGTCAAAGTCCGATGGGACAATTGTGGCCGAGAAGAGCTAACATGGGAGCGCGAGCAGACCATGCGAGCCGAGTTTCCCGAGTTATTTTCGTAACTTGTTCGCTCGTTGTATATGTAATAGAAACATATAATGTTTTGTTATTTTCTCCCTACTGTCTTCAAATTTTGGGACGAAATTTTATTAAGGAGGGGAGGATTGTAACACCCCAAAAATCTCAAAATTGTATTTGAGGTGCAGGCTGGTTGACACGGCCTGGGACACGGGCGTGTCCCAGGGCGTGTCGGGGGTACACGGCCTGGGACACGGGCGTGTCCCAGGGCGTGTCACTCAATAAATCGCCGGTTTGAGTCAGAACTGTACACGGCCCGGAACCAAGCCTTGAACACGGCCGTGTCAGATTTGACACGGGCGTGTCCGAGGGCGTGTTCCTACCCGTGTACTGCTCTGACTGGTTTTAGAGCTCGTTGAGTACCGTGTAACAGGGGTGACACGGGCGTGTCACATGACTGACACGGGCGTGTCAGGTTCGACACGGGCATGTCGAAGCCCGTGTTCTAGTAGTTTTCAGTCGGTACGTGTGCCGCTTAAGGGTACACGGCCTGTGACACGGGCGTGTCACAGGCCGTGTCGGCCAAAAAGTCTAGTTTTCAGGCAGATCGTGGCCATTCATTTTTCCTTAAAAAAGATCCTGTGGCTGGGGCTAATTCCTGGGCTGATAAGGCCGGGAAAGAAGGAGGAAAGGCGCATTTTTGAGTTTATACTCTCTTTCTAGCTTTAAGAGAGAGGTGAGAGCAAGGTGAGGAAGAAGAAGTGGAATCCGGTTGCCGGTGGTGCTACGGTGATCCAAATCTCAAGCTGAGTTCGGATTTGCGAAGGCAACGCTGCTGCGAAGGCTTTCATCCGTCTCAAATTCTCTCCATGGCTCTGAAGCGAATTCCTAGGGTAACGATTTCCTGCTTGGACATGTGAAGTCCTTAATTCCTGCATTGCATAGGGAAAACCCTTCCCCGCGAGTGTGCGGTGGGTTGTGGCGTCCCTTGGGGTAGATATGTGAAGTCCCCCTTGTTAGAGTCCAGAATTGGAGTACGGATCTAGGCATGCTGTGTGAAGCCCATCTGGACATATTGGTCTGGATTGGTGATGCTTGTTTGTATATCGGAGAAGACTCCGTGATTATTGCTTGGATGCATGATGGATAAAGTACTGGAGGAAGTCCAGGAAATTGTGAGAGTTGGGTGCAACTCTTGTGGCCGTGAGTTGCCACTTTGTGTGCGGTTGAGCGTTGGGCTGCAACTGTATGAAAAGGCTTCGTGCCGAACAGGCAAGGTGAAACCGACCCGCGCCTTTAAATGTGGCCTCAGGTACGATGTACTTGGTTGGGCAAGGCGATTTGAGCAACAGGGGGTGGCTGATCTGTACCTGCGTTATGTAGGCTGGACATGAGAGCGCCAAGGCATTGGGCTTTCGTCAGCGGCATAATGAGAGTCCTGGGCCTGCGTGTCGGACTAAATTCTCAATGGTGAGGTCTGGTATTTCCGGTGCACCCGAGAGTGCCATGAGTGCACGGGACGTCGGGCCGTCGTGCCGGCGTTTGTGATATGTGATTGTGCGGGCGTGCACGTCTTGCTTGAATTGCAATATATATCATATTGGAAGATTGCTATACAGGGATGGAATTCCGCTGCCCCGTGCCAGGGGCAGGGTCGTTATAATCGGTCAGCTGAATGCTGACCGTTGCCCTATTTGCCACCGCTTGGTGGATTGGTTCTTACAGGTACTTGAGGTGCTGGTCCGAGCGGGACTTAGCGGGCTGAAGCCCAAATCTGCGTTGCTGCCCTCGAAGGCATTGTTTTGTTTCTTTTGTTCATGTGTGGCCGGCCTGCGTGCCGATGTCTGTAATCCACACTCTTGTTAAGAGAAATTGTTGTAAGGCCTTAAGGCCAGACTCTTTTGATGTTTGTATACATTCCTATGTTATAGTTGACAGTGTTCTGTATCTTGAGTTCAAATATTCAACCGTGAAACTTCCGCTAGAATGCTCTGTGTTAGGATGCGTTGCTTATGATATTAGTTCGTAGCGTCTCCGCCTGTTTGTGGAATATGGTGTGGGGCCCCGGTCGGACCCTCTATTATATTCTTCTTGACGGGTAGAGGTGTTACAGATGGTAGTAGCAAAACAAACAACATGGATCCGGGTTGGAGGCAGACTCAGTTCCCCAACCACCATTTCCAAGTCAACAAGCTCAAGGGTCTACATGTAAAAGCACTAGGGACCTTCCACCCCCTTGCCCAGCCCGTACCTGGTGCAAGATAGAAGAAAAGGGTGGCCATGGCTAATATACACAACACCTCCCCCAAGAAGAGCTTCAAACCACCACTACTAACCACGACCCACGATTCGGCCATTTGGAAAGAAAAACACGACCGACAAGGAAACTCAAAACATAAACAAAGAATTCACTCGGGAACGGAAATCGAGGTAGGGAAAAAAAGTGTTGAAATGACTCAACACGACTTGGCGCTGGGTCCTCTCGACACCGCATTGAGTGAGCTTCACTCACTCAACGTGCCACGCAAAACGAAACTATCACAATAACTACTCTTACATTACTAACTTAACGCAACACAAAACACTCATGCCCACATAACCTGCGCCACGAAGCCAACTAAATATGGGAGTAGAAGAAAAATATAAATACAGAGCGCATGATCAGTGGCGCACGACCAGTGGTCGTGCACACTCATTGGCTGATGACCGTGCGAGGTGAACCTGGAAAACCTGACAGAAAACTTAGCATCTGCGCACGAGCAGTGGCGCACGACCGGTGGTCGTGCGCATTGTTTTCCAGTGCTCGTGCGATATCCGAGACAGAACTTTGGAAAATAAATAAGTGGACTCGCACGAACATAGGCACACGACCAGTGGTCGTGCGCCCTAACAGTTGATGATCGTGCGCGGATAACCTGTACCGTTTGGGATTTCCCGAACGACACCGGAACGCGCACACGACCCACGCAACTGCAGTAGCAGCAGGAAACCACCAACGACGCGCACCACTACCATACAAACTATGCCTAAACATTCGAGACGGAAAATAGGAGATAAAAACGATAGAAGCGAGTAGGATCTATGAACAAAAAAAAACAATTTGGCAAGGGCAAGAACACCACTTGCCTCGATTTCCGGCAAAGCTTGGACGGCTTTCCCTCTCCTTCACTTGGCACTAAAAGCAGCAACACCTAAAAACATTCTCCCTAACATTAATGGCGGAAAATCCTCAAAACCAAAAATTCCAATCCTCCTAAAACTCCACGAAAATCGAATTTCTTACCGTATGAATGAAGGTCTTGACGAGAGCAATCCGAATCCACTCTCGGAATCGAATTCCGTCCACGAACGCTCCGGGAATCGGCGGTGGAAGGCAAGGCTCGGCGGTTTCTCCGTTTCTCTCGTACAGGGGCGGCGGTTCTTACGTGAAGAAGATGAAGCGGGGCCTTTTTAATTCTAACCTAATACTTAACCTATATATATATATATAATTATATAATTTATAAAAGAATTACATAAAGCACCAAAACAATGCGGAAACTGAACTACCTCGGAATTTGACGAAATTCGCACCGTAGCTAAATACCCATGCTACGAACACAACGGCGAAGTCGAAATTAATTTTCGACGAACAGAACTCGAGTTATACCCACACAAAGCCAAAACACAAGCATCCCCCGAGAGGCCACACCGGGTCACCCAAAACGACTCGGCTTGCTAGGGAGATCTTGCCCATAGGCTACAAAATAGGGCACTCAGTTCTAAGGGGGGTAAGACCACACTCCATAGATGGCACAAGCCATGAAAAAGCACCGACGTAACGCGAACGAGGATTAAAATCATCGCAGAAAAATCGGGGCGTTACACTACCTCTACCAGCGGAAACAAGAAGTATCATTGTTGTACCACCTCCAGAATGGACAGAAGCCCAAGAGAAAGCAAAAATTGCTGATTCAAAAGAAATGAAAATCTTAGCTCAAATAATGTCAGATGACATTTTCAAAAAGGTTGTTAAATGCACTTCAGTAAGGGACATCTGGAACTCCCTCAGTATAATGGTTGTTGGATCTGCTGATGAGAGAAAAGACAGAAGATCTCACCTTTTCAATATGTGAACTTCAAAGAGGGAGAATCTTGTTGGGAATTGTGCCCTACAATGTTCCTCAGGATTTGAAGAGACATCACAAATCATGCTAAGGTGCATAATGTATTTTCTGTGTGCTTAATTTCATGCATGCAGGTTGTCCTTGATTAGACACGTGAACAAAAAGAGTAAGCTAGAAGTAAGATAATTTGACTAAGGACAAAAGCGTCAAGACAGATTAGACAGCTGAGAAGAATGTCTCAGCATAACCACTAAGACAGATGAGAAGCTCAATAGAAAGAATTGAGAGATGTGTTGGTCTCAGCACAACCATTGAGACGGTAGATAGTCTCAAGCTGTGAAGAAGGAAGCATTGAGACAATTGAGAAGAAACAGCTGAGACAGTTGAAAAGAAACCTTCGAGACAGTTGAGAAGAAACCACTGAGACAAAGCAAGCAGAAATTCTCTAAGTCCAAAAGCATTGAGTGTAGCAGGTTCACTCAATGCTTCTAATGAAGAGCCAATCAGCGTGTATTGAGTGACTTAACAACACTCAATGCTAAATGAGTTCTTGAATTTCTCTAAGTCTAGAAAGTGATGACCACTGCTGACGTCACTAGAAGTCAACAATTCAAAGTATTTCATGCCATTGGGGGAAAGCTACAGCAGCACCGGATGACCACTGCTGATGTCACCAAAAGTCAACAAAGTAAAAGTATTTCATGTCGTTGCGGGAAAGTTATAGTAGCTCCGGAAGCTACTATTTGTCCTCTTTTGAGGGAGGTGGCGCTCACCATACTTAGCTGGGCCCACACTTAAATAGTTTCATTGATTCAAATCAACAGATATAAAATACAAAGAGAAAAGAGGATTAGTGTTAACAAAAAAAAGAGGCGGCTCGACTTCATCTTCTCCGACGAGTTTGAAAGTCAAGTCCAGCAGAGCAAGCCTACAGGCAAAGGAAAGATAGCTGAAGCTTTTCCAGTTCAGAAAGTTTGTTCTTTGCATAACAAGGTGGTTGATTAATCTAATCAGCAAGGAGAGATAGTTGTGTGAAGAGCAATCAGCCTTCAACAACATATAACTATTCTTTAGTGCAATAGAGAAGCAGTTAGTTGTAGAAGAAGACTAATTCCTTCTATAGCAAGAGGGCTAGACTAATATCTACTCAGTCCAGTAAGGTAGACTCAGATATTTATCTCTGATTTAGTGTTTTAATTTATTTAAATTTCTTCATTAAATTCTTGTAGGATTCAGTTTCTCTGAATCTTAGCTGTAGGGCCTTTTGTGCCAAAGTTGTCGGTGACTAATTAATCACTGAGTTTTGTTCCCTACTAGGGTACTGAGGTCGGATCCAAGTGTGGATCTGAGAGTAGGGCTATCCTACCAGCCTAAGTAGTAGGTCCTAGTGCCTGAGGTAGGTGACTGTTGAGTCACTGAGCTGTAGGTGACAAGTTTTTCATTGAGTTGTAGGTCTTGGAGGAGACTTAGGTAGGTGACAAGATTATCACTGAGCTGTAGGTGCCTGGAAGGGCACTGAGGTAGCTACCTAGAAGGGTACTTAGTTGTAGGAGTGTTGCAGCACTATGAGAGTCGGGCCTTGTTCCTGAAGTTGTAGGGCTGAAAAGCCTGAGCTGTAGGCCTTAGAGATAAGGCTGAGGTAGGTGGTTTGAGGACCACTAAGTTATAGGAGCTCTGCAGGGCTCTGAGGTAGGAACATTTGTGGCTCTGAGGTAGGGTTCTGAAGAGAACATGAGTGTAAGGCTGAGTGCCTGATGTGTAAGCTCTGAGGGGCAATTTGGAGGAGTTTGTGCCTTGTCTAACATAAGTTAGAAAGGTGGAAGGGAAATTGGATGTACCCAGTTGGGGAACCACTATAAATATCTGTGTGCTTTAATGTGTTTCTTGTTCTTTTTTATATTGTAGGTACTAAGGACAAGCTCTAGATCACTCAGTAAGAAAACAACAAAAAGACCTAGGAAATTTCAAAGACCTATTCACCACCCCCACCCTTTATAGGTGACTAGCTAATCTTTTCTTATTAACTTTCAAGTCGTATCAGAGGGAGGTTACTCAAAAAGGATTTAAAAATCTGAGTATACCTCTATGGTTAGCTATAAGATATAATTATGGGGTCAGGAATGAACTATAAGGAGCTAAGGGCCATGAAACTACCAATCTACAGGAAAGAAGGATTTGGTATCTCGAAGCAAAGGGTCAGACTATTAATGGAGGCATATAATCCTAGGATCTATATAACAGTAGTGGAAGGTCCTTTTTTCCACACAAAGGCCTCCATCATAGATCCAACTCTGAAAGTGCCCAAGTCATATACAGAGATGGACAGAGATGAGGTAATTTTGTATACCATGGACAAAAGGGCACATAATATTATTGCTAGTGCCATTGATGACTCAACCTTCCAAAATATTGTTCATTGCAAGAACTCCAAGAAAATGTGGGACACTCTTATGGTCTATATAGAAGGGTCTAAGGAAGTTAGAGATGAAAGGAAGTCCATGCTCAACCAAGAGTATGAGGCTTTCAATCAAAGTAAATCTGAAAAAGTAACTGACTGTTTTGAGAGATTCTTTTGGATAGTTAATGAACTAAGAACCAATGGTAGGGTCTTTAGCAACTATGAGCTGAATGACAACTTCCTTAGATCTCTCATTAGAGATTATGACACCAAGATTTGTGCCATTAGGGAATTAGCTAAGCTGGTAGACACTCCTACACCAACTCTCTTTGGGAAGCTGTTGTCCTATGAAATACAGCTGGTTGCTAGACAAGAAGAGGAGAAGGGGAGTCAATCCAAGACCAAGGATAAGACAGTATCACCCAAGGCAAGAGCCTCATGAAGGAGCAGAAGAATGACTCCTTCTCCACCAAGGAGAGAAGATGAGTCCAGCTCAGAATTGTCTGTGATGAGTTCCTCAGACAACCACATGTCTGATGAAGAGTTTGGAGCCTTCTCAAGGAAATTTCAGAAGTTCATGAAGAAGAAGCATAGGGAGAGAAGACCCTCTTCATCATCTCATCACAGGAATTCCTCAAAGAAGGACAGGTGTGGCCCTAAATGTAGTAAAAAGACTTCATCTAATGTTATTTGTTATTTTTGCACCAAGGCTGGATATATCATTGCTAACTATTCAGTTAGGAACAAGGAAGAAGATGAGAAGAAGAAGCATCACCATCACCACAATGATAGGAAGAAGGAGAATTCATTTTTGGCTAATAAGGAGAAAAGATTGACAGATTCTTTCTCCTCAGAATCTGAAGTTGATGAAGAAGAAGCCTATATAGTGCTGAACACTATTGGTGAAGATCCAGAAGAAGAAGAGGAATATCATGCTGCCAGGATAGAAATAAGGGCCCCTCTGTCACACTCAGACAGTGACAATGAGTCGGATGATGAAGACTGTGGATACCAAGGGCTGATGGAAATAACTGAAGAAGAAAGAAGTGAGTTACATACAGAATCATTCAAGGTACATCCTCTCTCCATTTCTTCATCTTCCTCTGACTCTGTAACCAGTCCAGATATTGGTGCATCTTCATCCTGTGATGAAAATTGCATAGAATCTGAGACTGATGTCAATCAATTGATTGATAAGTATGGAATTCTCCTAGATGCTCTAAAGAAGAGAAGAAATCTTTCTAAAAGGCAAACAAAGGAAATTTAAGTCCTCAAGCCTTATAAAACTCTTTATAACAATAAATCTGTTGAGTTCTATAAGAAAAGTCTTGAGGTGTCTGAACTCAAGAAAAGCCTTGAGTGTCAGACCAAGGTTCTAGAAGAAAAATGTATACATATTAGATATCTAGAACAAAAATTAACTTTGAGATTAGGGATTGTGATTAACCATTCTCAATCTCTTGGTATGTTGCCAAAAGCTACAACTTTTCAAACCTTTAAGAAGTTGGGTATTAATCACATAAATTATCAAGTCAAATCAAATCTCCCTGATAAGTTGATAGTATTTCAAAAGGTGAATTTACCTTATAAAACTATCAAGTTTGCACCTCCCCATAAGGTTCAATCAAATGTGTGCTCTACCAGTGAGGTAAAGACACATGATCTCAGAAGGAGTGATGATGCCCACACTAGCCATAAAGTTCAAGATAAGTTCTGTAGATTTGGATTCAAATATCCTTTATCTAAAGAGATGAGAGAGACCACTATATGGCAGGCTCCACAAATATAATTGGCCCATCCTTGACCAGCTGTATTTAGTTCTTCAGCACCTTCACTCAGGAAGAAGGAAGCAATATTATGCAATACTCATCCAGCAAAATTTGGAGTTGCTCACATATCTCATGGACAACAATTCTATACTGTCCTTAAGAGAAGGTACAACATTCATAAATGTTGGTGTTGTAAGAAGGTGGGCCACTTTGCCATTCATTGTTGGCATAATCTGAATGTGGCTAGTGGACGGAAAAGTGCTCAGCCCAGGCAGAGAGTTGGGCAAAAGCTTTATAATACTAACAAGAACCTAGGACCCAATAATTATTGGGTGCCTAAGGGTCAATGAATTTTCGTTTGCAGGATATTCCAAATACGTATTTAGATAAGACTTGGTATTTGGACAATGGTTATTCTAAGCAAATGTCTGGGACAGGATGATTGCACATAGAATATACTCCATATAAAGCAATAACTAAAGGTTGAGGCTGTTAAGTGTGTAATCCTCAAAAGCTAGAGGCAGCAAGCCTCAAGGTATGTCTCTCTCTCTCTCTTGTATAGAGACTAAGCTTGCAAATTCATGAATTTAGTTAGATGTTCTTAGGATAAACCTAATCATGCACATCAGTTAGAAAACAATGATTCAATTATCCTTCATAATTATCTGCACTGTTAACTTATGTAGCTTCTTCTCTCAAGCTTAAATAACATGTAAATCAATGCATAATAAGGTCGCTAATAAAACTGGCTTATTAGCATGTTAGGTCTCCATTATATTTAGAATTGATAAAATATTTGTATAATGGTGTGACAAATAGAATGTATATCCAGACAATGAGGGAAGCTACAAATTAATCAGGCGATTGAGTTAATGAAAAAAAGATGAGAGGTATAATTAAAGCGCTAAATGCCCTGTATCATAAAGGAAGCGTAGAGCAAGCCGTAAAACCTAAAAGTACTAATTTAAGCTAAAAATGTTTAATTAGTTAATCTAATGATAAGGTATTTAAAAATTTTCATTATATATATAAAGGCGAAAAGAAACGAAAAGCCACACCACTCTTAAAATCCCTAACCCTAGCCGTCGAGACCGAAAGATTCTCAATGTCTTGACGCACTAGTTCAATGGCGCCAAAAATCACCAAGGAGCTTTAGGAGGGCTATGAAATTATAAGGAATGAATTCAGTCATGCCTCGCCAGAGATTAAAGGAGTTTTAAGGATGATTGAGACCACAGGTTTTGAGTACACCCTTTCAGAACCCTCCACCATTCTTAGAGAAGAGGTAGTAGAATTATTCTCCAATGTTAAAGTGTAGTCTTCTCAAAACTCACTTAAATCTAAGATTGAGGACATCAAGATTAAGTTAAACCCTAAGAGAATAGGCAAAGCCCTTCGTCTACCCTCCGTCAACCCTAGTGAGGAAGAATAACCCACTATCACGGACAGAGACAGTGCTCTCAGTTGGTGTGGATATAATGATGCCAAACCTGGGTCTCTTAAGAAGAAATTCTTCAATCAGAGAGGTAAACTGCTGGCATATATTTTAGGGAAAGCCCTTATCTGCAAACCTGACTCACATGAGATAATCTCCAGGTCAATTTTTGATGTCATGACTAGGATAATCTTTAATAGGAAGACCTCTTGGTCTTCTCTCATCTACCAGAGAATAGCAGACTGTCTACACACTCCAAACATGGGCAGAATTCTTTCTTTGCACCTAGTGAACACTGATGGAGCCCACGCGCATACTCTTATTTGGGTGGTTGGTTCAATGAGTCGACCGTCGCGGACTGGCTAGAAAACCGATGTTTCTAACAAAAGGACGCAAGTGCACCTATCGCATGTAGTAATCGATATTCGGGAGAATATCGAGGTCGCATTATTCTCGGGGACGGGTTGATTATTCCTACTCCTCTAGGAGGACTATTATTTTACTGAAAGTAAGGTGGATTTTTTTGTTTGTCACTTAACAATGGAAATAAAAGAAAGCTGAAAATTACTAGATTAATTCGATGATGGGTTAACGCTCGACATAAAATAAGATTAAGACAAAAATAATTCTTGATAATTATTGAACTTAATTTTCAAATTAATAAAAGGCAACTTGGCCGAGGAGGTTCGACAAGTATGAGCGCACTTATCTCTATGAATATTGCTCACCTGAATGCTAAGACTATTCGACCGAACGTTAGTCCGACAAAGAATTCCTCTTAACGCCCGCTTTACGCTAAGAACCCCACTATTGGGTGGGGAACCCAATCCGATAGAACTACGCTTCTCCTCTCTCGAGGGTATGTACGCAATTCTATTTACCCAAGGGGGATCGGTCCATAAGCACGGCCTCTCGGCAAGCTAGCATATGGATAATTGAAATAGAGCCAACACATCGAGTATGTTGTCCTACGTGTCTTTAACCCAGGGAAAACCTAAAGTCCTTAAATTAAAATTAAAATAAAGAACTTTAATTATTTCAAATCATTTTATATGTCTCAATGCTCTTCGATGCCAAGGGCAAAAGAACGATTAGCCACTCATCGGTATGGGGACGGCTTTATTGTTTTAATGAGGCACGAGTTTGAAACTAAACACTAAACGATTATAAGAAGAAGACATAAAATAACAAACATTTAGATAAAATTGAAAAGCTAATTAAAACAAGAACTCGCACACACTTTGAAACCATAAAATAAAGTAAAGACAAGTCCTACTCGAATGAGTAGGCGGGAAATGAAAACAAGCCACTTAACTCTTAACGAGTATGCGGAAATAAATGTCTGTACAAGTTCTACTCAAATGAGTAGATGGTAAATCACAAGTCTTACTCAAATGAGTAGGCAGTAAATGAAAACACGCCATTTAACACTTAACGAGTAGGCGAAAATAAATGTGCACACGCACACACTTTACATGAATTGAAAGAAAGCAATAAAATTCTCTCCTACACACACACACTCTACATAATTGAAGAAAGCGATAAAATAAAGCATGAAAAATTATCTCATAAACTCACACACTCTACATAATTGAAAGAAAGCAATAAAATAAAGCATGAAAAATTATCTCATAAACTCACACACACAACATGAAATTTAAAAGAACAAAATTAAAACTTAACTCATACACTCACACGAATAAATTAAAAACAAAATGAAAGTTACCTAAAAATTAAAACATCTACTTTTCTATTTTTAGAATTTGTTAAAAACACATAAAAAGATGAAATAAAAATAAAAAGGGCAAAAGTTTTTGGAAATTAAAGTTAAAATCAAAGGTACTCAAAAATTAAAATTATAACTTTTTCATTCTTAAGAGTTCATAAAAGTGATGAAAAAGCAAACATTAAATTTAAAAGGACAAAAAGTTTTACAACTTAAACAAAGACTAAGTTAAAGAAAAATAAAAAATCACTTTTGAAATCACTTTTACAAGTTCATAAGGATGAAGAAGATATACTTTTAATGTAATATAAATCTTGATGACAAACTACCATAATAACATTTCATTTTTTTGGTTTTTATAAAGACTATAATAAAATCTAACATAACAACTAATTAAGAGCTTGAAGAAATTAACTAGTTAAACTCATACACACACACACACACACACACTTTTCATAAAGAGAAACACTAAGAAAAACAAGAGAATAAAAAGAAGAACAAAGTGGGCACACAAGTTCATTCCAAAACCATTTAAGAAGAGAAAAGCTAACATGTTTTTATTGATGAAAAAGTACTATTACAAAGCTAAGACAAAAATAAAAAGAGGGGGAGAAAGTTCTCCTTACATGGCAATGGAACACACCAAGCAGCCCACAAAACACACTAAATTTGGCGCAAAAATGGGAATCCTTGGACCTTACAGAAATTTTTTATTTATATACAAAATTTCAGGCGTGACACGACCAAAAACACAGGCGTGTCGAGGGGCATGTCATAGTTGTCGTGTTTGACTTGGCGAAATCTGTCGAGCTAGCTTATTTCTGGAAGCTTCGGGACTTGACACGTGTCCAACATGGGCGTGTCGTGTTTGGACACGGGCATGACATGTTGGCGTTGAGTGTTGAGTTGCTGGCATTGAGTGGCGTTGAGAGGTGAACAGTAAAAGCATTGAGTGGCTTTGAGAGGTGAACAGTAAAATAATTGATTGGTTGCTAGTGTTGAGTGGCGTTGAGTGGCTGACACGGCCGTCTCGGGTCTACAAACACGGCATGTCCTGCTCGGGTTGATGAAGCGTTGAGTGTCGAGTTAGGGTCGATGATGGTTGATCGTCGAGGGGCGATACGGGCATATCGGTCAGCATGATACGGGCGTGTCAGGTCAATTTTCGACCATTTTCTGAAAAATTCCAGAAAATCAAAATAAACTAAGTTAGATTAGTTTTTACAAAAAAAACATATTTATTAAAGAAAAAACAACAGAAAAATAATTAAAACATTCTAAAACTAATTAAATAAAATACTAAAAAGTGTGTATATTTACAACTCATCAAATACTCCCATACTTAAGCTTTTTGTATTCCAGAGAAAAAGTTTGAGGTGAACTTATAAGGAATAAAAAAAACTCTAAGTTTAGCTACCGTTTTAAATTAATTATAAGAGAGATCTAAATAAATATACGGGGTATAAGAGTTTAAGTCCTAAAATTATGTAGATGATTTAAATAGGGCAAAAGTTTTGGCCAAAAGGCTTTTTGATGTAATCAAATAGAAAGCAATAGTTGTAATGGTAAGGTTAACAAGAATAGTTTGGAATTATATGAACTTTAGCTTATAGGAGTTTTATGGGGAATAATGCGATTTACAAATTATGCTCTCAAAAAGATTTTTGAATTAATTCTAGAGTCGTGAAATTGGATGATGGGGTTTGGTGGTTTATGAAGTGGTTTGGATTTTGAGGCGAGGTAATTTTTTTTCTCAAACCTCCATTTTTTTTCTTTTTGGATTATTAGGAAAATGAAATCTTATTTTCCTAATATAATTTTTTTTCTTTTTCAACTTCATAATAATAAAATTAACCCAATGTATATATGTAGGAGTAATGAATTTTATCATCTTACTCCATAACATATAATCTTTTTAAATTATTGGGTGCCTATGTTTACGGAACGAAATCTTATTCCCATTGACATAGAATCTTTTAAGGGTAAAATTTTTATCATGCCAAGTTGGAAATGATAAATAAGGGGAAGAAAAGAAAACTAGATTTTTAATTAAAAATTTTTTGAGAGCAACCTTTATAAATTGTACATTCCAATTTTTCAGAAAGCTAAAAGTAAGCATAATTGAATTCTATAGTCGTTATTTTCTAACATGATACACGTGCTCCTATCTATTAAAAATTAGAAGTAGTGCCTAAAATAAGTTCGCAATTTTTAACAAAGTATAATAAATTCTTTAAAACTTAACCCCGATTATTTAAATTTTTCAATCTATAATTAACAAACTAATAGTGAACAAAGATTTAATAAAATTTACATATAAATAAACACAAAACAAAATTTTTGGATAGCAAGAAAATTAAGAATGGTATATTAATTTATTTGTTTTATAAAATAAATTTTTTTGAATTTTTAAAGTTATTATCTTTTTTAAAAATTTTTGTATTTATTTCTTTAATATTTACATACTAAAGAAAGGAAAATGCGAAAATAAAATAAAATTTTTTTAGATTTTAAGTTTTGCAAATTTTTTTGTATATTTTTTTTCGAAAATTTTCATTCTATTTAAAAAAATTGGGAGAAAAAGAGAAGTTATTTACAAGGATGAGAGAGAAAAGGGTAGAGGGGAAAAAGAAAAAAATATTTACAAAAAATATTTACAAAAATCTATCTACAAAAAATATTTACAAAGTAAAACAACATATTTTTGGAATTTTTTTTGTTTTATAATTTTTTTTGTTTTTGTTTTGTTTTTCTTTTTTCATTTTTTTGTTTTGGAAATATAAGTGCAAATAAGAGAAGTGCAGAAAAAATAGGGAAAATACGAAAACACCCCCATACTTAGTTCCAACAATGTCCACAATGTTGTAAGATAAGTATACAGAACGATAAAAAATAAATGCTATATGTACAAAAAGACAGATGGAAGGTAGAAACATTCCTGATGCGTGTTCGGGGAAGCCCATTTAGAAACCCTGCATTATTAGAAAAAGTAGCAAACATGATAAATAAAGAGCGAAAAAGATAAACGTGGGGTGCCTCCCTAGAGCACTTTGTTTATAGTCATGTAGCTTGACTATATTGGCGGGTTATATTTCGAGTAGGGTTACGGTTTCGTTATGCTCCATCACTGGGTCGCTCGCTATGTAAGGCTTTAACCGATGACCGTTTACTTTAAACGAGCCTTTTTGAGGGTGGGAGACGAGTATGGTCCCATATGGAAATAATTCTTCAACTATGAAGGGCCGGACCATCTAGATTTTAGTTTTCCTGGAAAAAGTTTAACACGTGAATTATAAAGAAGGACAAGATCGACAGGAGAAAAAAATTTTGGGGACTTTACTTTCGATCGTGATATAACTTAGAATGCTCCTTATAGAAGTTATTGCTCTCGTAAGCGTTCGCATGCCATTCATCGAGCCTATTTAGTTGCAGTTTTATATTCTGAGCAGTTAAGTTAGCGTCGATTTTTAAGAGTTTTAAAGCCCAAAGAGCGCGATGTTCTAGTTCTACGGGTAAATGACACGCTTTGCCATAGACTAATCGAAACGGAGTACAACCGGTTGCAGTTTTGTATGCCGTATGATACGCCCATAATGCGCCGTCAAGTTTAACAGACCAATCTTTCCTATTAGGTGAAATGGATTTTTCTATTATACGGTTTATCTCTAGATTTACTACCTCAACTTGGCCACTTGTTTGCGGGTGGTAGGGGGTGGCAAGTTTGTGCGTGACTCCATATTTAGCAAATATCTTATCCATAAGAGCGTTACAGAAATGCGTTCTCCTATCACTAACATTTGAGCGAGGCATGCCGAAGTAAGAAAATAGTTTTTTAAGAAATGTAACGATGACTCACGCATCGTTGGTTGGGAGAGCTTGCGCTTCCACCCACCTTGATATGTAGTCGACCGCCCCTAAAATAGACATATTTTTGAAAGACAAAGGTAGGGGGTCAACAAAATCTATGCCCCATAAATCGAATACTTTGCATTCTAAAAATCAATTTTTGGGCATCTCGTCGCGACGAGAGATGTTACCCGACCGCTGAAAGCTATCGCATGCGCGCACAAATTTGTGAGCGTCTTTGAAGAGAGTGGGCCAAAAGAAGCCCGCCCCCAGCGCCTTCCGAGCGGTTCGGTTGGCTTGATAAAGCCCACCGGCTGGACCATCGTGGAAGTTCCTAAGTATTTGCAAGCACTCCACACCCGCAACGCATCTAAAGACCGCTTGGTCCGCACAGATATGAAAAAGAAATGGGTCCTCCCAAAAGAAATTTTTCAAGTCAGAAAAGAATTTCTTCTTTTGATGACTTGAAAATTCTTTTGGAAGTACCCGCGCGACTAAATAGTTTGCAAGATCTGCGAACCATGGTGAAGATGAAGAAGATATATGAATATCTAGGAGGCGTTCCTCGGGGAATCTGTCATTTATTTAAGATTCGACGAGCGCTTCCGCACTCGGATTTTCTAAGCGGGAGAGGTGGTCTGCCGCTAGATTTTCCGCGCCCTTCTTATCCCTGATTTCCAAATCAAACTCTTGTAGGAGGAGAATCCATCGAAGAATGCGGGGCTTCGCATCATTTTTAGCTAATAAATATTTAAGGGCAGAGTGATCGGTATATACGATAACTTTAGATAACGTTAAATACGAGCGAAACTTATCGAAAGCGAAAATGATGGCTAAGAGTTCCTTTTCCATCGTCGTGTAATTCACTTGTGAGGAAGTGAGCGTCTTGCTAGCGTAATAAATTGGATGAAAATGTTTTTCTATGCGTTGGCCAAGAACGACACCTAAGGCAATATCACAAGCGTCGCACATGATTTCGAATGGAAGGGACCAATTAGGGGCCACTAAAATTGGTGAGGTGATAAGTTTTTGTTTTATTAAATTAAAGGCAGACTCGTATTCATTACTAAAGATGAAACGTGATTCCTCTTTCAAGAGTTGAGTTAGCGACTTTGTTATTTTTTAAAAGTCTTGAATGAGTCGTCGATAAAAGACCATATGGCCTAAGAAACTCCTAATAGATTTTACGTTTGTTGGTTGCGGAAGTTTTTTTATGATTTCTACCTTGGCCTTATCTACCTCCATCCCATTAATCAAAATCTTATGATTGAGGACCAAACCTCCTCGGAACATAAAGTTACATTTTTCCCAATTTAGAACAAGGCTTGTTTCCTCGCACCATTGGAGGACACGATCTAAATTTTTAAGGCAATCGGGAAAAGAGCGTCCGAAAACAGAAAAGTCATCCATAAAGACTTCCATAATGTATTCTACTTGCTCGCCAAAGATCGCTAGCAAACATCATTGGAATGTAGCCGACGCATTACAAAGTCCAAATGGCATTCTTCGGTAAGCGAAGGTGCCAAACGGGAAAGTAAAAGTTGTCTTCTCTTGGTCATCGGGGGAAATAGGGATTTGGAAAAACACCGATAAACCATCAAGAAAACAATAATATGGATGACCAGATAAACGCTATAAAATCTGGTCGAGAAACGGTAGTGGGAAATGGTCCTTGCGGGTGGCATCATTAAGTTTGCGATAATCGATTCACACATGCCAACCCGTAACAGTACGAGTTGGGACAAGCTCGTTGTGCTCATTCTCCACTACAGTTAGACCACCCTTCTTGGGCACGACATGAACGGGACTAACCCATGCACTATCCGAAATAGGGTAGATAATCCCCGCATATAACAAATTTATGATCTCGGCCTTAATGATGTCTTTCATGTTTAAGTTAATACGTCGCTGCGGCTGAATCGTTTTGCGGCAATATCATTAAGAAATATCTTATGGGTGCAAAATGAGGGGTTAATCCCCTTTAAGTCAGAGATTTGCCACGCAATTGCGTGGCGATGTTAAAGTAAAACTTCCAATAAATCGGAAGTCTCTGAATCACTCAAGTCCAAAGAAATAATACGGGAAGCGTATCGCCTTTTCCCAAAAAAGAGTATTTGAGCGATTCGGGTATGGGTTTAAGATCTAGGGTGGGCGGTTCTTCTTGGGAGGTTTTAACTCCTATATCTTTCTTACCAATTGATTCGAAAGGAAAGTCTATAGAGGTATCCTCATCGCAATAAAAATTTTCGAGCGCATAAATATCGTCATTTAAAATTATGGACTCGAAAACGGGAGAAGAACGATCTCCAAAAAAAAGGTATCTAAAGAAAAGAAGAAATCGTCACTCGATGACAAATTTTCCATCAAGGGATTAATAGAGAAATTAATTTGATCATCTCCTACCGGGAGGAGAAGATGACCATTACTAATATCTATTAGTGCGCGGACAGTGGCGAGAAAAGGGCGACCGAGTATTATTGGTACCTTGGCGTCCTCTTCTATGTGTAAGATGATGAAGTCTATCGGGATGGTAAACTTGTCTACTCGGACAAGGATGTCCTCCACTACCCCGATAGGGAACTTAACCGAGCGATCCTCTAATTGGATGTGCATATTCATAGGACTAGATGTACCCAAACATAAACATTGAAAGAGCAAGAACGACATCAGATTAATGCTAGCCCCTAAATCAGCTAAGGCGTATTTTACTAATATATTGCCAAAAAGGCATGGGATGGAAAACCGTCCCGGGTCATTTTGTTTTGCGAGCAATTTATTAGTAAGAGCCGCCTAGCAAACAGCGTTGAGAGAGATATGTTAAATATCCTCTAATTTATGTTTATTAGAAAGTAGTTCTTTTAAAAATTTCGCATATTTGGGCAATTGCGAGATAGCCTCGCAAAAATTAACATTAATATGAATTTTTTTTAATAATAAAATAAATTTTTCATATTGCGCGTCCATACGCTCGTTTTCTAACCTAAGTGGATACGACAAGGCCTTGTTTAAAATAATTTTTTTGTTTGAAATGGGTAAAGGCGGCGTAATCAAAGAAAGGGGAAGAGGGGTCGGAGGAGAGATATGTACCTAAGGATCAATCCGTTTTGGATTGACCACCTCCTTACCACTACGGAGGGTTATAGTGTTGAGGTTCTCCCGTGGGTTGGGCTCCGTATTCCCTAATAGTGCCCCCTGCGGGCGTTCCGACATGAGTCGCTCCAACTTTCCAACCTGTAATTCTAAATTTTTTAGCAATCCGGTTATATTCCAGAAATAGGACTCGTTTGACTCGACGTTTTTGTAAAAATTTTCCTCAACCGGCGATGGTTTCGGAGGAGGAGGCGGAAAAAATGCGGGTGTAGAAGAAGTAGGGGGACACTGCGCATTGTTCGGGTTGCTCTATGAAAAATTTAGGTGGTTCTTCCAACCCGGATTATAGTTATTACTATAAGGGTTATTGTTGGGGTTGAAGGAAGGGCGACCCGAATTTACTAAGATGTCCACGAACTCTTTAGCCACGCAGACGTTAGGGGGAATAAAACAAGGCGGAGTGGAGGAGGCATTAGTCATCTCCGCCACTTGCTTTGTTAACCTTCCAACTTGAAGGGTTAACAGAGCATTGGCATCCACTTCAAAAAGGCCAGCCGCCGACTTCGGGCGTCCCCGCGGGACGTTCCATTGATAGGCGTTAATAGTAATCTCTTCGAATAAATTCAGGGCGGCCTCGGGGGTCTTATTATTAAGGTTGCCCCTGGCAGCCACGTCAATCATTTGACGCATCTGGAAATTAAGGTCGTTATAAAAAATTTGTACCTGCAACAATGTTGGCAGTGCGTGGTGCGAGCACCGATGGAGGAATTCCTTAAACCATTCCCAAGTCTCATATAGAGACTCAGAATCATTTTGCATGAACGAAGAAATGTCCGCCCGTAACTTTGTAATTTTTGCGGGCGGAAAGTACTTCGTTAGGAACCGTTCCGTCAATTCAGCCCAGGTTGTGATACATCCTCGCGGGAGTAAAATCAATAATGCCTTGGCTTTGGATTTGAGGGAGAAGGGAAATAAGCGCAGACGAATGGCGTCATCAGTGACGCCATTAATTTTGAACGTGTCGCAAATCTTCAAAAAGTTGGACAAGTGGACATTATGGTCCTCATCCAGCAGTCCATTGAACTGTATAGAATTTTGGATCATTTGGATTACACTTGACTTTATTTCAAAATTGTTATTCTCCACCGTAGAGCGAATAACACTCAACCCGGCATCGTCCAAATTTGGTCGGGTGTAGTAAGACATTGTACGCTCCGCGGCCACATTTGGAACATGGTCGGCCATAAAAACAGCAGGGGGTTCTCCGATAGATACTTCAGGTTCTAAAGTTTGATCTTTGAGTTGAGATCGAATGCGCGCAAGGGTTCGGTCGATCTCAGGATCAAAATCAAAAGATTCAAAATCCGAAGGCTGTCCACGGGTCATACACCAAAAAAAATAGATATAAAGATAATTAAGACAAGGGGAGGGGGAATTTTTTTTAAGTAGTTTTTAAGTAAAATATATATATATATATATATATTTGGTGTTTTATATGAAAATATAGTAAAAGAAATAGATTCCCGGATTCGAAATAACAACTAGGTTGCTCCCGGGCAATGGCGCCAAAAACATGATGGAGCCCGCGCGCAGACTCTTATTTGGGTGGTTGGTTTGATGAGTCGACCGTCGTTGACTGACAAGAAAATCGAAGTTTCTAACGAAAGGAGGCAAGTGCACCTATTGCATGTAGTACTCGATATTTGGGAGAATACCGACATCGTATTATTCTCGGCGACGGGTTGATTATTCCTACTCCTCAGGGAGGACTATTATTTTACTGAAAGTTAGGTGGATTTTTTTGTTTGTCACTTAACAACAGAAATAAAAGAAAGCATAAAAATTACTAGATTAATTCGATGACGGGTTAACGCTCGGCATCGAATCGGATTAAGACTAAAATAATTCTTGATAATTATTGAACTTAATTTTCAAATTAAAAAAAGGCTACTTTGCCGTGGAGGTTCCTCAAGTATGAGCGCACTTATCTCTAGGAATATTGCTTACCTGAACGCTAAGACTATTCGACCAAACGTTAGTCTGACGAAGGATTCCTCTTAACGCCCGCTTTACGCTAATAACCCTGCTATTGGGTGGGGAACCAATTCCGGTAGAACTACGCTTCTCATCTCTCGAGGGTATGTAAGCAATTCTATTTACCCAAGGGGGATTGGTCCATATGCACGGCCTCTCAGAAAGCTAGCATATGGATAACGGAAATAGAGCCCACACATCGATTATGTGGTCATACGCATTGTTAACCCGGGGCAAACCTTAAGTCCTTAAATTAAAATGAAAATAAAGAACTTTAATTATTTCAAATCATTTTATATGTCCAATGCTCTTTAATGCCAAGGGCTAAAGACGATTAGCCACTCATTGGTATGGGGACGGCTTTATACTTTTAATGAGGCACGAGTTCGAAACTAAATACTAAATGATTATAAGAAGAAGACATAAAATAACAAACATTTAGATCAAATTGAAAAGCTAATTAAAATGAGAACTCACGCACACTTCGAAATCATAAAATAAAGTAAAGACAAGTCCTACTCGAATGAGTAGGCGGGAAATGAAAACACGCCATTTAACTCTTAATGAGTAGGCAGAAATAAATGCGTGTACAAGTTCTACTCAAATGACTAGACGGTAAATCACAAGTCCTACTCAAATGAGTAGGCGGTAAATGAAAACACGCCATTTAACGCTTAACGAGTAGGAAGAAATAAATGCGCACATGCACACACTCCACCTGAATTGAAAGAAAGCAATAAAATTATCTCCTACACACACACAAACTACATAATTGAAGAAAGCGATAAAATAAAGCATGAAAAATTATCTCATAAACTTACACACTCGACATAATTGATAGAAAGCAATAAAATAAAGCATGAAAAATTATCTCATAAACTCACAGACATAACATGAAATTTAAAAGAACAAAATAAAACCTAACTCACACACTCACACACACGAATTAAAAACAAAATGAAAGTTACTTAAAAATTAAAACAACTGCTTTTCTATTCTTAGAATTTGTTAAAAACACATAAAATGATGAAATAAAAATAAAAAGAGCAAAAGTTGTTGGAAATTAAAGTTAAAATCAAAGGTGCTCAAAAATTAAAATTATAACTTTTTCATTCTTATGAGTTCATAAAAGTGATGAAAAAGCAAAAATAAAATTTAAAAGGACAAAAAGTTTTACAACTTAAACAAAGACTAAGTTAAAGAAAATAAAAATCACTTTTGAAATCACTTTTACAAGTTCATAAGGATGAATAAGATATACTTTTAATGTAACATAAAGCTTGATGAAAAACTACCATAATAACATTTCATTTTTTTGGTTTTTATAAAAACTATAATAAAATCTAACATAACAACTAATTAAGATCATGAAGAAATTAACTAGTTAAACTCATACACACACACACACACTATTCATAAAGAGAAACACTAAGAAAGAACAAAGTGGGCACAAAAGTTCATTCCAAAACCATTTAAGAAGAAAAAATCTAACATGTTTTTATTGATGAAAAAGAACTATTACAAAGCTAAGACAAAAATAAAAAGTGGGGGAGAAAGTTCTCCTTACATGGAAATGGAACACACCAAGCAGCCCACAAAACACACTAAATTTGGCTCAAAAAAGTGAACCCTTGGACCTTACAGAAATTTTTTATTTATAGACAAAACTTCGGGTGTAACACGACCTAAAACACGGGTGTGTCGGGGGGAGTGTCACAGTTACCGTGTTTGAGTTGGCGAAATCTAGTGAGCTGGCTTGTTTCTGGAAGCTTTGGGACGGGACACGTGTCCTACATGGGCGTGTCGTGTTTGGACACGGGTGTGATATGATGGAGTTGTGAGTCGAGTTGATGGCGTTGAGTGGCGTTGAGAGGTGAACAGTAAAGGCGTTGAGTGGCTTTGAGAGGTGAACAGTAAAAGCGTTGAGTGACTGCCAGTGTTGAGTGGCGTTGAGTTGCTGACACGGCCGTGTCGGGTCTACGGACACGGGCGTGTACTGCTCTGGTTGATGAAGCGTTGAGTGTCTAGTTGGGGTCGACGATGATTGAACATCGAGGGGCGACACAGGCGTATCGGTCAGCATGACACGGGCGTGTCAGGTCAATTTTCAACCATTTTCTGAAAAATTCCAGAAAATCAAAATAAACTAAGTTAGATCAGTTTTTATAAAATGAAGCATATTTATTAAAGAAAAATAACAGAAAAATAACTAAAACGAGTTGTTTGTGGAGATTGTGAGGACGCTTATGAATTGAGGTAAGGAAGCTTGGTACAGCTCCTTTTGTTGTATGCTTAGCACGAGCTGTATGATGGTGGGAAAGAGGCACTATGTGCCTGTGTTATGAGATTGATGGAGGGAACCTCTGAGTGAGATGGGCGCAAGAGGTCTTCAACAGCGGTTTGGAGGCAGATGCCCATGACCAACAAGGTAAGAACCTCTTAGTGGGATGGGCGAGATGGACCTACCCAACAAGTTCAGTGTAGGATCGTTGTGAGCGGTCGGTTGGTAGCACTACAAATGGGGGGTAGCGGGCCTTATCGGCATGTTGCACTAAGTGTGTAGGTCAATCTATAGTGCTCACTAGTTGTTGTGAGGTGAACGCCTCTAAGTGGGATGGGTGCAAGATGTCTCCAGCAGGGGTTTGAAGGCGGATGCCCGGCCAACAAGCTAATAACCTCTAACCGATGGTGGGACTTAGAGGATTTCCGTACACCGTAAATGTTCCCTGAGTGCACGGAGCATCTGGCACGAAGGCCAGCATTTGTGACTATGTTGTGTTATATATATATATATATATATATATATATATATATATATATTGTGATGTCAATGCATGCAGGGAAGGAACCACTGCCACGGGTAAGGGGTAGGGTCGTTATAATTGGTCAGCTGAATGCTGACCGTTACTTTGTTTATCACCATTGGGGTGGACGTCCATATGTAGGTGGTGCGGGCTGACTTGGATTGAGCGGGCTGAAGCCCTTGTTGCTACTACTTGTAGGCCCTTGAAGGTCGTGCGTAGAATTGGATTTCATGTGTGGCCGGCCTGCGTGTCGATGTATGAAACCATATTTTGTAAAGAGAAACATGTAAGGCCTTAAGGCCGTGAGCGGTGTGTGCTTGTATACATTCTTGGTGTTATATATAAATATGGTATTTATATATTTAGTGGGCATTCATTGGATGGGTCTTACAAGCTATAAACTTCCGCTTGAATGAAAGAGGTTAGGATGCGAGTAGAAGGGTTTTTGACATTCACACGTGATTCCGTCATTTGTCTGTGAAATTTGGCGTAGGGCCCCGACTAGACCCTCTGTTATATTCCATATGACCGATGGAGGCGTTACAAAGTGGTATCAGAGGTTCGGGTTGGTAGGGATCATATAATGGAACTCAAGAATGTCCACTAGGAATATGAGCGTGTCTATGAGCCATGTTTGTCGTTTTGGATTGGAGGTTAATTATGTCTTGTTCACATATAGGTGACAAGGAGTAGAGCTGGGAAGTCTGAACCCCAGCGTTCGGATGAGAGTGTGGCACCAGCTGAGATGCCCACACCTCCTCCTTCTGTGGAAACCCTACGCTTAGTTATGGAGGCGGTATTTGCCCTATTTCATGCACAGCCTATTGGGCAGGCAAGGCCTGCAGTGGAGCAAGTACGGGTTTGTACGAGACAAGAGCGGGTTGAGGTTTTGATTTATGAGAAAGCAGCAGATGAGCAACTAAAGCGGTTTATGGATTTTCATCCACCTACGTTTGTCGGGGTGAATCCCCCAACCCAGGCGGAGGATTGGCTCTCAAGAGTTAAGAGGATCCTGACAGTGATCAGGGTTGATAAGGGGCAGAATGTTATGTTAGCCACTTTCCCACTAGAAGGAGAGGCGATACTTTGGTGGGATGAGGTTGAATTGCAACAATTGGCAGGCAGAGGCCTTGGAGAGATGATAGAGGATTCTCCAGATTGTTTTGGGCAAAGTATTTGCTAGTATCACGGCGAATTGCAATGGAGAATGATTTCTAACGGCTTGTGCAGGGTGAGAGTAATGTTGATGATTACCTGCATGAGTTTACCAGGTTGGGGTGCTATGTTGGGTCTAATTTTGCGAAAGAAGCGTGGAAGACGAATATGTTCTATAAGGGACTTCGTGATGAGCTGAGGTTGGCGCTGCCGAGTTCGGTGAACCAAGGATTCCAAGCGTTGGAAGATATAGCCTGTACGCAGGAGAAGGATTTGAAATGGGTGCAGGACAAGAAGAACTTGGTGGTGGCAAAGCCAGAGTTCAAAGTTCCACAGTCTAGACCATCGGAGTTTAGGAAACGGGATAATAAGAGGTTAAGGCCTGGTGAACAAACTTCTTCGGATTTTGCTTCGGGAGAAACGTATGGGCAAGGACATTTGGATACACGTATATGTTTTAATTGTGGACAACAGGGTCATATAGCTCGATATTGTTGGAGAGGCCCGTCAAAAGGTGAGGTAAAGACCGGTGCGTCCTATGAGGAAATGGGCAAGGCAGTAACAGAGTCATCTGCATCCCGGGCGCAACCTCGAATGTACACTCTCAAATTGCAGGAGCCGCAAAGATCAAATCATGAAGTACAACAGTCTCGCGTGTATAGTATGGAGTTACAGGAGGTCGTAAAGTGGATTATGAAGGATGCAGACGAGCAGAAATAAAGTAAAGAAGTACATGTTGTATGTTGTTTGTAAAGACTACGTTTGTGCGATGTCGTGGGGCGCGAAAACCCGGATCGTTTTGTATATGTGTGAAACAAAGGAGTGGTTGTGTTTGAGCTAAATTTCGGGACGAAATTTCTATAAGGAGGGGAGGGTTGTAATAACCCAAATCACGATTTGGAGTTTAGGCTGGGTGACACGGCCTGGGACACGGGCATGTCCCAGGGCATGTCTAGCTCTGGGTACTCGATTGGGTATCGAGTAAGACTCGAGTTGTCCTCGAGTGTGTCTTAAGTGAGGCATATTCCCTGGGACACGGGCGTGTCCCAGGGTGTGTCCTTCACTATGTGTCGCGAGTTCTCGATACAGTGTAGTCGACGATCGTCGAGAGGAAACACGACCAGGGAAACGGGCGTGTCCCAGGCCATGTTCTACTCGGGTTGATAGTCGGGTTGTGTCGAGTGTGTCACATGGCCTGTGACACGGGTGTATCACAGGGGCATGCTTGGTATACGGCCAAGGACACGGGCATGTGCCTTAGCCGTTTCCTTCTCGAGTTGTGGCCAAGTTTGCCAGGGTGCTAAACATGGGCATGTCTGAAGCCATGTCTGGCACACGGCCTGGGACACGGGCGTGTCCCATGGCCGTGTCCTGGTCTGGATTGAGTTAGTTTCTTAGCCTCTTAGGTAATTCGGCATGTGACACAGACGTGTCACAAGCCGTGTCAACCCTTGAAAAGTGATTCCAGGGCAGATCGTGGACGTTCATTTCCTTCTATTTGGATCCTGTGGTCCAAGCTCCTCCCTGCAGTTATAAGGTCGAGAGTTGAAGTTAAACTCTCATTGACCTTGGCCATTCTTGTTATACAAGAGAAGAGAGAAGGGAGAGCTTGGAGGAGGAGAAGGAGAAGAGATCCGGCTGCCGGAGGAGCTACAGCGGTCTGACTCGAGATCCGAGACCAGCGTTGTGGTGGCAAGGCCGTCGTGGTGATTTTCAACCGGCCAGTTTTCCATGGCTCTGAAGCGATCATCAAGGGTAACGATCTCCTTCTTGGATAAATGAATTCCTACTTTATGCATGTGTATGGAATCCTCCATCAAGAGGTGTAAATCGTAAGAATTCCATCGGGTTTAGTTTGCATCTAGATCCAGAAATGTGTAGTACGGAATAGGCATGCTATGTAAAGCCCATCTAAATGGGTAGTCTAGATTGGTGATGCTTACGATCCGGAGAAGACTCCGTGTATAAAACGAGTAGCTTGCGGAGATTGTGAGGACGCTTATGAATTGTGGTAAGGAAGCTTGGTATAGCTCCTTTGGTTGTATGCTCGACACGAGCTTTATGATGGGTGGGAAAGCGGCACTATATGCCTGTGTTATGAGATGGATGGCGGGCACCCTTGAGTAGGATGCGCGCGAGAGGTCTTCAACAGGGGTTTGAGGCTGTTGCCCATGACCAACTAGTTAATAACCTCTCAGTGGGATGGGCGAGATGGACCTACCCAACAAGTTCAGTGTAGAATCATTATGAGCGTTAGGTTGGTAGCACTATAAATGGGGGTTGCGGGCCTTCCCGGCGTGTTGCACTACGTGCGTAGGTCGATCTCTAGTGCTCACTAGTTGCTGTAAGGTCAACTCCTCTGAGTGGGATGGGTGCGAGATGTCTCCAGCAGGGGTTTGGAGGCAGATGCCCTGCCAACAAGCTAATAACCTCAAATAGGTCGTGGGACCTGGAGGATTTCGGTACACTGTAAATGTGCCCTGAGTGCACGGAGCGTCTGGCACGAAGGCCGACATTTGTGATGATGTTATGTTATTTATATATATTGTGATTTCAATGCATGCATGGAAGGAACCACTGCCCCGGGTAAGGGGTAGGGTCGTTATAATTGGTCAGCTGAATGTTGACCGTTGCTTTGTTTATCACCCCTGGGGTGGATGTCCATATACAGGTGTTGCGGGTTGACTTAGATTGAGCAGGCTGAAGCCCTTGCTGCTACTACTTGTAGGCCCTTGAAGGCCGTGCGAAGAATTGGATTTCATGTGTGGCTGGCCTGCGTGTTGATGTATGAAACCATATTTTGTAAAGATAAACATGTAAGGCCTTAAGGTCGTGAGCGGTGTGTACTTTTATACATTCCTGGTGTTTTATATAAATGTGGTATTTACATATTTAGTGGACATTCATTGGATGGGTTCTAACAAGCTATAAACTTCCGCTAGAATGCTCTGAGTTAGGATGCGAGTAGAAGGGTTTTTGATATTCACACATGATTCCGCCGTTTGTCTTTGAAATATGGTGTGGGGCCCCGGCCGGACCCTGTGTTATATTTCATGTGACGGATAGAGGCGTTATAAGTCCTCTAAATCCATCATTATCAATGCTTGGATAAGACATGGATAAATCTTAAAAAAACTGATAGTGTATATCCTTCTGAGGAATGGATAAAGCATTTAGAAAGAAATTCTCTAAGGAAAAGAGTATTCAAATAAAATCTGGTATGGAAGAGCAACCCTAAGAAAATGCCACCCAGATATATTCCAAAGCCATTCCTTTACTTCAAACGGCAGGAGACCAAAGATGAAAACTTGAAGAAGATTGTTGCTACCAAGGATGTTGTTTCAAGCTCATCAAAGACGAGCTGATATGAGGCTGCGAGACTTAGGGTTCTTTAAATATTTAATCAATGTCTTCTAATGACTATCAATAATGTAGCAATATCAAATCTCTATCATTGAAATTAATATGAGTTGGCCTTGACTATATTATTGTGATAAATGTGCTTGCAATTCTCATTTATATATCTGTGATTAATGAATATGCTGTTCTTTCATAGATATTTTATAATTACAAGTTTTGCCTACTGTTGTTTGGCTAAGGCTATCTAAATAAGTTAATGATTAGGTATATCTTAATCATAATGTTTACCTTATCAATCATTAATAAAGCTTTTATTATTAATCATATTATTACATTATTAATGATTGATAATTCAGCAGTACTATTGGTTATTCAATCAAAGTGTTAAGCCATCTCATCTAGGTGGAGTTATCCTATACTAGGATGGCTAGTGGTCATGATAATGTCTCATCCGACCTATCATTATACTTTTTGTGTTGATGCACCTTATCATGGATGGGTGTTCTGCTGTAACACCCCAAATGTAAATTTGGAGTTTAGGCTTGGTGGCACGGCCTGGGACACGGGCGTCTCCCCGGGTGTGTCCAGCTCTTGGTACTCAGTTGTGTCGTGAGAGCTCGATGAACACTAAGTCCACAAGAATTGAGAGGCGGCACGGACTGGGACACGGGCGTGTCCCAGGCTGTATCCTGCTCGGGTTGGTAACCAGATGATATTGAGTGGCGTTGACTGACGTTGAGTGGCGTCGAGTGTGGCACACGGCCTGTAACACGGGCATGTAATAGGGTCATGTTTAGCACACGGCCTAGGACACGGGCGTTTTCTTTAGTCGTGTCCTTCTCGGGTTGGCAGTCTTGTGTTGAGTGAAGGACACACCCCTCAACACGGGCGTGTACTTACTGACACGGGCATGTCAGGGGTTTGATACAGGCATTTCTTGACCCGTGTTCTGGTCTAGGTGAGTCGGTTCGTGTACCGTTTGTAGTACACGTCTTGTGACACAGGCATGTCACAGGCCGTGTCAGCTAGAAAAGTTGACTTTTCAGCCGAATTGTGGCCATTCGTTTCCCTCATCCTAGATCTAATAGTCTAGGGTATTCCCAGATGGGTTTAACTCCGGGATTGGCATGAATTTGTCATTCAATCCTTGACCATTCTCTTTCTAAAGAGAATAGAGAGAGAGGAGAGCTTAGAGGAGGACAGGAGAAGCTTTTCGGCCGCCGGTGGAGCTTCAGAGGTTCGAATCAAGAGACGAGTTCAGCGTTGTGGAGGCAAGGCTGTCACGGTGATTATCATCCGGCTAGTTTCTCCATGGCTCCGAAGCGATCGTCAAGGGTAATGATCTCCTTCTTGGAAAAGTGAAGTCCTACTTTATGCATGTGCATGGGATCCTCTACCAAGAGGTGGAAAGCGTAAGCAATTCAAGTGATCGAGTCTTTATTTAGATCCGATAATGTGTAGTACGGAATAGACATGTTGTGTGAAGCCCATCTGGATGGATGTCTAGACTGGTGATGCTGCGAACTAGTGAAAACTTCGTGTATAAATTGATTAGCTTGTAGAGATTATAAGGACGATTGTGAATTGTGAGAAGGATGCTTTATATATCTCCTTTGGTTGGATGCTCGACACGAACTGGTTGATGGATTGGAAAGTGCCACTATGTGCCTGTGTTGAGAGATGGATACGAGAACCTCTAAGTGGGTGGGCCACCCAACAAGTTCTATGGTAGGATTGTTGTGAGTGAGTACCTCTGAGTAGGATGGGTGCGAGAGGTCTCCAACAAGAGTTTGGCGACTGATGCCCATGGCCAACAAGTTAAGAACCTCTGAGTGGGTAGGCCACCCAACAAGTTCACTGGTAAGATCATCGTGAGTGGTCGGTTTGTAGCAACGCAAATGGGGGGCTGCGGGCCTTCCCAGCGTGTCGATCGATAATTCTCAATGGTTTCCGTGAGGTGAACACCTCTGAGTGAGACGGGAGAGGATGTCTCCAGCACGCGTATTGTAGTAAACTAATGCTCGGCCACCAAGTGGAGAACCTCTAATCGGTGGTGCACTAAGGATGTACTGGTACACCGTAAGCATGACCTGAGTACACTGAGCATTTGGCACGAAGGTCAGCGTTTTTGATGTGATTGTGGCAGATATATATATGTGTTGTGATTGTATTGCATCCAGGGAAGGAACCATTACCCTGGATAAGGGGTAGGGTCGTTATAATTGGTCAGCTGAATGTTGACCGTTGCTTTGTGGATCACCCTAGGGGTGGACGTTCTTATGCAGGTGTTGCGGGCTGAAGCCCTTGCTGCTGCTGCTAGTAGGCCCTCGAAGGCCGTGCGAAGCTTTTGATTTCATGTGTGGCCGGCCTACGTGCCGATGTAGGAAATAATATTATGTAAAGAGTAACTTGTAAGGCCTTAAGACTGTGAGCGTTTGATTTGTAAACATTCCTGGTGTTATCTATATATAAATGAGTTGTTTATATATTAATAGTGGATATTCATTAGATGAGTTCTTGCAAGCTTTAAACTTCCGCTAGAATGCTCTAGGATAGGGTGCGATGGTATTTTGGTTTTAACCTGTGACCTCACAATCTGTTTGTGGCATATAATATGGGGCCCGGTCGGACCTTCTATTATATGTTATTTAACGGGTCGGGTTATTACATTTTTGTATCAGAGGATCCTCGGTCTTCCGCTTTCGAATTCGTGGCCGAATTCTTTTGTCGGGTGGCGAGCACGTGTACGTGCGAACCGTTTTAACATAAATGAACTCAATAATGTCCTATAGGAATGTGAGGATTTGGGCATGTTTATCGTTTTGGATTGGAGGTTATCGATATCTTGTTCACGTATAGGTGACAAGGAGCGGAGCTAGGCAGTCAGAGACCCTGCATTTGGATGAGAGTGCGACACCAGCTGAGGTGCCCACACCTCCTCCTTCTGCGAAAACCGTACACCTAGTTGCGGAGGCAGTATTTGCCATGATTCAAGCATAACCTATTGGGCAGGCAAGGACTGCAGTGGAGCCAGTACAGTTTGGGGCAAGGTAGTTGCGTGTTGAATCTCGGATTGATGAGAAAGCATGGGTCGAGCAACTTAAGCAGTTTATGGATTTTCATCCACCTACGTTTGTCGGGGTGAATTCCCCAACACAAGCGGAGGATTGGCTCTCAAGAGTGAAGAGGATCCTGATAGCGATCAGGATTGATGAGGGGCAGAAAGTCACTTTAGCCACTTTCTTGCTAGAAGGAGAGGCAAGACGTTGGTGGGATGAAGTCGAGATGCACCAGATGGCAGGTAGAGGCCTGGGAGAGATTTCGATGGAAGAATTCTCCAGATTGTTTTGGGCAAAGTATTTGCTAGTATCGCGGAGAATTGCGATGGAGAACGAATTCCAACGTCTTGTGTAGGGTGAGAAGACTATTGATGATTACCTGCATGAGTTCACCAGGCTAGGAAGTTATGCGGGGTCGACGTTTGCAGAGGAGGCGCGGAAGAAAAATTGGTTCTATGAGGGACTTCGTGATGAGCTGCGGTTGGCCCTCCCGAGTTCAGTGAACAAAGGCTTCTAAGCCTTAGTAGATACAATCGGTGTGCTGGAGAAAGATTTGAAATGAGTGCAGGACAAGAAGAACTTGGCGGCGGAAAAGTAAGAGTTTAAAGTTCCGCAGTCCGAACAATCAGAGTTTAGGAAATGTGATAAAAAGCGGTTCAGGCCTACTGAACAAGCTCAGTCGAATGTTACTTCGGGAGCAACATACGGGCAAGGACGCGTGGAGGCACGTACGTGTTTTAACTGTGTGAAGCATGGGCATATCACCTGAGATTATTGGAGTGGCGACTCGAAGGGTGAGAAAAAGTCAGGTGCGTCCTATGAGGAAAAGGGCATAACCGTGGTAGAGTCATCTGCATCTCGGGCACAGCTTCCAATGTATACTCTTTAGTTGAAGGAGCCGCAAAGCTCGAGTCATGAAGAGGAGCCTAATCGCGTGCATAATTTGGAGTTAACGTAGGCCGCCAAGCGGATGCTAAGAGATGTGGATGAGCGAAAATAAAGTGGTGTGCGCACTTTATTTATTTTTTGTTGTATATATTGTATGTAGTTGTGTTTGTGAAAGCACTTGTGTTGGTGCGATGTCATGGGGCGAGACAAGCTGCGACCTCTAAGCTTGCAACCCGGATCGTCTTTGTTTCTATTGCAACGGCATGGTTGTGTTGGTATCTGCGTTGCGCAAAATTTCGGGATGAAATTTCTATAAGGAGGGGAGGATTGTAACACCCAAAATGTAAATTTGGAGTTCAGGTTGGGTGACACGGCCTGGGACACGGGCATGTCCCCGGGCGTGTCCAGCTCTGGGTACTCGGCTGTGTTGTGAAAGCTCGACGAACACTAAGTCCACAAGCGTTGTGAGGCCACATGGCCTGGTACACGGGCGTGTCCCAGGCTGTGTCCTGCTAGGGTTGGTAAACAGGCGACGTTGAGTGGCGTTGAGTGTGGCACACAGCCTGTGACATGGGCATGTAATAGGGGTGTGTTTAGCACAAGGCCTAGGACACGGGAGTGTGCCACAGCCGTGTTCTTCTCGGGTTGGCAGTCCTGTGTTGAGTGAAGGACACACCCCTCGACACGGGCGTGTACTTACTGACACAGCCATGTTAGGGGTTTTACACGGGCCTGTCTTGGCCCGTGTCCTGGTCTGGGTGAGTTGGTTTGTGTACCTCTTGTAGTACACAACCTATGACACAGGCATGTCACAGGTCGTGTCAGCCAGAAAAGTTGACTTTTCATCCGATTTGTGGCCATTCGTTTCCCTCATCCTAGATCTAATGGTACAGGGTATTCTTAGCTTGGTTTAACTCCGGGATTGGCATGAAGTTGTCATTTTATTATTGACCATTCTCTTTCTAAAGAGAAGAGAGAGAGGAGAGCTTGGAGGAGGAAAGGAGAAGCTTTCCGGGCGCCAGTGGAGCTTCAGCGGTCCGAATCGAGAGCCGAGTTCAGCGTTGTGGAGGCAAGGCCATCGCGGTGATTACCATCCAGCTAGTTTCTCCATGGCTCCAAAGCGATCGTCAAGAGTAACGATCTCCTTCTTGGACACGTGAAGTCCTACTTTATGCATGTGCATGGGATCCTCCACCAAGAGGTGGAAAACATAAGTGATTCCAGTGATCGAGTCTGCATCTAGATCCGAAAGTGTGTAGTACGGAATAGGCATGTTGTGTGAAGCCCATCTGGATGGATGTCTAGATTGGTGATGCTGCGAACAAGAGAAGACTCCGTTTATAAATTGATTAGCTTGCGGAGATTGTAAGGACGATTGTGAATTGTGAGAAGGATGCTTTGTATAGCTTCTTTGGTTGGATGCTTGGCACGAGCTGGTTGATGGATTGGAAAGTGCCACTATGTGCCTGTGTTGAGAGATGGATACGAGAACCTCTAAGTGGGTGGGCCACCCAACAAGTTCTGTGGTAGGATTGTTGTGAGCGAGTACCTCTGAGTGGGACGGGTGTGAGAGGTCTCCAATAGGGGTTTGGCGGCTGATGCCCATGGCCAACAAGTTAAGAACCTCTGAGTAGGTAGGCCACCCAACAAGTTCAGTGGTAAGATCGTTGTGAGCGGTCGGTTGGTAGCACTACAAATGGGGGGCTGCGGGCCTTCCCGACATGTCAATCGATAATGCTCAATGGTTACCGAGAGGTGAACACCTCTGAGTGAGACGAGCGAGGATGTCCCCAGCATGCGTATTGTAATAGACTAGTGCTCGGCCACTAAGTGGAGAACCACTAATCGGTGGTATACTAAGGATGTACTTGTACACCGTAAGCGTGTCGTGAGGGTCACGGAAAGTCTGGCACGAAGGAGAACATTTGTGATGTGATTGTGGTAGATAGATATATATATATATATATATGTTGTGATTGTATTGCATACAGGGAAGGAACCACTGCCCTGGGTAAGGGGTAGGGTCATTATAATTGGTCAACTGAATGCTAATCGTTGCTTTGTGGATCACCCTGGGGTGGACGTTCTTATGCAGGTGTTATGGGCTGATGGGAATGAGCGGGCTGAAGCCCTTGCTGTTGCTGCTGGTAGGCCCACGAAGGTCGTGCGAAGCTTTGGATTTCATGTGTGGCCAGCCTGCGTGCCGATGTAGGAAATCATTTTATGTAAAGAGCAACTTGTAAGGCCTTAAGGCCATGAGCGTTTGAGTTGTAAACATTCCTGGTGTTATCTATATATAAATGAGTTATTTATATATTAGTAGTGGACATTCATTGGATGAGTTCTTGCAAGCTTTAAACTTCCGCTAGAATGCTCTGGGTTGGGGTGCGATGGTATTTTTGTATTAACCTGTGACCTCACCGTCTGTTTGTGGCATATAATGTGGGGCCCCGGCCGGACCTTCTATTATATGTTATTTAACGAGTCGGGTTGTTACTTCTGCCTTCTTCAAATAGGGGGAGATTGTTGGGAATTGTTCCCTACAATGTTCCTTAGGATTTGAAGAGGCATCACCAATCATGCTAAGAGGAATAATGTATTTGATGTGTGCTTAAGTTCATGCATGCATGTTGTCCTTGATTGGGCAAGTGAACAAAAAGATTAAGCTGGAAGTCATATAATTTGACTAAGGCAAAAGCAGCAAGACAGCTGAGAAAAATATCTCAGCATAACCGCTAAGACAGCGTAGAAGCTCAATACAAAGCATTGAGAGAAGTGTTGGTCTCAGCACAACAGCTGAGACAGGAGATAGTCTCAGCTGTGAAGAAGGAAATATTGAGACAGTTGCGAAGAAACCGTTGAGAAAGTTGAGAAGAAACCACTGAGACAAAGCCAGCAAAAATTCTCTAAGTCCAGAAGCGTTGAGTGTAGAAGGTTCACTCAATGCTTCTAATGAAGAGCCAAGTCAGCATGCATTGAGTGACTTAACATCACTCAACGCTTAATGAGTTCTTAATTTTCTCTAAGTCCAGAAAGTGATGACCACTCCTGACGTTACCAAGAGTCAATAAGTCAAAGTATTTCATGTCGTTAAGGGAAAGCAACAACAGCATTGGATGACTACTATTGACTTCACCAAAAGTCAACAAAGTCAAACTATTTCATGACATTGCGAGAAAGCGACAGTAGCGCCGGAAGCTACTATTTGTCCTCTTTTGAGGGAGGCGGCGCTCACCATACTTAGCTGGGCCCAAACTCAAATATTGTCGTTGATTCAAATAAATAGATATAAAAGGTAGAGAGAAAAGGAGATTAGGATTAATGAAAAAAATAGGCGGCTAAACATCATCTTCTCCGACGAGCTTGGAAGTCAAGTCTAGCAGAGCAAGCCTGCAGGCAAAGGATAGTTTTCTGAAGCTTTTCTAGTTCAACAAGTTTTTTCTTTGCAGAACAAGGTGGCTTATTCATCTAATAAGGCAGGAGAGATATCTGTGTGAAGGGCCATCAGCCTTCAATAGCAAATAGTTGTTCTTCAGTGCAGCAGAAATGTGGTTAGCTATAAAAGAAGACTAATTCCTTCTAAAATAAGAGGGCTGGACTTATATCTGCTCAGTCCAGCAAGGTCGACTCAGAGATTTATCCCTCAGTCAGTGTTTTAATTTTTTTAAATTTCTTGATAAAATTCCAGTAAAATTCAGGTTGTCTGAATCTGAGCTGTAAGGCCTTTTGTGCCTTAGTTATAGGTGACTAATTAGTCATTGAGGTAGGTGCCCGACTGGGGTACTGAGGTTGGATCCAAGTGTGGATATGAGAGTAGGGTTGTCCTCCCAGCATGAGTAGTAGGGCCTAGTGCCTGAGGAAGGTGACTTTTGAGTCACTAAGCTGTATGTGAAAAGTGTGTCACTGAGTTGTAGGTCTTGGAGAAGACTGTGTGTAAGGCTTTTGGCCTGAGGTAGGTGAAAAGTTTGTCACTGTGTTGTAGGTGCCTTGAAGGGCACTAAGGTAGGTACCCGAAAGGGTACTTAGCTATATGAGTGTTTCAACACTCTGAGAGTAGGGCCTTGTGCCTGAAGTTATAGGCTGAAAAGCCTGATCTGTAGGCCTTAGAGATATGGCTGAGGTAGGTGGTTTGAGGACCACTGAGTTGTAGGAGCACTACAGGGCTCTAGGATAGGAACCTTTGTGGTTCTGAGATAGGGTTCTGAAGAGAACCTGAATGTAAGGCTAAGGGCCTGAAGTGTAAGCTCTGAGGAGTAGTTTTGAGGAGTTTGTGCCTTGTCTAACATATGTTAGAAAGATGGGATGGAAAGTGGATGTACCCAGTTGGGGAACCACTATAAATATTTGTGTGCTTTGCTGTGTTTCTTGTTCTTCTTTTATTTTGTAGGTACTAAGGAATAGCTCTATATCACTTTGAAAGAAAACAACAAAAAGACCTCAGAAATTTCAAAGACATATTCACCCCCCCCCTCTAGGTGACTAGCTAACCTTTAGTTATTAACTTTCAAATCTGAATATGTAGTTGAAATGTACACAAGACTCAGTATTATTATCAATGAACTGAATACTTTGGAGAAGGACATCACATTGAAAGAGGTTAATGATAACATCCTGATGTGTTTCCCTAGCACATGGGATTCAAGGATCTGGCCAATCAAAGAAGCCAGAAGTTTAAATGAGATTACAGAAGAGACCTTGTTGGGCAAGCTCAAATCCTATGAGCAGCCAATCAAAACAAGGGAAGCTGAACAAAGGACTTCAACTTTAGTAAGGAAAGAGAAGAGCATATCCATCCAAGCAACTGAAGAAGCAGAAGTTCTTCCAGAGAATGAAGATCTTATAGGTCTCTTGGTTAAGAGATTCTACAAAATGGCAAGAAAAGACTTCAGGAGAAGTGATGAGTTATAAATATATGCATATTTAGTACTTTATTTATATCGTTTTAGTTCTTATTTATAGTTTTTAGTTATTTTTGTTTCTAAATATGTTTCTTTTTGTAAATATTTACCTAACTTAGCTTTAATTTTGATTTCTGAAATTTTTCAAAAAATTGTCAAAAATGAGCAGGACACGCCCGTGTCACTAGATCTGACACGCCCGTGTCACGCACTCGACGCTTCCAGCTCGAAGTTCAGCCTTCTTCAACCCGGCAAGGACACGCTTCCCGACACACATGTGTTCTAGTTTCGAAACACCCTTGTCACCAGCCCGACTCAGCGCCTACCGACATCAAGTTGCAAGGTTACCTAACACGCCCGTGTCAAGCCTCCCGACACGCCCGTGTTCAACACGTGTCCGCTCCAGCTTCCCCTAGAAACCGTCCAGTCATTGGATTTTGACTTCTCCAACACACCAGTTTCGACACGCTCGTGTCACGCTGACCGACACGCCCGTGTCAAACCCACTTTTTTTTCCTATAAATAAAATTTTTCTATATGCACCATGGGTTCACTTTTTTTGGACCCTTTTTGCTGTTGGTGGGCTGCCCAAGTGCTTTTTTGTGCTATGTAAAGAGAATTTCTCCCTTTGTTTTTGTATGTTTGTTTTAGCTTTTTGTAACCCATCTTTAACTTAATAAAATTTGTATTTTCTTCTCTCTTTGTATAGTATTGATTGTCATTTGAGTGCCCCACTTCTTCTCCCATTTTATCCTTTGTTTTACCTTAGTTTTTCCAAGTGTGTGTGTGTATAAGTAGCCTTTTTATTGCCGTTGTTTTCAACTTGGTTTCCCTTAAATTTGCATGAGATTGTATTTCATTATGTAGGAAAGTTTTTTTAGTTTTTCTTTCATGTTTTTTTGTCTTAGGTTAGATAATTTTCATCCATACGAACTTGTAAAAATCGTTTTCAAAGTGGTTTTTTATTCTGTTTTTAACTTAGATTTTTTGTAACTTGTAAAACTTTTTGTTCATTTCAACTTGTTTCCACTTTTTAAGCATTTTTACAAAATCCTAAGAATGAATATGTTGGTGTTTTAATTTTTGGAAAACTTGGCTTTTTGTTCTCATTTGAAAACCTTTTTCACTCTTAATGTTTATTTTCACTTTTTATGTGTTCTTGCTAAACTTTAAGAATAGAAAAGTAATTGTTTTAATTTATTGTAACTTTCATTTTGTTTTAAATTTGTGTATGTGAGTGTATGAGTTAGGTTTTCATTTTGTTCTTTTAAATTCCATGTTGTGTGAGTGAGTGTATGACAATTGTTTTTTACTGCTTTCTTCAATTATGTAGAGTGTGTGAGTTTATGAGATAATTTTTCATGCTTTATTTTATTTCTTTCATCAAATTATGTAGAGTGCGTGTGTGTAGGAGATAATTTTATTGCTTCCTTTCAATTCATGTTGAGTGTGTGCGTGTGCGCATTTATTTCCGCCTACTCGTTAAGAGTTAAATGGCATGTTTTCATTTCCCGCCTACTCATTCGAGTAGGACTTGTCATTTACCGTCTACTTATTTGAGTAGAACTTGTGCTTGCATTTATTTCCCGCCTACTCATTTGAGTTAAATGGCGGTCTAATTTCCCGCCTACTCGTTTGAGTAGGACTTTCCCCTATTTATTTTATTTATGGTTTTGAAATGTGCGTGAGTTCTCGTTTTAGTTAACTTTTCAATTTTTCTAACATTGTGTTTGTTTTATGTCTTTTTCTTATAACCCTTTAGCGTTTAGTCTCGAATTCACACCTCAGCAAAACTATAAAGCCATCCCCATTCCGATGAGTGGCTAATCGTTATTAGCCCTCGGTATCGAAGAGCATTGGGACATACGAAATGATTTGAAATAATTAAAGTTCTTTATTTTCACTTTAATTTTTGGACTTAAGGTTTGCCCCGGGTTAACGACGCGTAGGACAACATATCGATGTGTGGGCTCTATTTCCGTTATTCATACGCTAGCTAGCTGAGAGGTCGTGCGTATGGACCGCTCCCCCTTGGGTAATTAGAATTGCATACATACCCTCGAGAGAGGAGATGCGTAGTTCTACCGGATTGGGTTCCCCACCCAATAACAGGGTTCTTTGCATAAAGCGGGCATTAAGAGGAATCCTTCATCGGACTAACGTTCGGTCGAATAGTCTTAATTTTCTGGTGAACGATATTCCTAGAGATAAGTGAGCTCATATTTATGGAACCTCCACGGCCAACGTTGCCTTTTATTAATTTGAAAACTAAGTTCAATAATTATTAAAAGTTATTTTTGTCATAATCTTATTCGGTGCCAAACATTAACACCTCATCGAATAATTTATGTGATTTTCAGCTAATTTTTCTTTTTTATTTAGTTAAACAAAAATCCACCTTATTTTCAGTAAAATAATAGTCCTCCTGGAGGAGTAGGAATAATCAACCCGACCCCGAGAACAATACGACTTCGGTATTCTCCCGAATATCTTGTACTACATGCAATAGCTACACTTGCCTCCTTTCGTTAAAAACTCGCTTTTTAGCAAGTCCGCGATGGTGGCCTCATCAAACCAACCACCCAAATAAGAGTCTGCTCGCTAGTCACATCAAGAAGATCTTCCAGAAACAAAGATAAACCAAGGTATGACAAAACACCCACTAAATAAATTGTGTTACAGTTGCAGGAAAGCAGGACATATTCTTCCAGAATGTCCTGAGAATCAAAAGAAGGATAAGAAGAAAGAGAAAGACTACTGGAAACACTCCAACAAACCCTCTTCTGGTAAACACAAACAGAAGGAGGGAGGTTTTGTAGCTGAAACCTAGAGTGAATCAGATGATGAGTCTAAATCTATCACAAGTGAAGATGAAGAAAAAGCAAAGGCTAAGGAAGTCTACTTGATGGCAATCAATGCATCATGCATCAATTCTGAGTCTGAATCAGAATCTGAAGAAGACCAGGTAATCTCTTCTTTTGATTTTACTTCAGATCAGTTTAAAATATATTTTAAATTACTATATAAAGATTAATAAAATCTGAGAAGGAAATAAAACTTCTCAGAGAGAAATTAACTGAATTAGATAATCTATCTTTTGAAAACATAAAACATAAAGATGACTTAAATATTACTTCTAAACAAATAGTATATTTAGAAAACACATTATCTTATGCTAAAAAGTTTGAAGAATCCTTCAATGGGAGAAGCATCAAACAGATGAATATCACAAGCACAGTTTATGCCAGGCTAAATGGCAAACTAGGCTTGGGAGCTTCATCAAGTCAACCTCACATGTTACAAAAAACATTTTATCTACACCTATAAAAATTTTTTCTGCCAAAGGAAAATAAGTATTACAAATTACAGATAAAGCCTCTGAAGTTTTACAAAAGAATAACCAAAATCAAAATAAAAATTATCAGAAAAATAATGTTCAAAATAAATCGTAAAATCAAGCTCGACGAAATAAATGTTATTCGTCGAACAGAGCTCGACGAACTATGAACACAGGATTTGGGTATATTTATTCAAATTGCGCTTGATGAAATCAATATGATTTGTAAAACTGCGATTGACGAATATGGAACAAAGAAAATGAACATTATCATTCTAATAATGGAGCTCAACGAAGTCACCACCATTCATCGAACTCAGCTCGACGAACTCAATATAAATCGTCGAACACAAATTTTTCTAACTAAAATTTTAATTATAATCAAACACAAGAATTTATAAATCCTTTTACTCAGTGGATTATCCCTCCTAGGAGATATCATCCAATGGTTATAAGGATCTACCAGAATGTTCTTACATTTATAATTACCATTATGAAAGAAAGCTAGGACCCAAGGTAATCTGGGTCAAGAACATCTAATTTTGTTTTGTACAGGAAAGGAACTATCCTACCACAGAGGAACGGTTGTATTTGGATTGTGGATGCTCAAAACATATGACAGGAAGCAAAGCAAACCTGAGTGACTTCAAAGCTAAGCTTGGACCAAAAGTCTTTTTTGGGGACTCTAATTATGGACAGATAGAAGGCTATGACAATGTCAAGGTTGGAGTAGTTACCTTTATGAAGGTAGCTTATATGAATGGTTTCAAGCATAACCTCATCTCCATAAGTCAGTTATGTGATGAAGGTTATCAGGTATCTTTCAATAAGTCATTATGTTTTATTATTAATGATAAAAACAAAATTATTTTAACTGGAATTAGACAAGGTAATATTTACTTAGTTAATTTTAACTCTGCTAATTCAGAAATTTGTCTATTTAATCAAATAAGTTAAAAAAATGAATTATGTCATATAAGGTTAGGACATGTAAACCTTATGACTATTCCTAAACTATCAAAGGATAACCTTATTAGAGGACTACCTTCTGGTTCTTAAAAGGAAGGACTCTGCAGCGCTTGTCAATTAGACAAGCAAACCAAAAATAGTTTTAAATCCATTTCTAAGAGTGATTCACCTAGAATTTTATATTTACTATATATGGAACTTTTTGAACCTATTGCAGTACAAAGTTTTGGAGGAAAAACATATACCTTAGTTATTGAAGATGATTTCTCTAGATTCACTTGGTTATTCTTTCTTAGAAACGAGTTAGATAACTTTAAAGTTCTTACAGACTTTCTTAGGAACATCAAGATTAAGTACTCTATTAAGATTGCATCGATCAGAAGTGATCATGACACTGAGTTTGAATGTCTACTGATAAAAGAATTCTGTGAGAAGTAAGGTATCAGGCATTATTTCTCTTCTCCTAGAACTCCAAACAAAATTGGGTAGCTGGAAGGAAAAATAGAACTCTAATTGAATCTGCTGGAACATTACTTGCAGATGCTCACTTGCCCCTATTCTTTTGGGCAGAGGCAGAAAGCACAGCAAACTATGTCCTTAATAGAAGTCTAATACATAAACTAAAGGGTAAGACTCCCTATTAATTGCTTAAATCTAAGAAACATAAAGTAATTTATTTCAAAATTTATGGTTGTAAGTGTTGTATTCATAACAATAATAAGAAACACTTAAGAAAATTTGAAACCAAAGCTGTAAAAGGAATTTTCCTTTGAAATTCTCAATCTAGCAGGGATTATATGGTCTTTAATAAATTTACCCTTAAAATGGAAGAGTCTGTTCATGTTTCTTTTGATGAGACTAATATGTTTTATAAGGAGAGAAATATCTCTACCATAGAATCTTTTCAGGTACCAAATCTGTGTGAAAAATTTAATGAATTAATCCAAACACAAGAGGATACATTACATCCTTCTCAACAGATTGCTGATGATGACAGTGATGAAGAAAATTCAGAAATTTATGCTGAAAATATAGTGGCTAATGAAATTCCATCGGAGGAATTCTCACCACAAATAGTTGTACAACCAACACAACCTGTTGATCTTGTGACACTTAGAGATCACCCTAGATCTCATGTGATTTGAGACATATCAACTAGTGTTCAAACAAGGCATCAATTAAATCATGACCAGATGTATGTTTGCTTTATTTCTCAGATTGAACCTCAATCCATAAAAGATGCAGAACAAGATCCCCACTAGATCATTGAAATACAAGAGGAACTCAATTAGTTTGAGAGATGTAGAGTTTGGTATTTAGTTCCAAGAACCAAAGACTATGCAGTCATTGGAACCAAGTAGGTATTTAAGAATAAGTTGGATGCTCAAGGAGTTATTGTAAGAAATAAAGCAAGATTTGTAGCTCAAGGATATTCACAGGAGGAAGGCATAGACTATGATCAAACATTTGCTCCTATTGCAAGATTAGAGCCTATCATGATTTTTCTTGCATTTGCAGCATTCAAGAGATTCAAGGTATATAAGATGGATGTGAAGAGTTCTTTTCTAAATGGAGAGCTAAAAAAGGAAGTCTTTGTAGAACAACCACCAGATTTTACCTCTCAAACTCACACTTCTCATGTTTTTAGACTTAATAAAGCTCTTTATGGTCTTAAAAAAGCTCCAGGAGCTTGGTATGAGACCCTTGCTAGTTTTCTTCTAGAAAATAAATTTAGTAGGGGCATAGTAGATAAAATATTGTTATTTATACATCATAAATCTAAAATCATACTAGTTCAAATATATGTAGATGATATAATTTTTGGTTCTACTGATTCCAAACTATACAAAAGGTTTTCTGACCTAATGCATTCTAAGTTTGAAATGAGTAGCATGGGTGAGATATCCTACTTCCTTGGTTTACAAGTGAAGCAAACTCCTGATGGTATCTTTATATCCCAATCTAAATATGCTAAAGATCTAATTAAAAGATTTGGGATGTCAGATGCCTCAGCTATGAAAACACTCATGCTCTCTAATGCTGTAATTGATAATGATGAGGTGGGTAAACCTGTTGATAAGAAAATATATAGGACCATCATTTGGTCTTTATTATACTTAACAGCTAGTAGACAAGACATAATGTTTACTACCTGTATTTGTGCTAGGTTCCAAGTAAATCCCAAAGAATCTCGTCAAATTTTGGTAAAAAAGATTTTAAGAGACATAAATGGTTGCCCAAATCTAGGACTCTTATATCCAATAGAGTCAGAATTTGAATTAACTAGATTCTCAGATACTGACTATGCTAAATGCAGAGTTGACAGAAAAAGCACATCAGGAACTTATCAGTTTCTTGGTGATAGGCTTGTGTCAAAGATTTTGTGGAAACTATTGTTCAAAGATTTTGTGGATTCAAAATTAGCTACTGGATTATGGATACAACTTTAATAATTCAATAATATTTTGATATAATATCAGTGCAATATCAATTTCACAAAATCCAGTCCATCATTATAGGACTAATCATATAGAGATAACACGTCATTTTCTTAGAGATAATGTAGACAAAAATAAAATTAATCTTGTTTTCATTTCTACTGATTTACAAAGGGCAGATATTTTCAGTAAACCCTTAGATGAAAAGAAATATCTTTTGTTCTTAAATTAGTTAGGCATGATTAATGGAGAGTCATTAATTTGATTTTTGTTCTGAGCTCGATGAATTGGACACCTTTTGTCGAACGAAGATCGACAAACTGTGAACTTTTCGTAAGACATTCGTCGAATGGAGATCGACGAACTGTCTTTATGAAATTTTTGTCGAATGGAGATCGATGGATTAGTTTCAAGTATTTCTCGTCGAACAGAGCTCGACGAAATATATTTCTTTCACAAAACTTTCGTCGGCCGAAGATCGACGAAATGTATTTCTTTTGAGAATTTTTGTCTAACAAGAGTTCGAAGTTTGTTTTTCGTCAGATAGTGTTCGTCTTTTCAACTTCTGAAAACTTATATCTAGGTTTTCATCGAACTCTATCCCGCGTATTCTTTATTTCCCTTCTCTTGTGCTTGATCTTTTCTGTTTTGCAGGAAAATGGCGGTGTCATAGGCGATTCTCACAATAATGAAGTTTGATGAAGGATTGAATATAGAAATGGACTCTTTTAGTCATTTAGATCAAGTATTTAAGGATATTTTGAAACTGTTCGAGGCGCAACATCTGCGAAACTTTATGTCCACCAAAATCAAGCTCCCTATCATGGAAATTAAGGAATGGTTCTATACTGCAAATATTCAAGAACTTACAACTCTAACTGTATCAGTCACAGGAAATTAGGTTTCTCTAGCACCTGAAATTTTATCTGAAATTTTTGGTTTCGTTAATGGTAAAGAAGATATTGAATTATCTAGTTCTGAGTTTAATGAAATGCTAGAACGGTTGCGGCATTCACAAGGAAACCCTAACCATCTCTAGAAAAAGAACTTTTCTATAGAATATAAGTTTTTGGCTGATGTGGTCTGTAAGGTTCTGTTAGGAAAACATTCTGCTAATGATTATATAACCAGGCACCAGTTTCTCTTGATATGTGCCTTGGTTAATCAAAAGACTGTGAACTGGGGATCAATCTTGTTTGATTCCATTAAGAAAATGTAAATAAAAAGGATATTGGTTATGGAAGAATCTTTGGGATATTCTTACAGGGTAAGTGTCCTGAACAGTTGGTCTCCCAGACCATTTTTATTAATGCTTCAAAGAGGCTAACCTCTGCCTTCTTTGGAATATGGGAGAGGGTAATCCCTATGCCATCAAGGGCTACCTCTTCCAGGACAGCTTTTGAAAGCTCAAGGGTTGTTTTAGCCTCTCTCCAAACCCCAGCAGAAGTTTTTGCTCCTCTTATTTCTTTTCTTATTCCATCTCCTCCACATTCTCCTAGATAGCCATCTTCACATTCTCCATTACCTTATCTATCTGAACAACTTGCATCATCAACTCCACCTATTGATGCTTCTCTTCCTCAGTCATCTCTACACCCTATTATATCTGAAGATATTCCATCCACATCTTTTCATATAGATTCACCAATTCATCAGTCACCCTCATCTCCTCTACTTTCTAATCCATTTCATTTCAATCTACTTCCTCTATCCCCACCTCAACTCATATATCTCCACCTCATTCAGCAATCCAGGAAATCATTCCTGATGAAATTCCTACTATCATTCCACCTTCATCCATTCCTCAAGATTTAACCATCTGTCAAATCTGTGCAAACAGATCTACTCCATCTTCTTCTACTCCAAATCCAACATCAACCTCTACTCAAAATCCTTCTGAATTTATTTTTTTGGATTTTTCTTCCATTGCCTCAAAACTCATTGAATTTATTACTCCAACTCTCAAAAAGCTGATAGATGAAGCTTTTGGTCCTCTTGCTGCTTCTATCTCTGCTCTATCTTCTCAGCTTTCCTCTTCCTCCTTTGTCCCTTCTTCTCGGGTCCTAGATTCAGCTCTCCCTAGATCTTGGCAGGGGGAGATGTTTTATGAAGATGCTCTAGTTTTTGATCTATTTCTAGTAGCAACAACAACAATAGAATTTTTAGCAGCAGCAGCAGTATTTGTTGAAAATCAGGATTCAGAAATGCTTGCAGATTAGTTGACAATTGAGTTGACAGCAGTAATTATAGAAGTTGTTACTGTTGGTGATGCCTCTATTCATCCCACAATCAACTTGCATTCTTTATTATCTTATTTTTGATACTCTGCATAATGATTTTACAGTTTTTGAGCATGATCTTTCTAAAGCTATAGTATGTTTTACTGCTCCTATTAATCCTTCAGATTTAGAACATCGAAGGAACAGCCTTAAAGATTTTTCTACTAGTAATAATCCAGTACTTGAGACTGTAGTAGCTGATAATATAATAGATATTATAGATCAAGTTTCTTCCCCTCCAACCTATACATGAGAAGAAACTCATATGCCTAATTTTGATGATATTCTTTTTCAAGACATGGAACTAGAAGATGATAGTAAAAATATACAAGTTAATATAGATATTATTAATACTCAGCTAGAAGTTCAAGTTCCTGATCAGTCTGATTTGCATAAATAGTTAGATGATTTATATGATCATCCAAAGGAAGAGTCCAATGATGACTCAGGAGATTTTGGATCTAAGAAAAGTAAATTAAAGAAGAAAGCTCCTACAAAGGTTACTCCTAAACCCTCCTCTACTGCTGATATTCCATACTATATTTTGCATGGAATTCCCCTCACTCCAGATCTTAGCTACTGGATGAGATTATCTAAGAATGAGCAAAAGAATAGGAAAAGATGAGGAGATACTCTTTACCTCCAAAAACATGGAGAGGACCTCCTCCTCCTCCAGTAGCAGGAGCAGTAGGAAATGTTTCTCATAGGCCTACTTATCATCATCATTTTAGACCTTCAAAGTTAGTTTCTTAAAGAAGTCAGCAGCAGCAAACAAAGCCAAGTAGCCAGCAGTCAAGACAAAGCAGTTCACAAAAATCAAATCAAGAGAAGCCTTCTTCACTAGTTTATGATCCAGAAATGGATCCAAATTTCAAAATGGCTAGAATTAATGATCTTGTTGCTCTATCACAAATAAAGAAAGCTAAAGCAGAAGGAAAGAACACCTCACAGTTCTCCAGCATGTCCTCTTACAGAAAGAAGGAGCTTGACAAATATCAGGTAAAGAACTTGTTCAATGTGGATAGGTACATGAGCTTTCATCCAGAGGCAGTTGTGCCAAGGACTACCTCTCTAAAGATAATTGGATCTCAGGATTTGAAGATGAGTCAAAGAGAAGCTACAGATCCTAAGAGGAAGTTATTCTTTACTAAACCATCTTCAGATTCTCTCTCTGATTCTTCTAAGAAAGAAAATTGATTTCTGATTTTATGTCTTTAAATTATGTTTATGCTTTTGAACTCTCAAAGCATTTAATGTTATAACTATTTAAAGTTTTTCTGCTAGATAATTTATGCTTTGTGTTTTTCCTTTGTAGATAGTATCCTCAGCCAAATAGGTGGAGATTGTTGGAACCCTATTACTTATTTGGGCTATGATCACTATCATTTGTTTAGAATAATTAGTTTGACCCAATATGTATAGTCAAGAGTCATAGGTTATTTCCAGGGTTATTTCCTCAGAAGGAATTCTAGCAGAAATTTTGTTCGACGAAAGCTGAGCGCAGTTCGATGAATGCCGAGCTCAGCTCGACACACTCAGAGTTCTACCTCTGAGTTTAGCTCGATGAAAGATGAGTTTTGGTCGACAATCTCTGACCTCAACTATGTAGCTTAGCTCGACGATAACCAAGCTCAGTTCAACGAATGATGTATTTAGTTCGACGAACTCCATGCTCAGGTCGAAGAAAGGTTTGTTGAGTTCGACTAATTCTTTATAGTGTCCATGCAATTTTATATTCAGAGGCAGATTGATTTTAAATTGCATAATTTCAGTTAGTTACACTTTGATATTTAATGCTAAATATTCTTAATGAATATAGCTATTTTTGGCAGCATTAAATATGGAATTATCACAGAGCTATTATTCTAATTAATTACCAGGGCAGTTAAGGAATGGTTTTAATTCCAAATATTTGAATATAGTAGTTGTAAATTCTTAGAGATTCTTCAGACGCTTCAAGGAATGTTTTTAAAAATTCCAATGTTTGAATTCTTCTCAGAGTATATATATTCAGAAGATTACTGCTTAAATACATAGAAAAAATTTTGGATTACAGATTGAGACACATAGTGACTTTGGATAATTTTCTTCTGGCTCTCCAAGAGACAACCAATTTCACACCAGTCTTATATTTCTACTAGTGAGAAATAATATTCTTGAAGGCCTACACCTTAAAGAATAGTCTCCCTCTCCTGAACATAATCTCTATACAAATAAGGGGGAGCTTTTGCTTACAACATCCACTAGTCTTCTAAGAGAATCTTGACAGAGAAGACATCATCACCTTTTTAGTTTATTTCATAAACTGTGTACAGGGTTTTTAACTCCCTTCAAAAGTTATCTTTTGGTTTCTAAGTCTCCTGATCAAAAGACTTAAGCTTGGTTTTTGGGCACCTGATCAAGAGCTCAAAGGGTTGCTAGATCTCCCTTAGAAAATAGATCTTCTAGTGGCAGGGCACCTGATAAAAAACCTGTAGTGGATTCCTACCAGGGTGGTAGAAGAGTGGACATACTCAGATTTATTGGGGAACAACTATAAATTTCCTTGTGTCAACTGTGATTGTTATTCTTCTTATTTGTGTGCTGTGATTTTTTCTTTCTATATATATATATATATATATATATCACTTACTTAAAATCTGTAATAAAAATAAATTAATGTTTTTAAAATACACTATTCACCCCCCTCTAGTGTAAAGTAGATCTATCTGTCACTTTCACCTACCGTCGGGCGTTGGCAAGCTAACGCCCCGCGGTAGCCTTCAAAACTAGTTTTCCTTGTGTAAAACCAATTTAAATTTTTAATTAATTTCAAAAATCACATTTACCCTATATGGTTGGCCGCCCGATCCAAATTCTACAACTCAGGCACAAACACCCTACAACTCAAATCTAAGATAGATCCCATAAAAATATAATGTATAGATTTACAACAGAATACTTTAAGATAATAAACCTGGAAGATTTAGTTTCTTCTATTTTTCTTACTGATGGCAAGTTTCTAGAGCAATCCCTGAACATATTGATCTTCTGGTAAAATAGATTAGGGCTTTATCCTCCTTTATCCTCTTCTATAGTAGCTGGAAGAAGATCTAGCTTTGAGACTTGATTGACTCTATCTTGCTCTTCTGATAGCAAACTACGATGAACTAACATTTTGTTGGGTCCATTGCCCACAATGTCCCAGATTTGAAGAAGTCAATCATGTCAATGATATATATGAAGTTGTATTTGATGTATGCTTAAGTTCATATATGCAGGTTAGTCCTTGAAATAATGATAAGACAGGTATTCCAAGTGATGTTATAGATGGTCACAAAGTAAACATGTGGAGTGATAGAAATCTGTCTAAGTCCACAGGCATTGAGTGGAGCCAGTTCACTCAATGGCAGATTAAAAGGAAGATGCTAGATTGGCTAGAAATCACCCAAGTCAATTAACATTGAGTGAAGTCTATTCACTCACCGCTAGGTTAGTAAAAGCATTGAGTAGAGCATGGATAGTCTCAGTCAAACAATTGGCAAGCTAAAAATATGGCTGAGTCTAAAGGCATTGAGTGAAGTCTACTCACTCAATGCCATATAACAAAAAGCTATAAGACATGCTAAGGTAGTGAAAGCCTAAGAAGAAACAGGCAGAAATATAGCTAAGTCTACAGGGATTGAGTAAAGTCTACTCACTCAACGCCATACAACAAAAAACTGTAAGACAGGTTAAGGTAATGATAGCCTAAGAAGAAACAGGCAGAAATGTGGCTAGGTCGACATACGTTGAGTGAAGTCTACTCACTCAATGCCATGCAACATAAATCATTGAGTATAGCTCAGACATTCAACTCCATAGAAAATCTGTGTAGATATTTAACTAAGTCCACAGGCGTTGAGTGCAGCTTACTAATTCAACGCCATGTGATAAAAAAACGTTGACTAAACCTTAGTCATTCAGAGACTGTGATTTCAAAGAAATTTGGCTAAGTTCAAATGCGTTGAGTGAAGACTGCTCACTCAACTCCTTGTAATAGAAGAAAATCTATTAATTAGTTTTGCGTTGAGTTAAGCTTACTCACTCAACGCCAAGTGACAGAAAAACTGTCTAAGTGTTTTCGCATTGAGTGAAGCTTACTCACTCCACGCCTAGAGACAGAAAACTTTTCTAAGTGTTTTAGCGTTGAGTGACGGTTGGTCACTCAATGCCTGATGATAGGAAACCTTTCTAAGTGTTTTGGCATTGAGTGAAGGTTTCTCACTCAACGCCTAATGGCATAGAACTTTTCTGTGTTTTGGCATTGAGTGAAGGTTTCTCACTCAACGCCTAGTGACGGAAAATCTGTCTAAGTGTTTTGGCGTTGAGTGAAGCTTACTCACTCAACCCCTATACTAAAGATGTTTTATTTTGGCTAAGTCCATAGATGGTGATGTCAGTAAAGTCAACAAGTCAACAAAGTTCAAATTAAGTGCGGGAAAGCTACAAAACATGACAAATACTGCCGGAGGTCTACTGTACGTCTTCTTCCATTGAAGCAAGATGCAGCTGTCTGTTGCAGGTTGTCCCCACAGCTTCTTGGAGCCGTTAATCGACAAAAGATAAAAGGGACATCTTCTGGATGTTGAACTCAACTTTTAAAGTTTTATTCAAAAAGAAAAAGAGTGGTTGAACTTGATCCTCCACACCATTGATTCCAAGAAAAAGCTTTAAGTCATCCAGCAGAACAAAATGTTCAGTTAGCTGTAGAATTCTCTGTTGCTACAGCAGGATTAGAAATTCTTCTAATAAAGAAAGAGAGGAGAGCCTTTAGTCTTCTATAGGTTCAGTTAGCTGTTTGAAGAACTCAAGACCTAGTAGATATTCAGTCTTCTACAAAAAGTTTGAAACAACATTCTGAGTTATTTCTAGTAGAGTAAGCCTTTTATTGAAGAACATCTTCCTGCGTCTATAAAGATAGATAGAGCTGAGAAAACTCAGCTCACGTAGTTGACACAGAAAAATTTCTCTATGTCAAATTAATTAAAACTATTATATTTTTATAGGATCCTTTTGGATATGAGGTGTAGGCCTCTTGAGCCTGAGGTAGGGAAAATTTCCCTGAGCTGTAGGAGTGTAATACTCTCTGAGTGTAGGATCTAGCATCGATCTAAGGTAGGTGATTAGTTGATCACTGAGCTGTAGGGCTTTTGAGCCTGAGGTAGGAGAGTCATTCTCTCTGAGTTGTTGGGCACTTATGCCTTAGCTGTAGGATTCTTTGGATCTAAGGTAGTGCCTTTGTGTCTTAGCTGTAGGAGAGTCATTCTCTCTGAGGTAGGAGCAAGTTTGCTCTGAGGTAGGGCTATCCTCCCAGCCTGAGTGGTTAGGCCTTTGGCTTGAGGTAGGTGATCAGTTGATCACTGAGTTTTAGGGTTTAGTGTCTGAGCTGTAAGTCTTGGAGGAGAATGTTAGATCCTAAGGGACTTGAGGTGTAAGCTACATTAGCTGAGTTTTGGATAAGTGACTTTTCGAACTGAAAGTTAGAATGGTGGGAGGAGAGTGCACGTACCCATAATCTTAGCAACCGCTATATATTCTTTGTGTGTGTTTTTTGTGTTATTTCTTTATTGCAGGTTCTTGAAACCTGATAATTGCTAACACACTAAGAAATTAAAGAAGAAACTTAAAGAAAATCACAAGATACCAACAAAACTATTTACCCCCCTAGGTTGCAAGCTACCTTGAAAACAAAGACTTTCAAGTGGTATCAGAGGGAGGTTGCTCGAAAAGGATTTAACAATCTGAGTGATCTCTAAGGGAATCTACAACTCTGTACTTTTGGGTTCTGGAGAGATCCATAAGGAGCTAGGTTCCATGAAACTCCTCATCTACAGAAAGGAGAATTTTGGAATCTAGAAAGAGACGGTCAGGCTGTTTATGGAATCCTCTGACCCAAGAATCTCTATTGCAGTCAGAGAGGGACCCTTCATCCCCATGAAGGTATCAGTTCTGGATGCCAATGTCCATACACCCAAGACTTATTCAAAAATGACCAAGGATGAGGTCATGTTGGATGCCTTGGACAAGAGAGCCTAGAACATCATAGTCAGTGTTATTGATGATTCAACCTTTAAGAACTTGGTCCACTGCCAGACCTCCAAAGTGATATGGGACACCCTTATAGTCTTCATGGAGGGTACTGAAGAGTTAATAGATGATAGAAAGTCCATGCTCAACCAGGAGTATGAGGCTTTCAAGAAATCCCTGAAAAGAACATAACAACTTGCTATGAAAGATTTTTCAGGATCATTAATGAACTGAGGACCTATGGGAGGGTCTTCAGTCATTATGAAATAAATGACAAGTTCCTAATATCTCTCACTAGAGATTGGGATACTAAGGTTTGGGTCATAAGAGAGTTGGCCAAGCTTGTTGAGACTCAAACATTGTTTAGAAAGCTGCTCTCCTATGAGATGCAACTAGCTGCCAGAAAAGTGGAGGAGGCCACCAGCAGATCCCAAGCCAAGGAGAAGTCCTTGGCATTCAAGGCAGGCATCATTAGGAATAGTAAGGAGAGGATTCCCTCTCCTCGAACAAGACCAGCTAATTCAGATAGCTCAGAGTTAGATGCATCAAAATGCAGCATGTCAGATGAGGACTTTACTTCCTTCTCCAGGAACTTTCAGAAGCTGATGAAGAAGAAAATGTGGAAGTACAGACCTTCCATCTCTTGTCATCATTGGAGGAATCATTCCAAGGCTTATAATATTATTCTAAATCAATTAAATACAATTCCTATAAAGTTATCTGCTACTATTGCTGCAAATAAGGGCATGTGATAGTTGATTGCCAAGTGAAGAGGAAGGAAGTTGTTGAGAAGAAACAACACAAGCACAAGGGCAAGAAGGAGAAGTATTTCATTGCCAAGAAAGAGAAGAGTTGGACAGACTCATCTTCATTTGAGTCTGAAGAAGAAGAATCCTATATTGGGCTAGTTGTTACAGCTTCTAACCAAGAAGCTGTAGCAACAGATGAAGACTGTCCTACTATGATGATAGCTATTAGGGCCCCTCTATCATATTCAAACAGTGATTTAGAGGTGGATGAGGAAGATGAAGAATATGTCTACAACAAATATAGGATGATGGTAATGATAGATGAGGAAACCAGCAAGGATAAGCCTGGTCAAAGCAAGGTAAAATACCTATCAAGATCTTCTTTTGAGTCTGGATATGAGACTAGTCCCTATACAGAACCCTCTTCATCCAGTGGTGAAGATTATTCTGAATCAGAAGGAGATGTCAATCAATTGATTGACATGTATAGAGAACTTCCGGATGCCTTTAAGAAGTGTAAGAAGTTGTCTAAGAAGCATGCTATTGAGACTGCCTCTCTGCAGCTGGCTCCTTCCAAGCTGAGTGAGACAGTATCTTTGCTAGATCAGAAGGACAAGGATCTTAGCCAACATAGGGTCATGAACCACATACAGATATGCTCAATTAAGAACAAGAATAGTCTCATCATGGATCTTGAAGAGAGGATAGAGGCGGAGAAGAGAGTAGTGGCTAGATATTCTAAGCTAAGTACTACGCTACCCTTGATAGACTCCTCCTCTCAGAAAGGAAAGAAGGGGTTGGGATTCAAGGGAAGCACCAGAGTTACTCCTTCCAAAGGGAAGGGCAAAACTCTAGATCCAACTCAGTCTCTTGCTTCCAAGCCTCTCATTTCTTTTAGGAAAGTTCAGTTGCCTTCAAATAGGTATGACTAAGAAAGCATCTTTAGTCACTAGACGAATGGCAGATCCACTAGTGTGAACAAAAATGTTCACAACCATGGTGGAAGGTATAGCAGGGTGAGTACCTTTAAGGCTGCCCATGAAGAAATTCAAATGGACCATCCTGGATGAGGTGTCTTTGGTGCTCCAATCCCCACTCTCAAGAATGTGGCTGCAGTAAAGGTTCAGGATCATTCAGTAAAGACTCAGACCAAGGGTCAGTAATCCTGCAAGCCTGGTTTGGCTATATCTGATGCCATCAAGTGCATGCTATCTAAAAATAAACTTGTTATTGCTGGCACTCAAAGCAGGCCAAACAAGCCAGCTAGAAGACTTACCTTCAGTCAAATCCTTGCTGAAAGGAATCTGAAGAAGGCTGTTGCTCCTCTTCCTACTATTCATCAAGCAGTCAACCAAACTGCTAGGACTGCACAAAAAAGAAGATACAACATTCATGAACGTTGGTGTTGTGGCAAAGTGGGCCACTTTGCTATAGACTGTTGTCATAATCCAAGTGTGCCCAGAGAAGTTGTTAGTCCACCAGTCAGAAATGTTATTGGTAGACAAGTTCATTTTCAGACTAACATGCACCAAGGACCCAATAAATATTGGAGTCCTAATGTAAAATGAAATGTGTAATGCAGGTTAGTCCAAGTGTCCATACCCCTATATGATATTTGGACAGTGGTTGTTCCTGGCACAAGACTGGTACAAGGAGCAACTTAAAGGAGTACACTCTAGTGAAAGATGGACCCAAGGTAATCTTTGGTGGTTCAGATAGAGGGGTCACTAGAGGCTATGGTAAGATTACCAATGGAATAGTCACCATCACTAAAGTGGCTTATATTGAAGGGTTGTAACACAACTTCATAAGCTTAAGCCAACTCTCTGATCTTGGCTATGTTATTGTCTTCCACAAGGATGAGTGCCAGATTAAGAGGTCAATTGACCAAGAGGTCATCTTGACAGGCACTACGAGTGGAAATGTTTATTGTTTAAACTTTCTTTGTCTAGAAATAGACACTCCTATTTGTCTAGTGGAATATGAGAAAGTCTCATATTATTTCCAATGGCAAAATAGGCTAGCGCATTTAGATTACAAGAATATTAGCAAGCTCTTTAGTCAAGAGCTATTTAGGAATGGTCCTAATGTGAAGTGCAGTAAGGAGGGCATTTGCTCAGAATGCCAAAAGGGCAAGCAGACCAAAGCCTCCTTCAAGGGAATTAGGACAAAATACTCTTTGAGGTGTTTGTATCTCTTGCATATGGAGTTGTTTGGTCCTATGCTAGTTCATAGTATTGGTAGGAAAGTATACACCCTTGTGGTGGTTTATGACTATTCCAGGTTTGCATGGGTGTTCTTTCTCAAGAAAAAGAATGAAACCCTTGATATCTTCATCAAGTTTGTCAAGCAAATTCAGAATGAATTTAACATTTTAGTGGTAAAAATCAAAAGTGACCATGGAACTGAATTCCAGTCGAAAAGCACGACAATGTTCTATGAAGAGTAAGGGATTCATCAAGAATTTTCTTCTCCAAGAACTCCCAAGCAAAATGGGATTGTTGATAGGAAAAATAGGACTCTCATACAGGTTGGAAGAACTTTGTTGAGTGATACAACTCTCCCAGAATATTTCTGGGATAAGGCAGTGAATACTACATGTCATGTCCTCAACTGGGCCTCTATCACCAAGAGCCACAAGAAGACTCCTTATGAGATCTTGAAAGGCAGAAAACCAAACCTGGGCAATCTCTGAATTTTTTGTAGTAAGTGTTATGTGCCTCACAATGGGAAATCTTATGTGACTAAGTTTGCTACCAAGTCCTTTGATGGGATTTTTGTTGGGTACAACAATTATAGTAAAGCCTTTAGAATCTACAACTTGAAAAGCCAAGATGTATAAGAATCTGTACATGTAGTCTTTAATGAGTCTACTATGATTTATAGTGAGCTGCCAAGATCCTCTTCTAGTACTGTAGGTACAAAGAAGATGATGGACCAGCTAACCATCAAGGAAGCAGCTCCAGTTATCCAAGATAAAGTATACATTCAATTAGAGGGACTATAAGACATAAATGAGGTGGACGAAGATCAGCAAGAAGCTGCCCAAGTAGCTGAAGATAAAGCTAGATTGCCTCTAGGAATCAGACATATTAGAGATCATCCAAGACACTAAATCATTGGTGATGCCAGCCAAGGAGTAGTGACCAAGAGCAGAAGTATCAACACAACACTCTACTCAAGCTTCCTATCATAGGTTGAGCCAAAGAAATTTGAAGAGGCCAACATAGATCAGGTTTGGATTGTTATTATGCAAGAAGAACTGAGCTAGTTGAAGAGAAGTAAGGTGTAAAAGCTGGTTCACAGACCACAAGTACATAATGTCATTGGAGTCAAGTGGATTTATAGGAATAAACTTGATGAAAATGGCATTATAATCAAGAATAAGGCAAGGCTAGTAGCTAAGGGGTGCAGGCAAGAGGAAGGTATTGATTTTGATCAAACCTTTGCCCTTATAGCAAGATTGGAGGCCATCAGACTGTTCCTTGCATATGCTATACACAAGGGATTCATGGTCTGCCAGATATATGTGAAGTCAGCTTTTCTAAATGGTGACTTAAAGGAAGAATTCTATATTGAGCAACCTTCGGGTTTTGTTGTTCCTAACTCACCTGATTCTGTTTATAGACTTAGGAAAGCTCTATATGGGCTAAAGCATGCCCCTAGAGCATGGTATGAGACTTTGTCTAGCTTCCTCATTGAGAACAAATTCACAAGCGGGAAGATAGACAAGACCTTATCCCTAAGGGAATTTAAGGGTAAGATCATCCTAGTCTAGATATATGTAGATGACATTATCTTTGGATTTACCGATGACAACCTTCGTAAAAAGTTTGCCAAACTTATGCAAGGGAATTTTAAGATGAGCAGTATGAGTGAACTCAAGTTCTTCTTGGATATCCAAGTTAGACAGAGTGATGATGGCTTGTCCATATCCCAGTTTAAGTTCACCAGGGAGTTAATCAAGAAGTTTGGTAGGGAGAATTCCTCCACTATGAAAACTCCCATGGGGTCAAGTATGCCTATAGGTAATGATGAGGGAAGGAAACCTATTGATGAAACATTATATAGAGGGATAATTGGCTCCCTTTTATATCTAACTGCAAGTAGGCCAGAAATCATGTATGCTACATGTGTTTGTGCTAGGTATCAGGCTTTCCCTAAAGAATCTCACTACTCTGCTACTAAGAGGATTTTGAGGTATCATAAGGGCACACCAGATCTTGGCCTTTGGTACCCTTGTAGTCAGGAGTTTGAACTAACAGGCTATTCAGATGAAAATTTTGTTGACTACAAAGAGGAAAGGAAGAGCACTTCTGGCACTTATCAATTCTAGGGAGGAAGACTAGTATCTTGGAGCAGTAAGAAGTAAACAAGTGTTGCAATCTCAACTGTAGAGTCAGAGTACATCTCAATAAGTAGTTGTTGTACTCAGTTGTTATGGATCCATCATCAACTCCAGGATTATAACCTCCAGATAAGTAGAAGTCCCTTATATTATTATTCTACTAGTGTCATCTCAATTGCTAGGAATCCTATCTCACACAGCAGGACTAAGCATATTGAGATAAGATATCATTTCATTAGGTAGCATGTGGAATATGAAGATATTAACATTGAGTTTGTCCCAATAGACAAGCAAGTGCCTGACATCTTCACTAAGCCACTAGATGACGCAAAGTTCAACACCTTCAAGTTTTAATTGGTATGTTTAACCTAGTATAACATCAATTATTCCTCATTTTGGTTCAAGTTATACTATTTCTTGCAGGTAAAATTGCTCTGTGGTAGAATGAAGACTTTTCAAGAGGAATAACTTCAATGGAATCATGATCAAATACTATCCAGACTAGTATATACTAGAGTGTCTACCAGGGAGTATGATAGAGGATGCTTCAGTTGAGGGGGAGCAAGTCCAGCACTGGTAGTTTAGGAGGAAGGTACAGCACACCTCCACTACTCTCAAATGGTTCAACTGCTGCTTATCTGTACTCAAAAAGGGGGAGCAGATAATCAGAACCTCCCTGACTATTTACAGAAGTCAAAAGAGGGAGGAGAAGGATATGATCTGGTATCAGAGGGAAAGGAGGAGAATGATACAAGTGGTATCAGAACTCTGAGAAGGATATGATCAAATTGATCAAGACCAGGTAGCAACAATCTAGGGGGAGCAGGTGTGATGATGATCACCCTGCAGGAAAGGAAGTGTGGTAAATAAACTTATTTTCTTGTTTTACGTTAATATTCTACTACTGCAAATGTTAGTGTATGTCATTGACTCAATTGATTGAGGGTTTTGAATTCTTCAAATAGGGGGAGATTGTTGGGTCCATTGCCCACAATGTCCCAAATTATAAGATGTCAATCATGTCAATGATATACATGAAGTTGTATTTGATGTATGCTTAAGTTCATTAATGCAGGTTAGTCCTTGAAACATTGATAGGATAGGTATTCCAAGTGATGTGATAGGTGGTTACAAAGTAAAGATGTGGAGGGACAGAAATCTGTCTAAGTCTATAGGAGTTGAGTGAAGCCATTTCCTCAATGCTAGATGAAAGGGAAGATGCTGGATTGGCTTGCAATCACCCAAGTCCACAGACATTGAGTGAAGTCTATTCACTCAATGCTAGGTGAGTAAAAGCATTGAGTATAACTTGGATAGTCTCATCCTAACAAATGGAAATCTGAAAATATGGCTAAGTCCATAGGCATTGAGTGATGTCTACTCACTCACCGTCATACATCAAAAATTTGTGAGACAAGATAAGGCAGTGAAAGCCTTAGAAGAAATAGGCAAAAATTTTGCTAAGTTCACAGGCGTTGAGTTATGTCTACTCAATCAACGTAATAATACAAAAAGATGTGAGACAGACTAAGGCAGTGAAATACTAAGAATAAATAGGTAGAAATGTGGCTAAGTCCACATGCGTTGAGTGAAGTCTACTCACTCAACGCCATACAACTTAAATTGTTGAGTATAGCTTAGAAAGTCAATGTCACAGAGAATCTGTGTAGATATTTGACTAAGTCAACAAGCATTGAGTGAAGCTTACTCACTCAACGCCATGTGATAAAAAGCGTGGAATGAACCTTAGTCAGTAAGAGAATGTGATATTACAGAAATTTGGCTAAGTCCAAATGCGTTGACTGAAGACTGCTCACTTAACGCCTTGTGACAGAAGAAAATCTGTTAAGTAGTTTGGCGTTGAGTGAAGCTTACTCACTTAATGTCAAGTGACAGAAAAATTGTCTAAGTGTTTTGGTATTGAGTGAAGCTAACTCACTTAATGCCTAGAGACAGAAAAATTTTCTAAGTGTTTTAGCATTGAGTGAAGGTTGCTCACTCAACGCCTGATGACAGAAAAATTTTCTAAGTGTTTTTGAGTTAAGTGAAGGTTGCTCGCTCAACGCCTAATGGCAGAGAACTTTTTCTAAGTGTTTTGGCGTTGAATGAAGGTTGCTCACTCAACGCCTAGTGACAGAAAATTTGTCTAAGTGTTTTGGTATTGATTGAAGTTTACTCACTTAACGCTTATATTAAAGATGTTTGATTTTGGATAGGTCAATAGATAGAGAGGTCAGCAAAGTCAACAACTCAACAGAGTCTAAATTAAGTGCGGGAAAGCTACAGAACACGACAAATACTACGGGAGGTCTACTGTACGACTTCTTCTGTTAAAATAAGATGCAACAGTCTACTACATGTGGTCCCCATAGCTTCTTGGAGCCATTAATCGGTGGAATATAAAAGGGATAGCTTCTTGGTGTTGAACTCAACTTTTAGGGTTTTATTCAAAAAGAAAAAGAGCGGATGGACTTCATCTTCCTCACCATTGCTGCCGAGAAAAAGCTTGAAGTAGTCCAGCAGAACAAAAAGTTCAATTAGCGATAGCATTCTCTTTTTCTGCAGCAAGATTATAAATACTTCTGATAAAAAATAGAGGAGAGCCTTCAGTCTTCTGCAGGTTCAGTTAGCTATTTGAAGAACTCAAGACCTAGAAAATCTTCAGTCTTCTACAACAAGTTCAGAAACAACATTTTGTGTTACTTCCATCAGAGATAGCCTTTTATTGCAGAACATCTTCCTGCTGCTGTAAAGACAGATAAATCTGAGATAATTCAGCTCAAGTAGTTGACACAGAGAAATTTCTCTATATAAAATTAATTAAAATCACTGCATTTCTGTAAGATCCTTTTGGATCTGAGCTGTAGGGCTCTTAAGCCCTAGGTAGGGCAAATTTGCGTGAGCTGTAGGAGAGTTATACTCTCTTAGTGTAGGATCCAGTTTGTATTTGACGTAGGTGATCAGTTGATCACTAAGTTGTAGGGATTTTAAGTTGTAGGTAGGAGAGTCATTCTCTCTTAGTTGTAGGGCACTTGTGCTTGAGCTGTAGGATCCTTTGGATGTATGGTAGGGCCTTTATGCCTGATCTGTAGGAGAGTCATTCTGTAAGACCCTCTTTTTTTCTTTTGGAACCATGGGGTCTTAGACCTAGAACTGCTGCTTTGCGGTGACACCTTCACGCCTGGGAAGCTCGTCACTACAAAACGTCGATCCTGCCGTCCAAATTGATCACAGAAAAGGTAGCAAGAGAGTAAATGAAAAAAAAACTCTAACACATGTCCACATAGATCACATATATATACATAATCTCCACGAAGGGAGAGTCCACAGTAATAATAATAAAGGAAGTACTGAATATGGGGCTCACGTCTGATACATCAATATCCTTACTACATATCTCTCATCGAGGAAGCTAAACTAAAACAACTATTAGCGATCGGGACTCACAGTCCCAACTGTCTGAACTCCAGTGCAAGACTGTCCCATCTCCAAGCGTGTCGACCCCTAGTGCTGCTCCTCCATGCTGGGCTCCACAGTCCCCTAAAATGATGTCGTTCGAAAACTGTTAGTATAAAATACTTAGTCCTATGATCCCCTACCCCTCCCCCAATGGCTCCTAAGCCCCGAGTGGAGAGAAGGAAAGGAGAGGTAGCGAGGGAGGGGAATGAACAAAAAGTAGGTGATGACGGAACTAATCTAGCAGTTCTATAAGTATATGTGGCAGTAATAAAAGTATGAAAAACTGAACAAGAAAAAAGTAACCTTAACTTATATGAAATCACTTAAGCTAAGGGATCTTCTGCAAGGCTCCTATCGTATAAAGAGTCTCATACCAATTTATATGATAGGGTGTCGGTTTTCTAACAAGCATGTATATATCTACAGAATAAAAACCTTAACTTATAAGAACGCTCACACGAGCTTAGAAACCAAGGGGTCGTTTTGCAGGGCCTATTGTATAAAAAGTCACATTCTAATTTATAAAATAGATGTCAAGGGTTAAATGCAATGGTTATGCTATGACATGCACGTATGTTATGATGTGAATCATGCAAGTGCAATACACCCACTCGACTCTATGCACACAGACCTTTAGTTTCCCCTTTCTGGAGCCTAACCTCCCAGGATACCTACGTAGTGGCAATCAGAAGCGGTGGGTTAGGCCTCGCCCACCTCTAAACCGATAATTACACTACCAGTCAGACCTATCGTATGCCTCTACCCTGGTGCACTAAGTGGATCTCCTGCGTACTCTTTGTCGGCAAGTCCACCGGGCTTAACTTGGCGAAGTGCAAAACCACACTTATCGAGTCAACGTATTGGTGTCGGTACATCGACCCTCCAATATCGAATACCCACCACCTTATACTTTATTCACATGGAACCTTATGTATCAGCTATCGAGCTAAAGCTCCCCGGACCATCCTGTCTGTCACAATCAACAACCGAGCCTAAGCTCCCCGGACTATCCCGTATGTCACAACCAACAACCGTGCTAAAGCTCGTCGGGCCAACCTGCCCATAATCAAAACCATCGAGCCTACTACCCGTGAGACCCAACCTAACATCCTGAGACATCTAGGTGAGTGAAAGTGAATCCCTAGTTATGGTATTTACTCTTGTAGTTTATTTTTCCTACAGTTTAGGTTAGCCCAGGACTGCCCTCTACATACCCCGTGAAGGGTTCTCGAGGAAACTAGGAACTACGATGGGCTGAAGCTCAAAGCTCCCTTTCACAAGGAACTTACTATTATTGGTTAATACCTGATTCAAGATCCCTTTAATATTACTCTGGATCTAACCCTAGTGTGTTTTGACCTTCTCTCTCCCTCCACAGGAAAGACGATCTTTCGTCAATCCCGAGCAGCACCTAATCTTAGAGAACCAAACAATCTACTCATCCCAACTTCCATTGATATACTCCATTTCACTTCACCCAGACCAGAGGGCCACTAACCAAAATCCATATGCCCAACTCAATTACTATCAGATCTTCTGCAGATTTACTACATGTAGACCACCTTATGCTATATGATGTACATGATAGGAGGTACTCTAAATACTCATCCAAACACCTTAAGATAATTAATGGATGTATATCATGACATTTATAGCCTAAATCCAGAAACTTGGAATTTCCTAATTTATTTGATATTTTATTTATTTTCCCTAAAAATTGAAATGCCTTAGTTTTGAATATGAAGTGGCATTTACAGTCATGCAAAATGCTTCACAAAATTATGATAAATACTAGCCATCAAATTGACAGTAAATTCAAGTCTCCCAATTTTTTTGCAAGGTTTAGGCCTCTGATCCAAAATTTCAAATATAAACACATAGTTAACAATTAAAGAAACAAGAGCTGTAAATAGGCTCCCAAAAATTATAATAAAATTCAAGCATGACTAATATGCCCTAAAAACACTCCTGACCAAGTTTACAAACATTCTAGTGAATAATGAACTCTAATTATAATTTAGAACAATAATCCTCTTTCATAAATTAATGAAACAACTACTGAAAATATTCATCTAAAAATTATGATAAAATTTCCTCATAAGCATACTGATCTAAAAACACCACTGAATAAGTTTCACAATTTGTTAAAAAACATTGAGCTCTGAATCTATTATTGAACACATTTTGATACCTATAAGCTTGTGAAGTAAGTATTGAAAATATGAATCTAAAAATTATAATAAAAATCAGGTATGAGCAGAATTACCTAAAACTGCCTCTGTCTAATTTTCATTATTTCCCAATGAAAAGTGAAATAATAAATAACAAGTGACTATCAAGGAAAAATCCATGTATTACAAAGGAGGTACTAAATTTATTGTTCCAAAATTTCCAATAAAATTACCAGAGTCTTATATTAAACCTCTGACCACACTGCCCAAGTGTCACAACTTTTCATAAAGTTTTGATGGCATATATTATATGTATAAGGTTTGTGCCCTAAACTATGGTTAGGGTTTTGGGGAGTTTAACAGCCTCTAAATCTCATGATATTTTTTTTACCAGAGGACCTTGACAATCATAAAGTCCTCTCCACAATGTTTCAAGTCATTTCAAGGTCACTTGACCCCTTGACCTTCAAACCCTAGGTTTGCACACAAAGGGCCTACTGAAAGTCCACCTAGTGCCAACTAGCTTCACCTATGGGGGGGATAGGTGTCTTGTGGGGCTTTTGCGGAATTAAAAACTGTACCTGCACAAGTAAATCAAACAACACAGCACAGAAAAGACTCAAACAAATTATAGTGGTTCACCGTTTTGGGTACGTCCACTTTCCCCCTTCGACCTATCTCCCGACCAGGGACGACTCGGTCACTTCACCAACTGGATTGAAATCCAATCCTTGCACTAACGGAAGGAACCCTTCCACACGTAGGAGTTACCACTCCCACAACACGGGTTGCACCCAACCCTTACAACTAGGAACCAACCGTTCCTTTACAAAGAAATAGAAACTAGAATGTATAAGGAATACAAACAACTTATGTAGATTAAGGTGCTCTTCGTTCGACGACGTATTCTTGAAGTCAACGAAGAGTCTACAACCTTAGATCTCTCTTGGAATGAACCTTCCCGAAACCGGCGACGGCTTGGAGCGGCGGCTAGGTTCTCGGAATTAGCGGCGGTGACGGAGAGCTGCTGCAGTGCTATGGGGATTCAAACTTCGTAGCAAAGGAAGCAAGGTCTTCCAACGGTCACACTAGGATCGGTCGTCTTGATCGATTCGGAAGGGGAAGGTTTTTCCCGATCAACGAATCAAGAGACAAGGGATCTCTGGTTAGACGCGTGAGACGCTATGCTAGACTAAGCTTCTGTCGCCAGAGATCTGGAAGAACTTGAGATCAATAGCGGCGACAACTGCACGAACGGCGGAGACGGTCGGCGGAGCAAGATCGCGATCTAGGTCACGTCGGCGGCTGTTCCTTTTTGAATTCGCGTATTTCGTGTCTTTTTCCGCTCATACATACGGAGGTATATATACCTTAGGTCAAGCACATGACCGTTGTGGGCCCCACCAGCAAAAAGACCTAAGACCGGTTCGAAATACCGTAGGTAACATGGACCGGTCCAGAAAGAATCGGAAAATTGCCCAAGTCAAATTCGGCGAGAATCATAGGTGATTCTCGACAAATCGGCGAGAATCACCTACGATTCTCGCCGAATTCTACTTAGCTGAATTCTGGCTGCACTGATATAGAAGCCGGGGAGAATCGGCGGGAGTCACACTTGATTCTCGCCGGATCGTCGAGAATGCAAAGTCATTCTCGACGAATCGGCGAGAATCACTTAGTGATTCTCGACGATTCTGCCTTAGAGAAATTTCTGGCGGCGTTGAGCCTGCCGGCTCCAACTGGCGAGAATCAGCTAGTGATTCTCGACGATTTGGACTTAGACGATTTCTCGTCTTTCCACCCGTGAGCTGGTCTTTGGCCCATCCTTGCTCCTTGTCTACTCTTGATCTTTCATGACCCTATGCTTGGAAATAAGTACACTCCAATAGAGAGAGTACACGTAAGCCAACCCATTGATCTGCTCAACGAGGGATTACATTATGTAGACCCGTGTATATTGACCTACTGCACCCTGACATTGGTGTGTACTTAGCAATGAATAGTTGCAAGCACAACTAGAAGGATTTCATCAAATACATAGTCAATTCACCTTAGCTTGTTTAGGGGCTTCTTCAAATCAAGTACATTGTGGATACAATACCCAACAATCTCCCCCTATTTGAAGAAGCGTAAACCCTACAAGCTAAGGTGAATATAACGGCTTGGAAGAAAACACAACTTTGAAAAACGAGAGTGAGTTGAAATTCCATACCATTATCTTTAGAGCATTTGGAGCATACACCTTAGCACCTTAGCCGACCTAGAGGGTAATCTCCCCCTTTTTGGCTTCTGCAAATCTGGGTCTGGTGCATTTGACACCATGCTCCCCCTCAGTTCTTGCACCTGTGCTTACACTTGAGTTCCTGGCAGATGCTCCCCCTAGATGCACGAGCTTGGAGCTTCTGTAGTCTTCATTCCTCATAGTTTAGCATCCCCAATTCATTTTTGAAAAGACTGAACTTGGCCTCGTCTAAGGGCTTTGTGAAAATATCTGCAATCTGCTTGTCCGTGGGGACATAGTAGAGAGAGATGTCCTTGTTCTCCACGTGCTCCCGAATGAAGTGGTAGCGCACTTCAATATGCTTCGTTCTGCTGTGCGATACCAGATTGTTGGCAATAGTAATTGCACTGGAGGAGTCGCAGTACATTGGTACTTCCTTGAACAGAAGGTCATAGTCTGCTAACTGATTTCTGATCCATAGGAGTTGTGCACAACAGCTGCCAGCCGAGAGGTACTCAGACTCTACTGTGGAGGTTGCTACACAATTCTGCTTCTTGCTATTCCATGAGATGAGCCTTCTTCCGAGGAATTGACACGTCCCGGAAGTGCTTTTCCTGTCATCCCTACTCCCTGCAAAATCAGCATCTACAAACCCTATTAGCTCGACATCAATGTTTCTCGGGTACCACAAGCCAAGATTAGGGGTACCTTTAAGGTATCTAAGTATTCGCTTTGCAGCGACATAATGAGATTCCTTAGTGTTCACCTGATATCTGGCACAAACACATGTGGAGAACATGATATCCGGTCTACTTGCAGTAAGGTAGAGCAGGGATCCAATGATGCTTCTGTATTTGGTTTCATCAAAAGGTTTCCCTTTCTCATCCTTATCCAGAGACATGGTGGATCCCATTGGAGTCCTCATAGAGGTTGCATTCTCCATTCCGAATTTCTTGAGGAGTTTATTGGTGAACTTTGTCTGAGAAATGAAAATTCCTTCCTCAGACTGTTTCACTTGAAGTTCCAAGAAATACTTTAGCTCTCCCATACTGCTCATTTCAAAATTTCCTTGCATAAGTTTAGAAAACTTTTTGTAAAGATTGTTGTCCGTTGACCCGAATATAATGTCATCGACATAGATTTGCACCAGCAAGATCTTGCCTTTGACTTCCCTGAGAAACAATGTCTTGTCTATTTTTCCTCTAGAGAACTTGTTCTCAAGAAAAAAACTAGACAAAGTCTCATACCAAGCTCGAGGAGCTTGTTTTAAGCCATATAGAGCTTTATTGAGAAAGTAGACATGATTAGGATAAGTAGGATTGACAAAAACTGGAGGTTGAGCGACGTATACTTCCTCTTTCAAGTCTCCATTCAAGAATGCCGAATTCACGTCCATCTGATAGACAGTGAATCCTTTATGAGAGGCATAGGCTAGGAACAGACGGATTGCCTCGAGCCGTGCAACTGGCACAAACGTCTGGTCGAAGTCAATCCCCTCCTCCTGTCGGTATCCTTGAGCCACCATCCTGGCCTTATTCTTTATGATGACACCATGTTCATCCAGTTTGTTTCTGAAGATCCACTTGGTGCCGATCACGTTCTGCCCCTTTGGTCTGGGAACCAGCGTCCAGACGTTACATCTTTCAAATTGATGTAGTTCATCTTGCATGGCCAATATCCATGCTGCATCTTTGTTCACCTCGTCGAACTTCTTTGGCTCAACCTGTGATAGGAAACTAAGATGCAAAATCTCATTAATAGTACCTCTTCGAGTTCTGATACTGTCGCGAGGATCTCTGATGATCTGATCTCTAGGATGATCCCTCACGTGTCGGAGCTCTAAAAGTCTTGCATCAGGAGCTCTAGCGATTTCTGGGGCTCCTTCCTCTTCAGGGAGGACTACTCCATCCTGATTGTCATCCTCTCCGATTGGCATTGAGGTGGAGACCTTGACGTATTTTGGAGTTGCATCTTTCTCGGGCTCATCCAGGTGTAGCTTTTCGAGTCTGGCAGCTGCATCTTCAAGAAGACCACTAGAAGACTTGCAATTAAGCAAACTTCCTTCATCAAATACAACATTTATTGATTCCTCTACCACTAGGGTTTTCTTATTGAAAACTCTATAAGCCCGGCTATGGCTACTATAGCCCATGAATATTCCTTCGAAGCATTTTTCACCTAACTTAGTACGCGGGTACTTCCCATTATTCAGTACATAACATCTGCAACCAAAGATCCTCAAATAGGACATGGTTGGTTTCCTGCCTTTCAGTAGCTCGTAGGGCGTCTTACGATGACTTTTGTTGATTAACGCCCGATTTTGAACATGACAAGCCGTATTGACAGCCTCGGCCCAGAAGTATTCTTGGAGTGAAGCGTCATTCAACATTGTCGTGCAGGCTTCAATGAGTGTTCTATTTCTCCTCTCCGCAACTTCGTTTTGTTGAGGAGTGCGCGGGGAGGAAAACTCATGAAAGATACCAAGTTCTTCATAAAACTCTGTCATAGCACCAGACTCAAACTCTGTTCCATGGTCACTTCTGATTTTGACCACTGAGCAGTTAAGTTCATTCTGAATTTGCTTGACAAAGCTGGTGAAGATGTCAAATGTATCATACTTGCGTTTTAAAAAGAACACCCAAGTAAACCGAGAGTGATCATCTACAATCTCTAGCGTATAAGACTTCCCTCCTAAGCTATGAACTTGCATTGGACCAAACAAGTCCATGTGCAGAAGATAAAGACATCTGGAGGAGTCTTTGTCTGGGATTCCCTTAAAGGTAGCCCGAGTCTGCTTGCCCATCTGGCATGCAGGATAGGGACTATCTTTAATGCACTTAATAATGGGAGCATCCCTTACTAAGTCTTTGGAAAACAGCATATTAATCGTCTTATAATTAATATGTGCCAATCTCTTGTGCCATTGTTCACAAAGAGATGCACTGCCTTTTGAAACGAGGCATACTGGGGTAGAAGAATCTAGACTGAGAAAATCTAAGCAGAAAATATTTCTGCTCCTAATGCCAGTTAATACTGTCTCCGAAGAGGCACATGATATTATCAGGCATTTATCCTTGCAGAACTTAACGTCATACCCTTTATCACATAACTGGCTTACACTGATTAGGTTATGATTTAACCCCTCAACATAAGCTACGTTAGTGATAGAGAGTATACCGTTGGAAATCGTACCGTAACCTCTGGTGACTCCCCGATCAGATCCCCCAAATATAACTTTGGGTCCATTCTCAACTGGAGAGTACTCCCGCAACAGGCTTCTTGTCCCAGTCATATGACGGGAGCATCCACTGTCCAAATACCAAATGGGAGTTTTGTTGGCCTTTGGACATTCCTGCAAAACAGAATTAATTTGCCTTAGGAACCCAATCGAACTTGGGTCCTAGATTCCTCGTTAGCATACTCCCCCTCGATTGGTTAGCCCTACGAGTGGTCGGCCTCGCATTGCCAACATGAGGAGTCTCGTTATTCCTTGGATTAAACCAGCAATCCATGGCAAAGTGACCAACTTTGCCACAGCACCAGCAGTCAAACCTGTTATACCTCCTCTTAGGCGCCTGCTTCACCCTTGGAACGTAGGGTTCAACTGGGGCCGAGGACCTGGAGGTGGAGGCATCAAGATGACCACAGTCACATGATTTCTTCACCTCTTGGCTTTTCAGTGTGACAGGCTTGGCCTTAGGTGCCTGCTTCTGATTATGGACGCTAGAGAAGTGACCATAATTTTCCACGCAGATTTCCTCAAAAGGTGCCTTGAAGACACTCTCACTGAAGTTGCGGGGAAAGGTCCAATCATCATACCGGCTCTTTGGCTTTGCAACCGAGGGCCTGAAGTGATGGCCATATGTTGACTCAAAATCATGTTGGTTACAGGGAAAGCTGGGCTTTCTGAACTCAATAGGGCTGAGTGGGGCCTTTCCCTTTTCACCAGCAGAGGCCTTCTTAGCAGCCTTATTCTTCCTCTGGTTCCTGTTTCTCCTAGAAGAGGAACGAGGTGCCCCTACGTGCCCCAAACCAGCTCCTTTGGTCTGAGCAGTGAAGGTATCAACTAGTGGAAGAACTGTCTTAGGCATAGAGAAGCTCTTAACGATCTTCTTTTCTGCCGCAAGTTGTTCTTCCAACTTGTCGATTTCCTCTTTCTTAAGATCGAGGAGCTTAAGGGACTCGGAATGCTTTGAAGTCAGGTCCAAGTACTCCTGACGGAGGGAGATCAAACTGGTGATCTCTTCCCTCAGGGATACACTCTCACCTTTAAGGAATTTAACTTCCTTTTTCTCAGCCTTCAGTCTCTTTCGACATTCCTCGAAAGTATTGAGCAGAAGCTCATACTTATCGAGGAGCTCAGCTTCACGGGCCGAAGGCCTATCCTCAGGGTCATCATCCTGAGACTCAGGATCAGAGTCAGAGTCGGAGAGAGGGGTGTGAGCTTTTACCTTCCCAGTAAATGGGGGGCAATCTCCTTCCGAGTCACAGTGACCCATTAGCCCAAAGTAGGCTTCCTCGTCATCACTGGTGTCTGACGTGTCAGATTCACTCAGCGTCTTTGGCTTCTTCGCGATGTAACTCCTCTCCTTTGTCTTGTCTTTTGAGGACCTATGCTCCTCTCCCTTTCCCTTCTCCCTCTTGCCTTGATTGCAGTCAGCCACGACGTGTCCTGGCTTGTTGCAACCAAAATAAATAATGTCAGAAGAGCGGTGTTTGTTCGGTTTGGAAACATACCTGTCAGAAGAATAGTTCTTCTTCTGATGCCTTGAGGAGGAGCCGTCTCTCTTTCTCTGATTCCTCAGCTTGAGGAACTTCTTGAATTCCCGTGTGATAAGAGAGAAGTCTTCCTCAGACAATTCTGAGCCAGAGGAGCTTGGCTCAGAGTCTTCCTCTTCATCCTTTTTCCACGCATGGGAAGAAGCAGCACCCTTACCCTTTCTAGAATGAATGACTTTTAGGGCCACTGTCTTTTCTTTGGCTGCGGCTTTCTCTACTTCCTCTTCAGCCTTCCTTGTGTTCAATTGAAGCTCATAGGACATGAGCTTCCCGAACAGAATCTGAGGGTCGGTTTCCGCAAGTCTGCCAAACTCCCGGATGGCGCAGATCTTCGTGTCCCATTCCTTAGTAAGGGACCTAAGGAACTTATCATTGAGCTCACCGTCAGTGAACACTCTTCCATATCCCTTGAGTGCATTGACGATCTTGAGGAAGTTTTCGAAGGTAACTCCGATCTCCTCCTTGGGCCCTTGCCTGAAGGCCTCATATTTCTGGTTTAGGAGGGATCTCCGATCATCCCTCACTTCATCTGTGCCCTCCATTAATACAATCAGGCAGTTCCAGAGATCCTTGGTTGTCCTGCAGTTGCAGAAGTTCTGCATCATAGAGTCGTCAACTGTGCTTACCAGGATGTTCTGTGCTTTCTTGTCGAGTCCGACCAGCACCATTTCGTCCATGTCCATTTCCAAAAGTTTCTTGGGCACTTTCTTGGCAGGATCAATGGTGGAGGCCTTAGTAGGAATGTAAGGTCCCTCCTGCACGATCATGAAGAGTCGGGGGTCGACTGCTTCCATGTAAAATCTGATTCTTTCCTTCCAGATAGGAAAGTTCAGTCTGGTGCACACTGGGATTTTGCCGGAGTACTTGAGTCCGTCCATGGAAGATATCTGTCTACTTCTTGACACTGGTGGCAGGATTCTACTCAATGTGTGAACCTTTTTGATGAGTAACCTCCCTCTGATACCACTTGAAAGTCCACCTAGTGCCAACTAGCTTCACCTATGGGGGGGATAGGTGTCTTGTGGGGTTTTTGCGGAATTCAAAACTGTACCTGCATAAGTAAATCAAACAACACAGCACAGAAAAGACTCAAACAAATTATAGTGGTTCCCCGATTTGGGTACGTCCACTTTCCCCCTTCGACCTATCTCCCAACCAGGGATGACTCGGTCACTTCACCAACTGGATTGAAATCCAATCCTTGCACTAATGGAAGGAACCCTTCCATACGTAGGAGTCACCACTCCCACAACACGGGTTGCACCCAACCCTTACAACTAGGAACCAACCGTTCCTTTACAAAGAAATAGAAACTAGAATGTATAAGGAATACAAACAACTTATGGAGATTAAGGTGCTCTTCGTTCGACGACGTGTTCTTGAAGTCAACGAAGAGTCTACAACCTTAGATCTCTCTTGGAATGAACCTTCCCGAAACCGGCGGCGGCTTGGAGCAGCAGCTAGATTCTCGGAATTAGCGGCGGCAACGGAGAGCTGCTGCAGTGCTATGGGGATTCAAACTTCGTAGCAAAGGAAGCAAGGTCTTCCAACGGTCACACTAGGATCGGTCGTCTCGATCGATTCGGAAGGGGAAGGTTTTTCCCGATCAACGAATCAAGAGACAAGGGATCTCTGGTTAGACGCGTGAGACGTTATGCTAGACTAAGCTTCTGTCACCGGAGATCTGGAAGAACTTGAGATCAACAGTGGCGACAACTGAACAAACGGCAGAGACGGTCGGCGGAGCAAGATCGCGATCTAGGTCACGTCGGCGGCTGTTCCTTTTTGAATTCGTGTATTTCGTGTCTTTTTCCGCTCATACATACGGAGGTATATATACCTTAGGTCAAGCACATGACCGTTATGGGCCCCACCAGCAACAAGACCTAAGACTGGTTCGAAATACCGCAGGTAACATGGAACGGTCCAGACAGAATCGGAAAATTGCCCAAGTCAAATTCGGCGAGAATCATAGGTGATTCTCGACGAATCGGCGAGAATCACCTACGATTCTCGCCGAATTCTACTTAGCCGAATTCTTGCTGCACTGATATAGAAGCCGGGGAGAATTGGCGGGAGTCACAGTTGATTCTCGCCGGATCGTTGAGAATGCAAAGTCATTCTCGACGAATCGGCGAGAATCACTTAGTGATTCTCGACGATTCTGCCTTAGAGAAATTTCTGGCGGCGTTGAGGCTGCCGGCTCCAACCGGCGAGAATCAGCTAGTGATTCTCGACGATTTGGACTTAGACAATTTCTCGTCTTTCCACCCGTGAGCTGGTCTTTGGCCCATCCTTACTCCTTGTCTGCTCTTAATCTTTCATGACCCTGTGCTTGGAAATAAGTACACTCCAATAGAGAGAGTACACGTAAGCCAACCCACTGATCTGCTCAACGAGGGATTACGTTGTGCAAACCCGTGTATATTGACCTACTGCACCCTGATATTGGTGTGTACTTAGCAATGAATAACTGCAAGCACAACTAGGAGGATTTCATCAAATACATAGTCAATTCACCTTAGCTTGTTTAGGGGTTTCTTCAAATCAGGTACATAGTGGATACAATACCCAACACCTACCCTAGTGTCCTAGGGCTCCACCCTTCAACTTCCACCCAATATTAGTGGAGGGGTATTTTGTGTCCTAATATAGCTGAGTGCCAAGACTCATCACCTTTGGGTGAGGTTGGCCAACTTAAGAGCACTTAGGGCACTTAGCCGTAATTTGACCTAAAAGGCTGCCAACATTTGGCTACACTATTACCGTATCAAACCAAACCCAAATGGGATGAAATTTTTACCAAAGCCTAAATATTCTCCCTAAGATCTCCCTTAACAATTTCAGGGGGTTTTGAGGTGTTAAAGACACCTAAATAAATTACACATGATTTATTTAATTTTTCCAAAAACTATTGAAAAAGTATATCCAAAAATTCTTATTTTTTGGCAGAACCTAGGTATAGCTTAGGGTGACTCCCTTTCCAAATTTCAGGTCATTTGGACAAGGGATGAAGTGGAGGCACTCAATTTAGTCACTGACTAAACCTAAGTATAGACCCCACCAAAATTAGTGCCCTAGTCAAACCAGACACCCAAATTGATTCAAACTAATATTAAAATAAAGTACTCCCCTAGGGCAACAACTTTGATGTTTACCATTTTTCCTCTAGATCTCCTTAGGTATTTTTATTAATTGAAACATTAAATGCAAAATGTGTTATAAAATTCAAATGAATTGAATATTTATCCTATGGTTTATTATAAAGCAGCACGAATCTTGGCGCAATGATTGACGACTTCTAGTCATCATCCCTAGCGTGCCAACGACCAAGATTGATTCTTCCTGGGCCATCTTCAAGTAGCAGCCGCCTGCCACCCAGCCAACTCCCTGTCAAGCCACCGCCGCCACCACCTCCGTCGAGGTGGTGGTTATCGCAAGGTGGCAGCACAGCCGTCGGAGGGGCTGTCTCTGGCGATGCCGAAAGCTTCGTTTTTCATGGAAAAATACGGAAATCTTGCTTCCTGAACGGGCTCAATTGAGCCCGATTTTCATCCCTAACGATTCCTACGATCTACACACAGAGAGAGGAGGGGAGGACCTTTGTTGGTGTATGGAGTCGAGCCGATCGTCGGCTTGCCATTAGTGGTTGCTATGTCGCCGGAATTCTGCAACAGCATAGTGGACAAGCTCGAAACCATCGGGGGAAGGATGGAAACGCCTCCTTGGTGCCCAGTGGTGCTTTTAAAACACCCAAACAGGGTAGGGGAAGAGTGTGGGTTGAATGGCCATTAATGGCCATTAAAGGACATTCTTGGCCATGGTGGTGGGGGGTCAACTTGGGCTGGTGTGTCCAGAAAATGGCTGGAAACTCCTCCTCTTCCCCAGAGGAGTTGAATCCAGCCATTAAAGGTGGCCCTTGGCCTCCCTAAGCCATGAATGGCTTCTTCCTCCCTCTTTCTCTCCTCCATTAAGGGTGAGGTGGAGCTCTCTCTCTCCTACTCGTCAAGGATGACTTGGTCATCCCTTTAGGCTATTTGGGGCCAACAAAATCATATCATCCATAATTAAGAGGTGGTTTGACCAAATGAAAAAGGGCTTGAGCTTGAGTAAGCCCATTTGGGCTATGTTTACCTAAACTAGACTAGGGTTGACCTTGGTCATTTTAACCTTTTGGGTTGACCCCAATGGGTCCTTGGTGGCTTCCCCTAGAGTTTAGGTAGTGCTGGGTAGGGTTGTCTTGGCACTTTGGGGGTCACTTGACCCTTAGGAAGTGTATTTTGACCAAGTTAGGGCTACAGTTTACTTTGGTCAACATGACCATTTGGGTTGACCCCAAGGGGTCCTTGGTGACCCCTTGGCTCCCCCTAAAGTCTAGGAAGGGTTGTGTAGGGTTAAATTTGCACAATGAAGGTCACTTGCCCCTTAGTTAGGGGACTTTGACCACTTTAGGGCTAGGGTTGACTTGGGTCAACTTAGGCTCTAAGGTTGACCCCAATAGATCATTGGTTACCCATTGACCCAAGTTTAGGTCAAGGAAGACTTTGGTAGGATTGGTAGGGCTCATTATGGCACATTTCCCTTAGTTAGGGCACCTTGCCCATTTAGGACTAAGATGATCTTAGGTCAACTTGGCTACCCAGAGTTGACTCTGATGGACCCTTAGGGATTTAATTGACCTTCCCATGGGTTGGTGAGGTTGTGGTGAGGTCTTGGAGTCATGATGAAGCCCCTTGATCATCCCAACCTAGTATTTAGAAATCTACTATTTGCAAACCATAGTGATCCCACCTACATTCCTAGGTCCACTTGTTCTTCTTGGGCTTCCTTGGGTTTTGTCATGACTTAGTCTTGACAAAACCACTCCTAGGGGGTCAAGTTGTCTGAGGGATGTTACAAATCCAATTACATAAACAAAAAATTTTGTCCTCGAAATTAAAGTTAGGCCTACGGGGTTTCAAGTATGAAAAGTAAATTGTAACATCCCAAGAGGTTGTGAGGGATACCTGACTGAAAAAGCACTGGATACTTTTGTTGCATCAGATCCTGCGGCTCCCAGGTGTGATCCTTGTGACCGTAATTCCTCCACAGGACCTTGACCAACGGAACCTTCTTACGGCGCAAGACTCATATCCCCTTGTCGTCAATCCGCACCGGCTCCAGGTGAACTGACCGATTATATGCTACCGGCCCATCCGTGACCGTAATCTATTGCTCCGGGCGTAGTAGACCCCTCCTATGGGAGGATTCATGGAATACATCATGCATACCCTCCAGCCCCGGTGGCAGCTCTAGCCTGTATACTAAGGGACCGATCCGCTCCAGGATCTTGTAAGGCCCCATATATCTCGGGCTGAGCTTCTTCTTCCGACCACGCACCCGTGAAACTCCATGCATCGGTCGGATCTTCAATAATACTCGGTCTCTAACCTGGAACTCCACCTTACAATGCCTCGAGTCATAATACTTGGCCTGCTGCTCTGCGCCTCCAGAATCTGATCCCGTATTAGCCTCACCTGAGCCTCCTTATCCTCGGCAAACTCTGAGCCCAAATCCTTTGTATCCTCGTCATGTATCCATGACAGCGGAGTCCTACACCTTCGTCCGTATAGGGACTCATAAGGAGCCATCCCTATGCTGGACTGTTATCTATTATGATATGAGAACTCGACTAGTGGCAACAGCTTTTCCCAAGGCTCACCGCAATCCAGAATGCATAGTCATAGTAGATCTTCCAAAGTCCTTTTGGTGCGTTCCGTCTTCCCATCAGTCTGAGGATGAAAAGCTGTACTGAATGTCAGCCGAGTTCCCAAGTAAGTCTGCACTGATCGCCACTCCCTGGACATAAACCATCCATCGCGTTCTGATACGATCGTTCTATGTATGCCATGATAACAGACGAACAGCTCCATAAACTTCCGAACCAGCACACCAATCGAGTTATCCTTTCTATTCGGGATAAATCTGGATACCTTCGTCAGCCGGTCGATGATCACACAGATCGAATCATTCCCCGTCCACGATTGGGGAAGCCCATGTATGAAGTCCATCGCGATATCATCGAACTTCCACTCCGGCACCGGGAGTGGTTATAACAATACTGTGGGGTTCCTGCTGTAAGACCCCTCCTTTTTTTAAACCACGGGGTCTTAGGCCCAGAACTGTCTCTTTGCAGTGACACCTTCACGCCCGGGAAGGTCGTCAATACAAAACGCCGATCCTGCCAGCCAAATCGATCACAGAAAAAGTAGCAAGAGAGTAAATGAAACAAAAACACTAACACAAGTCCACAGAGATCACATATATATAAATATTCTCCAGAAAGGGAGAGTCCACAATAATAATAATAAAGGAAGTACTTAAAATTGGGCTCACGCCCGATACATCAATGTCCTCACTACATATCTCTCATCGCGGAAGCTAAACTAAAACAACTACTAGCAATCGGGACTCACAGTCCCAACTGTCTGAACTCCAGTGCTACATTGTCCCATCTCCAAGTGTGTCGACCTTCGGGGCTACTTCTCCATGCTGGGCTTCACGGTCCCCTAAAATGATGTGGTTCGAAAATCGTTAGTCTAAAAGACAAAGTCATATTATCCCCTACCCCTCCCCCAATGGCTCCTAGGCACTTAGCGGGGAGAAGGAAAGGAGAGGTAATGACGGTGGAGAATAATCAAAGTAGCAGGTGACGGCAGAACTAATCTAGCAGTTCTATGAGAATAAGTAGCAGTAATAAAAGTATTAAAAACTAAACAAGAAATAAGTAACCTTAACTTATATGAAAACACATAAGCTAAGGGATCTTCTGCAAGTATCCTATCGTATAAAAAATCTCATACCAATTTATACGATAGGGTGTCAGTTTTCAAGCAAGCATTATTTATATATTCACAAAATAAACCTTAACTTATAAGCACGCTCACGCGAGCTTATAAACCAAGGGGTCGTTTTGCAAGTCCTATTGTATAAGGTGTCCCATACCACTTTATACAATAGTTGTCAGGGGTTTTATGAAATGATGATGCTATGACATGAAAATATGCTATGATGTGAACATGCAAGTGCAACTCACCCACCTGACTCTGTACACACAGACCTTTAGTTCCCCCTTTCTAGAGCCTAACCTCCCAGGATACCTCTGTAGTGGAAAACGAAAAAGGTGGGTTGGGCCTCGCCCACCTCGAAATGGGTAATTGCACTACCAGTCAGACCTATCCTAAGCCTCCACGCTGGTGCACTAAGCGGAGCTCCTGCGTACTCTTTGCCTTCAAGTCCACCAGACTAAACTTGGCAAAGTGCAAAACCACACTTACCGAGTCATCGTATTTGCATCGGTGCATCGACCCTCGAATACCGAAGACCCGCCACCTTATACTTTATGCATATACAACCTTGTCTATCAGCTATCGAACCAAAGCGCACTGGACCATCCCGTCCGTCAAAACCAACTACCGAGCCAAAGCTCGTTGGGCTAACCTGCCAATCATCAAAACCACCGAGCCTACTGCCCGTGTGATCGAACCTAAAAACCCGAGATATTGAGGTGAGTGAAAGTTAAACCCTAGTTATGTTATTTACTCTTGCAGTTTATTTTGCCTACAGTTTAGGTTATCCCAGGACTGCCCAAGGCATACCGCGTGAAGGGTTCTCTAGGGCACATGGAACTACGATTGGCTGAAGCCCAAAGCCCCCTTTCACAAGGAATTTACTATTATTGGTTAATACCCGATTCCCGATCCCTTTAACATTACTTTGGATCTAATCCTAGTGTGTGTTGATCTCTCTCTCCCTCCACAGGAACGACGATCTTTCGTCAATCCCGAGAACCACCTAATCTAACCCAACAATCTACTCATCCCAACTTCCATTTATATACTCCATTTCACTTCACTCAGACCAGCAGCAAGCCACTAACCCAAATCCATATGCCAAAATCAATTACTATCAGATCTTCTGCAAACTTACTACATGTAGACCACCTCATGTTATATGATGTACATGATAGGAGGTACTCTAAATCCTCATCCAAACACCCTAAGATAATTAATGGAGGTCTATCATGACATTTATAGCCTAAATCAAGAAACTTGGAATTTTCCTAATTTATTTGATATTTTATTTATTTTTCCTAAATATCAAAAATGCCCTAGTTTTGAATATGAAGTGGACTTTCCAGTCATGTAAATGCTCCACAAAATTATGATAAATACTAGGCAGCTAATTGACAGTAAATTCAAGTCTCCCAATTTTTTTGCAAGGTTTAGGCCTCTGATCAAAAATATCAAATATAAACACATAGTTAACAATTAAAGAAAAAAGTGATGCATCTATGCTTTTAAAAATTATAAGAAAATTCAAGCAAAACTAATATGCCCTGAAAACACTCCTGACCAAGTTTCCAAACTTTCCAGTGAATAATGAAATGTAATTTTAATTTTGAATAATAATCCTCTTTCATAAATTAATGAAACAACTACTGGAAATATTCATTTAAAATTATGATAAAATTTCCTCCTAGGCATATTGATATAAGTAAACTTTTGCATAAGTTTCACAATTTTCCAACAATCTTTGAGTTCTGAATCTATTTTTGAACAAAATTGCATATTTCTAAGCTTGTGAAGTAAGTACTGAAAATATACATCTAAAAATTATAATAAAATTCAAGTATGAGTATAATGACAAAAAACACCTTCTGCCCAATTTTCATAATTTTCTAATGAACAGTGAGATCATAATAAACAAATGACTATCAAGGGCAGATCCATGTATTACAAAGGAGGTACTAAAATTATTATTCCACAATTTCCTATAAAATTACTAGAGGCTCATATTAACCCTATTACAACACTACCCAAGTTTCACAACTTTTCATAAAGTCTTGATTGCTTATTTTACATGTATAAGGTTTGTGCCCTAAACTAGTGTTAGGGTTTTGGGGAGTTTAGTGCCTCTAAATCTCATGATATTTTAACCAGAGAACCTTGACTACCCTAAAGTCCTCTCCACCAATTTTCAAGTCATTTCAAGTTTATTTGACCCCTTGACTTCCAAACCCTAGGTTTGCACACATAGGACATACCATAGTATTCTAGAGCTCCACCCTTCAAATTCCACCCAATATCAGTGGAGGGGGTATTTTAAGTGCTAAAAAGGCTATGTGCCAAGTTCCATCACTTTTGAATGAGGTTGGCCAACTCAAGAGCACTTAGGGAACATAGCCCTTATTTGACCTAAAAGGGGTCAACCCTTGGTTACAAAATTACCCTATCAAACCAAACCCAAAAGGAATGAAATTTTTTACAGAGCCTAATAATGCTCCCCATGATCTCCCTCCAAAATTTATGGGGTTTTTGAGATGTTTAAGACACCTAATTAAATTATACATGATTTATTTAATTTTTCCAAAAACTATAGAAAATGTATCCCAAAAAATTCCTATTTTTGATAGGATATAGGTATAGGTTAGGGTGACTCTCTATCCAAATTTCAGATCATTTGGACAAGAGATGAAGTGGGGGCACTCATTTTAGTCTCTATCTAACCCTAGGTATAGACCCCACCATAATGAGTGCCCTGGTCAAACCAGACATCTAAATTGGTTCAACCTAATTTTAAATTAAAGTACACCCCTATGGATACAAATTTGATCTTTACAATTTTTCACTAGAGGTCTCTAGGTATTTTTAATAAATAAAAACATTAAATACATATCCTATGAAAAGAATGAAATGAATTGAATATTTATCCTATGGTTTAAATATAAATCAGCACGAATCTTGGCGCATGATGAACGGCATCTTATCATCGTATCCAGCACGCCAATGGATAGGATTTAAATTTTTTGGGCCATCTTCAAGTCACTGCCACCGGCAACCCAGCCAGCTCCCTTGCCACCCACCGCCACCACCACCTTCGTCGATGTGGTGGCTATCGCCAGGCGGCGGTACAGCAGCCGGAGGGGCGGATTCCGGCGACCCCGATAGGTCGAATTTTATGGAAAAATCTTGAATTCTTCCTTCCAGATCGAGCTCAATTGAGCCCAATTTTCATCCCTAATTAGCCCTATGATATTCCCACAGAGAGAGGCAGAGGGGAGGACCTTATTGGTGGTATGGAGACAAGCCGATCTCCAGGTTGCCATGGTGGTGGTGTCGTCGACCGGAAATCTGCAACTACGTAGTTGGACGCCTTGTCTTCTTTTGGTAAAGTGTGTAAATGACTCCCATGAGTCCAGTGGAGCTTTTAAAATAGCCAAATGAGGAAGAGGAAGGGTGTGGGCTGAATGGCCATTTATGTCCATTAAAGGCAATTCTCAGCCATGGTGGTGGAGGGGGGGGTGAATCTAGCTTGGGGTGGCCAAGAAATGGCTGGAAACTTCTCCTCTTCCCTAGAGGAGTTGAATCCAGCCACCAAAAGTGGACCTTGGCCTCCCTATGCATGAATGGCCATATCCCTTTTCTTTTCTCTCTCTTCCATTAAAGGGTGAGGTGGAACTCTCTCTCTCTCTCTCTCCTTGTCATCAAGGCTGACTTGGTCATCCCTTGAGCATATTTGTAGCCAAATAAATCATATTATCATATAATTGGAGGTGGTTTGCCCAAATGGAAAAGGTTTGAGCTTGGGTTAGCCCATTTGGGCTAAGTTCACCAAAACTAGACTTGGGTTGACCGTGGTTATTTTGACCTTTTAGGTTGACCCCAATGGGTCCTTGGTGACCCATTGGCCTCCCCTAGGGTCTAGGTAGGGCTAGGTAGGGTTATATTGGCACTTTGGGGGTCACTTGACCCTTAGGAAAGGCACTTTGACCACTTTAGGGCTAGGGTTGACTTTGGTCAACTCAGGCTCTAGGGTTGACCCCAATGGATCTTTAGTGATCCATTGACCCCACTTTAGGTAGGAAGACCTTGGAAGGGTTTGTTGGGCTCATTAGGGCATATTGCCCTTAATTAGGGCACCTTGACCAATTTAGGACTAGGATGATCCTAGGTCAACTTGGCCACCCAGAGTTGACTCCAATGGACCCTTAGGGCGTTAATGGACCTTACCATGGGTTGGTGAGGTTGTGGTGAGGTCTTGGAGTTATGGTGAAGCCCCTTGATCATCCCAACCTAGTACTTAGAAATCTACCATTGTCAGACCATAGTGATCCCACCTACATTCCTAGGTCCACTTGGTCTTCTTGGGCTTCCTAAGGTTTTTTCATGACCTAGTCATGAAAAAACCACTCCAAGGGGGTATAGTTGTCTGAGGGATGTTACAAATCACAATACATAAACAAAAAAAATCCGTCCTTGAAATTCAAGTTCGGCATACGGGTTTCAAGTATAAAAAGTAAATTGTAACATCCCGAGAGGTTATGAGGGATACCTGACTGAAAAAGCTCTGGATACTTTTGTTGCATCAGATCCTGTGGCTCCCAGGTGTTCTCCTCCTAACCGTGATTCCTCCACATGACCTTGACCAACGGAATCTTCTTGCGACACAAGACTTATATCCCATTGTCGTCAATTCAGACCGGCTCTAGGTGAACTGACCGATTAGATGCCACCAACCCATCCGTGATCGTAATCTATTGCTTCGGGCATAGTAGAGCCCACCTAAGGGAGGATACGTGGAACACATCGTGTAGACCCTCCAGCGCTTGTGGCAGCTCTTGCCAGTATACTAAGTGACCGATCCACTCCAGGATCCTGAAAGACCCCATATATCTCGGGCTGAGCTTCTTCTTCTGACCACGCGCCCGTGAAACTCCAAGCATCGGTCTGATCTTCAAGAATACTCGGTCTCCAACATGGAAATACACATGACGATGCCTTGAGTCGTAATACTTGGCCTGCCTGCTCTGCACCTCCAGCATCTGATCCCGTATTAGCCTCACCTGAGCCTCTGTATCCTCGACAAACTCCGAGCCCAAAGCAATAAGATCCTTATCCTATATCTGTGACCGCAGAGTCCTACACCTTCGACTGTATAGGGCCTCATAAGGAGCCATCCCTATGCTGGACTGGTAGCTATTATTATATGAGAACTCGACCAGTGGCAACAGCTTCTCCCAAGGCTCTCCGCAATACAGGATGCATAGTCGTAGTAGATATTCCAAAGTTTGATTGGTGCGTTCCGTCTGCCCGTCATTCTAGGGATGAAAAGATGTACTGAATGTCAGCCAAGTTCCCATGTAAGTCTGCACTGATCGCCACTGTCCATCCTGATCTGATACGATCGTCTTGGGTATGCCATGATAATGGATGAACTGCTCCACAAACTTCAGAACTAGCAAACCAACCGAGTCATCTTTTCTGATCGGGATAAATCTGGCTACCTTCGTCAGCCGTTCAATGATCACCCGCATCAAATCGTTCCCCGTTCGCGAATGGGAAGCCCATGTATGAAGTCCATCGCGATATCAACGAACATCCACTCCTGCACCGGGAGTGGTTACAACAGCCCTGTTGGGTTCCTGCACTCCGCCTTCACAAGTTGGCATGTCTCGCAGTGGGTCATGAAGTATGTGATATCCTTATTCAAGCTTGACCAGTACATGGTCATCTTCAGATCCGCAGTCATCTTCGTAAATTCCGTGTGTACCGAATACCGCCTGTAGTGGGCCTCAGCCATGATGTCCTCCCAGATTCTACCCCTAGCCGGTATGTACACTCTGCCTATGAAGCATACCAGCCCATCTCTCTCTGTATATTCCCCAGCCATGCTTGCCTCCAAGGATCTGAACACTTGCTCCAGCTTGTCGTCTTTCCTCTGCTCAGCTCAAATACAATCTCGAATGTCATCGGTAGCAACTAACGACGACAGGTACTACCGGTATAGCTCTGGGTGATCTTTGGACACCAGGGATATCTGCATCTTCTTTAACATCTGGACCAACTCCATGGCCATCAACTGAGGTCTTGCTCCTTATGTTACAGCCTTTCAGCTCAGCGCATCTGCCACCACATTCGTCTTCCCTGGGTAATAATGCATCTCATATTGGTAATCTGCTAGAAACTCCACCCATCGCCTCTGCCTGATATTCATCTCCTTTTGCATGTCCACGTACTTAAAATATTTGTGATCAGAGTATATGTCGCAGTGGACACAATAGAGGTAATGCCTCCAAATCTTCAAAGCAAATATGACCGCTCTCATCTCCAAGTTATGAATAGGGTAGTTCTGTTTATGCTTCTTCAGCTGGCGGGAAGAATAAGCAATCATGTGGCCTTTCTGCATCAGCACTACACCCATGCCATGGTAGGAAGCGTCGGTGTAGACCTGGAATCCTTCTTTCACCGAAGGAAGGGCAAGGATGGGGGCCGAGGTGAGTCGATCCTTCAGCTCCTGGAAAGCCGTCTCGCACTGCGGGGTCCAGACAAACGGGGCATCTTTCTTCATCAATGAAGTAAGTGGGAGGGCTATCTGAGAAAACCCTTGCACAAACTTCCGGTAGTTTCCGGCCAATCCTAGGAAACTGCGAACATCCGTGGCCATCTTCAGCGGCGGCCAATCCCGAACTTCCTGAATCTTAGCCGGGTCCATTGCCAACCCGGCTCCACTAATAATGTGGCATAAAAAGGCCACCTCTGTCAACCAAAACTTGCATTTTTTGAATTTGACATATAGTTGATGCTCCCTGAGCTTCCCCAGCTTCAAAGCCAGATATTGTGCATGCTCCTCCTTCATCCTTGAATAGATGAGGATGTCATCTATAAATACTATGACAAACTGGTCGAGGTATGGCTCGAACACTCGGTTCATCAAGCTCATGAAGGCTGAGGGCGCATTTGTGAGCCCGAAGTGCATCACGGTAAACTCATATAGTCCGTATCTACTGCTGAAGGCTGTCCTCGGGATATCCTCCTCCTGAATGCGCAGCTGGTAGTAACCCGATGTAAGACCCCCCCTTTTTTTCTTAAACCACCGGGGTCTTATCCCAGAATTGCCGCTTTGCGGTGACACCGACTCATGGGAAGGCAACCACTACAAAACGCCAATTCTGCCGGCCCTTTTCGATCACAAGAGAGAGAAGTAATTATACATAAAATGTAAACAAGTCCACAGAAATATGTAAATAAAAGTGAAATCACATCCAGTCCATCAATAGATAATAACAGGAAATAGATAAATGGGCTCGAGCCCGGTACATCAGAGTCCTCACTACAAGTCACTCATCGTGGAAGCTATAAAAATACAAATCACTCACGGAGATGTTCGCAGGTGCACCGGTGCTAGACTGACCCACCTCCATGCGCACCGTACTCCGCTGGTGCTAGTCCCTGGACTGCTGGTCCCTGTCACCCATCCGGAGCTCCTGTAATGTTGTGGTTCGAAAACCATTAGTCATAAAGACTAAGCCCTATCATCCCCTACCCCTCCCCCTACGGCTCCTAAGCACCGAGCGGAGAGGAGGGAAGGGAAGCTACAAAGGTGTAGAATAATCAAGCAGGTGACAGGGGAGTTATTCTAACAACTATCTAAAACAAAGTACAACTAGCAATCCTATGGTAGTAAATGGTAAAGAAGAGGAGTAGTAAGTATCAAATGTATAAAAAGGCAGCTAGAGAACAGTAAGTAAACAAGCAAGTAAATCAGTAAGTAACCTTAACTTATATGAATGCCCATACAAACTTATAAGTTAAGGGGTCTTCTGCAAGGCTCCCAGCGTATAAAAAGTCCCATACCGATTTATGCGTTGGGGTGTCGGTTGTATGCAAATATGAGTGTAGTGATATGCTATGCCATGATTCATGCAAGTGCAACACACGCATACGACTCTATGCACACAGACCTTTATTTCCCCCTATTAGGGTAGCTAGCTTCACTCCCAGGAACCTCCGTAGTGGCAAACGGAGATAGTGGGTCGGGCCCCCCACTCCTAGGCGGGTATCCACACTACCTGGCCTAGCCCTTCCGTTCGCCCCTAGAAGAACACAACCTAGAGTATCCGCATACTACTGCTGGCTGTACCCACCAGACTTTCTTTGGCTAAGTGTCCGACACCGCCGAGTCAACATACCGATGCCGGTGTGAACGACAATCAGATATCGAAGACCCACCACCTTTATTCTGTACTCGAACCCTCGAGCCCTCGGCTCCCCGGACTGTCCCGTCCGTGCATCTACCTTCAGAGCTATCGTCTGAATGGCAACCAAACCAATTATTCTACCTTCCTAGCTATCAGGGAGTGTGTATGTGCAACCCTAGTTATACTAGTTGCTCTTTTAATTTATTATTCCTACAGTTTACGTTAGCCCAGGACTGCCCCCAGCATACCCCGTGAAGGGCTCTCAAGGGGCACTAGGAACCAAGACGGCGGCATTACGGCCCGAAGTTCCCTTTCCCAAGGCACTTATTATTATTGGTAGATCTCCCTTAACCCGATCCCCTTTTAGTTACTTTAGATCCAACCCTAGAGTATTAAGACTCTTCCATTCCTACACGGGGCGAACGATCTTTCGTCGTTCCCGTACGCCACTTAACCTTAACCAGTCTCACACTCTACTTATCCTGACTTCCAATAATGAACTTAGTCTTAGCTTGCCCTAACCAACCAGCAACTATCAAAGTTCCATTTCCCAAGTTCATTATTACTCTAGTTCAGTTTCTGTGGTTTTACTATATGCAGACCATCCTATGGTACATGAGGAGTATAAGGGGAGGTACTCCAATTTATCTTCCGAATCTCCTATAATATTTACTGGAGATCTAGCATGACTTAATGTATCTAAGACCAAGATTTCCAAATTTTCCCTATTTATCGGCATTTAATTTATTTATTCGAAGATTCCAAAAACCCTAGTATGAACATGAAGTGCACTAATGAGCCAACAATAAATCTTCATAAAATCAGTAAAAATCCTATGAGACATTTAAATAGCAATTCCAAGTTTTGAGAAATTCCAGGGGTGTTTAGGCCTACATTTCCTAATTTACCATTTTAGGCCACTTTTACTATATTATGAAGGAAGTACTGTAAATATATATCCAAAAATTCCAAGAAAATTATAGAAGCTATATAGTGACCTAAAACCATCATAAATCAAGTACCATAATTTTTCTCCAACATTTGAACTCTGAATTTATTTTAATGCAAGGTACTAATTTTCTTAACTTAATGAAGGAGGTATTGTTTTTAGTCATCTAAAATTCCAGAGAAAATTACAGGATGACTATCATAATTTGAAACACCCACTGACCCAATTTCATAATTTTCCAAATAGTAATTGGACATTATTTGTATTTTTGACTCCATGTCACGACTAGTACGTTAAAGAAATATGTACCAGAAATAATCAGTGAAAATTTCGAAAGAAAAATATCAGAAGGTATATCAGGCTATAAGATGCCCTAATCCAAGATTTCATAATATTCCAGTGAACAGAAATTCCATAATCATCAAAATAAATATCTAGGGCATAATTAGAGTTGTAAATGAAGTACTGTATAAATTAATCCAAAAATCTCAACAAAATTATATCATGGCTATTTTGACCAGAAAATTCCTTTGCCCAAATTTTACCTGATTTGAAGTTCATTAAATAGCTTAATAATTCAAATTATAGTTGGTGACCTAAACTAGGGTTAGGATTTTAGGTGGCCTAGCTGTCTCCAAATACCCTAACCTTTTGTCCAGAGAAGTACACTGGCCCTATGGTTCTCTCCACCAAATTTTAAGTCAGTCCAAGGTCATTTGACCCCATGACCTTCACAACTCCAACAACCACCATTAAGGGATTTTCCCTAGGGTTCTAGAGCTACCCTACACCAAACCACTCCAAACTCCCTTGGAGGGTGTGTCATGCCCTAAAAAGTCAGTGACCAAAATATCAGCCCCTGTTGAGGCGATATGGCCACTCAAATGCCAAGGGGGTGTTTGATCCTAAATTATCCTATAAGGATCATCCTTGGGTTGAACACAACCCTATTCAAAACATCTCCAAATGAGATGAAATTTTTACCAGAACCTTATGATAAACCCAGGGACCACTCACCAAAATTTGGAAGGGTTTGGAATTCATTTAGCCATCTAATTAAATTATGCTAGGATTATTAACTTTTTCTAAAAACTATAGAAAAATATTTCCCAAAAATCCTAATTTTTGGACAGCATCTAGATATAGATAATATTAGACCACACTCCAAATTTCGATTCATTTTGATGACTGGATTGGAGTGAGGAATTTTTCTAAGGTCAAGACAGCCCTATGGATAGATCTCACCAAAAAGTGTGTTGTGGTCTAACCAGGACTCCAAATCGAGTGAAATCAATTTTGAATTAAACTAGACTTCAAGGGCTACATTTTCTATGTTGACCACTTTTTATGTTTCAGCCCCTACGGGCAATAATTTTTAGTTTAAACTGAGTGCATAGTAAAGGGAATTAATTTCTAATTATACAATATATAATATGATAAAAATAACACTGTTCATCTTCTTCTTTACCCGAACCCGAACAGAACCAGAAAAACAACTATTCCTGTAGCTTTTCTAAAGCTATTTCCGGCCACCCAGCCGTCTCCCTGGCCGGCCACCACCACCACCACCTCTGTTGAGGTGAGGGCTACCGTCGGGCGGCGGCACGGCCGCCGGAGAGGCGGTTTCCGGCGAACCCGCCACCATGAAATTTTCAGAAAACCATGGAAACGCTCACCCGATCTGGCTCTTTTTAGCCCGATATCTCTCCTAACGATTTCTAAGATCTATCCGTAGAAGAAGAGGGAGGGGAGGACCTTGTTCGCGGGCTGGAGGCGTGCAGACCGTCGGGAAGCCATTTGCGCGGTGGTGGCGTCGCCGGAAATTCTTCAACAGCAAGGGGAGGAATCTGAATCCGTTTGATCGAGCATGTAACCTTCTCCTCTTACTCTTAGGAGTCTTTTATAGATCAACAAGTGGGAAGGGGAAAGTATGAAACATTCATGGCCATTAATATTTCCCTTAATGACGTTTCGGTTATGGTAGAGGCAGTTGAAACGCTGGAAATGAAAAGGTGTTTTGCCAGGTGGAGATTTCCTATTGGACCAACATTTCCTTATTTTATTAAATAATTAGAGTAGGAAACGGCCCATAAATACTCTTAGTATTCATTCCCATAATCAGAATTTATTACGACGTCGGTTACCGAAATTTCCAGTCTGGCTGACGTTTCGGCCTTGGTCACGGGCGTGACACATATGTCACGGGCGTGACACATAGGTCACGGGCATGACAGGCCCGGGTGGCCAATTCTGGGTTCGACGATCGTCGAACTGAGATCGACGATCGTCGAAGGGTTGTCACGTCATAGGTCACGGGCGTGACACATGGGTCACGGGCGTGACAGGCCCCGGTGACCAATTCTGGGTTCGACGACCGTCGAACTGAGGTCAACAATCGTCGAAGAGTGGTCACGCCCTAGGTCACGGGCGTGACACATGGGTCACAGGCATGACAGGGTCATGAGGAAAACTCTGCGCTCGGCGATCGTCGCGCTGAGATCGACGATCGCCGAAGGGGGTCACGCCCTTGGTCACGGGCATGACACCTGGGTCACAGGCGTGACAGTCCCGGACAGCAATTTCTGCGCTTCGACGATTGTCTCGCTGAGATCGACGATCGTCGAAGGGGTCACGCCCTAGGTCACGGGCGTGACACCTGGGTCACGGGCGTGACAGGCCTAGGTTGAAAATTCTACACCCAACGATCATCTCTCTGAGATCGACGATCGTCGAAGGAGTCACGCCCTAGGTCACGGGCGTGACGGGTCGGTCACGGGCGTGACCAACCCATGACCCGAAATTCCGGTTGATTTATTTCAATTTTTGGGCTTCCTAGGGTTCTGTCACGACCAACCGACTCCTAGGGGTCTAGCCGGAAATGGGATATTACAAATCCCAATAAACAAAACAAAGATTTCATCCCCGAAATCAAGTTTAAGCCTACGGGACTCTAATCGGGAAAAAGAAGCTTGTAACATCCCATGAGAATTAAAAAAAATTACATCTCTACGTTATGTTTGCTTGTGCGGTTTCAAATCTAAGATTAATTCACCCAATTAACTAGGTATATACACCTCAATAAACAAAAGATTAGCCCCTATTCTTGAAATTTTCAGTCCTATTGGTTTAAAACAGGAAGGAAAATTGATTGTCCAGAGGGGTGGTGAGGTATACCTGACGAAAAAGTTCTGGGTATTTTTGCCGCATCAAGTCCTGTGGCTCCCATGTATGCTCCTCCTGCCCATGATTGTTCCACAGAACCTTGACTAACGAAACCTTCTTCCGTCGTAAGACCCGCATTGCTGTATCGTCAATCCTGATAGGCTCCAAGTTGACTGATCGATCCGAGGCCACCGGGCAATCTGCCGAGGAGATCAGCTGCTCAGGGCGTAGAAGAGCCCTCCGAAGTGAGGAGACGTGGAAGACATCATGCAATCCGTCTAACTCCGGCGGTAGCTCCAGTCTATAGGCTAAGGGGCCGATCCGCTCCAGGATCCTATAAGGCCCCATATATATCGGACTGAGCTTCTTCCGCCCGTGCACCCGCGAAACTCCGTGCATCGGCCGTATCTTCAAGAAAACTCGGTCTCCCACCTGGAACTCCACTTTACGATGCCTCGCATCATAGTATTTCTCCTGTCTGCTCTGGGATTCCAACATCCTGTCCCGGATCAATATAATCTGAGCATCTGTATCTCCCACAAACTCCGAGCCTAGTGCCTGCGGATCCTCATCCTGAACCCATGATAGTGGGGTCCTGCACCTCCTTCTGTACAACGCCTCGTATGGAGCCATGCCTATGCTGGACTGATGAGCGTTGTTGTACGAAAACTCGACCAATGGCAGCAATCTCTCCCAAGGCTCGCCACGGTCCAAAATACACAGTCGCAACAAATCTTCCAGTGTACGGTTGGTGCGCTCTGTCTGTCCGTCGGTCTGAGGGTGAAAAGCTGTGCTGAATGTCAAACGAGAACCCAGATGGGCCTGGACTGACCTCCATTCCCTGGATGTAAATCGCCCATCCCGATCCGAAATGATAGTCTTGGGCACCCCATGATAACGCACAAACTGCTCAATGAACCTCCGTACTAATACACTAACCGGTGTGTCCTTTGCCACTGGAATGAATCTGGCCACCTTTGTTAGCCTGTCCACTATCACCCAGATCTAGTCATTCCCCGCACGGGATCGAGGTAGCCCATGTATGAAGTCCATGGCTATATCCTCAAATTTCCACTCCGGCACCGGAAGTGGCTGCAGCAAGCCTGCCGGGTTCCTACACTCCGCCTTCACGAGCTGGCAGGCCTCGCAATGCGTCACAAAATACATAATATCTTTCTTCATACCCGGCCAGTACATCGTCCTCTTCAAATCCTTTACCATCTTGGTGATCCCCGGGTGTACAGAATATCGGCTGCAGTGAGCTTCCGTCAAAATGTCCTCCCGGATCCGTCCTCCTGCTGGTATGTAGACTCTGCCCCGGAAACACAGGAGCCCATCCCTCAAAGAGTAATCTCCTGTCGTGCCTTCCTCCAAGGCTTGGAATATCGGCTCAGCTCTCTCATCCAGCATATGCCCATCTCTGATGCGGTCTCGAATATCATCAGTAACCATCGACCCCAGGTACTCCATGTATAGCTCTGGTTCATCCTCAGACACTAGCGAAATCTGCATCTCCTCGGATGATCTAACCAACTCCAAGGCCATCAGCTGCGGGCCTACTCCTATCATACTCGCTCTCCGGCTCAGAGCATCCGCGACCACGTTCGCCTTCCCCGGATGGTAGTGCATGGTATACTGGTACTCTGACAGAAATTCCACCCAGCGTCTCTGCCTGATTTTTAACTCCTTCTGGGTGTCGACGTACTTCAGATTCTTAGGGTCGGAGAAGATATCGCAATGTACTCCGTAGAGGTAGTGTCGCCAGATCTTAAGAGAAAAAATGACTGCCCCCATCTCCAAATCGTGCACGGGGTAGTTTTGCTCGTGCTGCTTAAACTGACGGGAGGCATAGGCTATTACGTGCCCGTTCTGCATCAGAAACGACACCCATCCCCTGATAGGAAGCATCTGTATACACCTGGAATCCCTCCTTCGCCTGATGGAAGAGCAAGGATGGGATCCGAGGTGAGACGATCCTTCAGCTCCTGGAAGGAAGATTCACATCGTGGCGTCCAAATAAAAGGGGACTCCTTCTTCGTCAGAGACGTAAGAGGGAGGGCAATCTGAGAGAACCCCTTTACGTATTTCCGGTAGTAACCGGCAAGTCCCAAGAAACTTCGAACATCCGAGGCCAACTTTAGTGGTGGCCAATCCCGTACTGCCTGGACCTTCACCGAGTCCACTGCCAGACCTGCTCCACTGATGACATGGCCCAGAAAATCCACCTCCTTTAGCCAGAACTGGCACTTGCTGTACGTGGCATACATCTCATGCTCACGCAGCCTCTCCAAGGTCAAGGCCAGATGTCTCGCGTGCTCCTCCTCCGTCCTTGAATAGATAAGGATGTCGTCGATGAATACGATAACGAAGAAGTCCAGATACTCTTGGAACACCCGATTCATTAGGGTCATGAATGCGGAGGGTGCATTCGTGAGCCCGAATGGCATCACTATAAACTCGTACAAACCATATCTGTTGCTGAAGGCCGTCTTCGGGATGTCCTCCTCCCGAATGCGAAGCTGGTAGTACCCTGACCTCAGATCCAGCTTTGAGAACCAATGGGCTCCCTCCAGCTGGTCAAATAGCTCGTCTATCCTTGGTAAGGGATAAGTATTCCGGACCGTGAACCTGTTCAGGGCCCGGTAATCTATGCACAGTCGAAGAGTCCCGTCCTTCTTCTTAACGAACAACACCGGAGCTCCCCATGGGGAAGAGCTAGGCCGAACGAACCCGGCCTCCACTAACTCCTGAAGCTGGCTTCGAAATTCCACCAACTCCTTTGGGGCCATTCGATAGAGAGCTTTGGATACCGGCTTAGCCCCTAGTACGAGCTGAATCTGGAAGTCCTTCTCTCGGTGCGGGGGTAGCCCTGGTAGCTTCTCCGGAAACACGTCGACAAAGTCCCACACTACTAGAATATCTGTAACGGAGTCCATGGCCATGACCGCCTCAAAAAGGACCTGACAAACTTCTTCCCCCTGCAGGTGGGCCTTAACGGCCTGCACGGATGATAATAAGGTACGAGGTGCTGGTATAATACCTTCGATGACAATGAAGGAGTCGCCGTGCCTCACGGTGATCCTCTTCGCCACGCAATCGATATGGGCATGGTTCCAATACAGCCAAGTCATGCCAGGGATCAGATCGTAATCTAGCATCTTCAGAACCGTCGCTGGTGCCTCAAACGCCTTCCCGCCGATCCTCGCTTCCATATTGCAATGAGCAGAGGTCATTATCTCTGATCCATCGGGCAGGCGCACCCTCATCATCTTCCCGGTGAATGGCTCCACACCTGCCAGTCCTTTCACGAAATCCTCCGACACGAACGATTGCGACGCACCAGTGTCGAAGAGGGTGTGAGCGGGCTTGCCGCTAACGAAGACTATGCCTGGGGTAATTAAGTGTCTTAGTATTCTTGTTGCAGTTGTCTTCTCTTAATTTCTAACCAGGTTATGTCTAGAATACTAGTATATATGAAGAAAATTTAAAAGTACTGCCATACCTGTGATAACCTACTCCGGGTTCCGGGGCTGTGTCAGGTCTAGAGCATACACCTGCTCCCTCTCTGGCAAACGGCCTCGATCCTGAAATCCTTGTCCTCGGTCCTGTCCTCGTCCGCCAAACTGTCGGGGAGGTGGAGCGCCCTGATGTACTGGTGAGGGTGCTCGCCTCACAGGGAAGTTCCTCTTGATATGCCCCGGCTGGTTGCACTGATAGCATACCGGTGGCTGCTCTACCGTCCTTGGCATTTCTAGCATCTGAATAGGCTGGGGAGCCAATACCCCCTGTCTCCTCTGCTCCTGCCCAAACTCTTGACGAGGTTGATCCCCGTTCCTTCTTTCCCCAATTACCTGGCCTCGAGGACGGTCTCTACGTCCTCCAATCACTGTATCGTCAGCCGGTCTCTTCCGGCTCTTCACTGTAAGCTGATCCGCCTCTCTCTTCTTAGCCATCTCCAGAATCCTGGCCAGACTCCCCTCTGAGACGAAAAGAAGGGCCTGTCTCATATCGTCTTGCAGCCCCTTATAAAACCTCCGGGCATAGCCAGCATCGTCTAACTAGTAAGCGTCCGCATAGCGGGCCAGGTGAGTGAACTCCTGATAGTACTCCACCACAGTCCTGTTCCCCTGCCTCAACCGCAGGAACCTATCCTCCAGTTCATCCCTTGCCGACTGAGGTACAAAATGTCCCAAGAGCGCTGCTCTGAACTCCTCCCAAGTAATATCAGCGCAGTCCATCCCCGCAAAGGTGGTGTCTAGCTGAGATTTCCACCACCTCTTTCCGTGTGACTCTAAGCAGGAGATTGCTAAAGTGACTGCCTCCTCCGTGGGGCATCGAATCCCTGCCAGCATCTCGTAAATGGTGTCCAACCATTCCTCCGTACGTACTGCAGACTCCGTCCCCTGGTAGGATGGAGGGGAAAGTCCCCGGAAGACAGTCATCCAATTGGCCCCGGGGTTTGGCTGTGGAGCCGGGGCTTGCTGAGCTCTGAAGGCCTCCAGAATGGCTGTCAGTGCTTGCCCCATCTCCGTTTGCTGGAACGGAGATGGAGCTGGCGGAGGCGGGACCATATTCGGAGCCTGGGGTGTCCCCTGCTGCGATGTAGGGTTCGTCGCAGGCTACAAGTAAAAATTCCATTTGTTAGAGAGCGAATTAATGGAATTTAAGAAGAGTTAGGATGGACTTTCACATGTGATTTCCCCTATGGGCACACCACTGCTTCCACTGCTAGTTTGTCCGCAAACTAAGCTCGCACGGGGGTGGCCTAAGGTTTTGTGGACTACTTCTCTTTCGATCGAGGTCTGCTCTGATACCACTTATAAGACCCCCTTTTTTTCTTTTTTTTTCTTAAACCACTGGGGTCTTAGCCCAGAATTGCCGCTTTGCGGTGATACCGACTCACGGGAAGGCAACCACTACAAAACGCCAATTCTGCCGGCCCTTTTAGATCACAAGAGATAGAAGTAATTATACATAAAATGTAAACAAGTCCACAGAAATATGTAAATAAAAGTGAAATCACATCAAGTCCATCAGTAGATAATAACAGGAAATAGATAAATGGGCTCGAGCCCGGTACATCAGAGTCCTCACTACAAGTCACTCATCGCGGAAGCTATAAAAATACTAATCACTCACGGAGCTGGTCGCAGGTGCACCGGTGCTAGACTGACCCACCTCCATGCGCACCGTACTCCGCTGGTGCTGGTCCCTGGACTGCTGGTCCCTGTCTCCCATCCGGAGCTCCTGTAATGTTGTGGTTCGAAAACCATTAGACATAAAGACTAAGCCCTATCATCCCCTACCCCTCCCCCTACGGCTCCTAAGCACCGAGCGGAGAGGAGGAAAGTGAAGCTACAAAGGTGTAGAATAATCAAGCAGGTGACAGGGGAGTTATTCTAACAACTATCTAGAACAAAGTACAACTAGCAATCCTATGGTAGTAAATGGTAAAGAAGAGGAGTAGTAAGTATCAAATGTATAAAAAGGCAGCTAGAGAACAGTAAGTAAACAAGCAAGTAAATAAGTAAGTAACCTTAACTTATATGAATGCCCATACAAACTTATAAGTTAAGGGGTCTTCTGCAAGGCTCCCATCGTATAAAAAGTCCCATACTGATTTATACGTTGGGGTGTCGGTTGTATGCAAATATGAGTGTAGTGATATGCTATGCCATGATTCATGCAAGTGCAACACACGCACACGACTCTATGCACATAGACCTTTAGTTCCCCCTATTCGGGCAGCTAGCTTCACTCCCAGGAACCTCCGTAGTGGCAAACGGAGACAGTGGGTCGGGCCCCCCACTCCTAGGCGGGTATCCACACTACCAGGCCTAGCCCTTCCGTACGCTCCTAGAAGAACACAACCTAGTATCCGCGTACTACTGCTGGCTGTACCCACCAGACTTTCTTTGTCTAAGTGTCCCACACCGCCACCTTTATTCTGTACTCCAACCCTCGAGCCCTCGGCTCCCCGGACTGTCCCGTCCGTGCATCTACCTTCAGAGCTACCGTCTGAATGGTAACCAAACCAATTATTCTACCTTCCTAGCTATCGGGGAGTGTGTATGTGCAACCCTAGTTATACTAGTTGCTCTTTTAATTTATTATTCCTACGGTTTACATTAGCCCACGACTGCCCCCGGAATACCCCGTGAAGGGCTCTTAAGGGGCACAAGGAACCAAGACGGCGGCATTACGGCCCGAAGTTCCCTTTCGCAAGGTACTTATTGTTATTGGTAGATCTCCCTTAACCCGATCCCCTTTTAGTTACTTTAGATCTAACCCTAGAGTATTAAGACTCTTCCATTCCTACTCGGGGTGGACGATCTTTCGTCGTTCCCGTACGCCACTTAACCTTAACCAGTCTCACACTCTACTTATCCTGACTTCCAATAATGAACTTAGTCTTAGCTTGCCCTAACCAACCAGCAACTATCAAAGTTCCATTTCCCAAGTTCATTATTACTCTAGTTCAGTTTCCGTGGTTTTACTATATGCAGACCATCCTAAGGTACATGAGGAGTATAAGGGGAGGTACTCCAATTTGTCTTCCGAATCTCCTATAATATTTACTGGAGATCTAGCATGACTTAATATAGCTAAGACCAAGATTTCCAAATTTTCCCTATTTATCGGCATTTAATTTATTTATTCGAAGATTCCAAAAACCCTAGTATGAACATGAAGTGCACTAATGAGGCAACAATAAATCTTCATAAAATCAGTAAAAATCCTATGAGACATTTAAACAGCAATTCCAAGTTTTGAGAAATTCCAGGGGTGTTTATGCCTACATTTCCTAATTTACCATTTTAGGCCACTTTTATTATATTATGAAGGAAGTACTGTAAATATATATCTAAAAATTCCAAGAAAATTATAGAAGCTATATAGTGACCTAAAACCATCATAAACCAAGCACCATAATTTTTCTCCAACATTTGAACTCTGAATTTATTTTAATGCAAGGTACTAATTTGCTTAACTTAATGAAGGAGGTACTGTTTTTAGTCATATAAAATTCCAGAGAAAATTACAGGATGACTATCATAATTTGAAACACCCACTGACCCAATTTCATAATTTTCCAAATAGTAATTGGACATTATTTGTATTTTTGACTCCATGTCACGACTAGTACGTTAAAGAAATATGTACCAGAAATAATCAGTGCAAATTTCCAAAAAAAATACAGAAGGTAAAACAGGCTATAAGATGCCCTAATCCAAGATTTCATAATATTCCAGTGAACAGAAATTCCATAATCATCAAAATAAATATCTAGGGCACAATTAGAGTTGTAAATGAAGTACTGTATAAATTAACCCAAAAATCTCAAGAAAATTATATCATGGCTATTTTGACCAGAAAATCGCTTTGCCCAAATTTTACCTGATTTGAAGTTCATTAGATAGCTTAATAATTCAAATTAAAGTTGGTGACCTAAACTAGGGTTAGGATTTTAGGTGGCCTAGCTATCTCCAAATACCCTAACCTTTTGTCCAGAGAAGTATACTGGCCCTATGGTTCTCTCCACCAAATTTTAAGTCAGTCCAAGGTCATTTGACCCCATGACCTTCACAACTCCAACAACCACCATTAAGGGATTTTCCCTAGGGTTCTAGAGCTACCCTACACCAAACCACTCCAAACTCCCTTGGAGGGTGTGTCATGCCCTAAAAAGTCAGTGACAAAAATATCAGCCCCTGTTGAGGCGATATGGCCACTCAAATACCAAGGGGGTGTTTGATCCTAAATTATCCTATAAGGATCATCCTTGGGTTGAACACAACCCTATTCAAAACATCTCCAAATGAGAAGAAATTTTTACCAGAACCTTATGATAAACCCAGGGACCACTCACCAAAATTTGGGAGGGTTTGGAATTCATTTAGCCATCTAATTAAATTATGCTAGGATTATTAACTTTTTCTAAAAACTATAGAAAAAAATTTCCCAAAAATCTTAATTTTTGGACAGCATCTAGATATATATAATATTAGACCACACTCCAAATTTCGAGTCATTTTGATGACTGGATTGGAGTGAGGAATTTTTCTAAGGTCAAGACAGCCCTATGGATAGATCTCACCAAAAAGTGTGCTGTGGTCTAACCAGGACTCCAAATCGTGTGAAATCAATTTTGAATTAAACTAGACTTCAAGGGCTACATTTTCTATGTTGACCACTCTTTATGTTTCAGCCCCTACGGGCAATAATTTTTAGTTTAAACTGAGTGCACAGTAAAGGAAATTAATTTCTAATTATACAATATATAATATGATAAAAATAACACTGTTCATCTTCTTCTTTACCCGAACCCGAATAGAACCAGAAAAACAACTATTCCTGTAGCTTTTCTAAAGCTATTTCCCGGCCACCCATCCGTCTCCCTGGCTGGCCACCACCACCACCTCTGTTGAGGTGAGGGCTACCGTCGGGCGGCGGCACGGCCGCCGGAGAGGCGGTTTCCGGCGAACCCGCCACCATGAAATTTTCGGAAAACCATGGAAACGCTCACCCGATCTGGCTCTTTTGAGCCCGATATCTCTCCTAACAATTTCTAAGATCTATCCGCAGAAGAAGAGGGAGGGGAGGACCTTGTTCGCGGGCTGGAGGCGTGCAGACCGTCGGGAAGCCATTTGCGCGGTGGTGTCGTCGCCGGAAATTCTTCAACAGCAAGGGGAGGAATCTGAATCCATTTGATCGAGCGTGTAACCTTCTCCTCTTGCTCTTAGGAGTCTTTTATAGATCAGCAAGTGGGAAGGGGAAAGGATGAAACGTTCATGGCCATTAATATTTCCCTTAATGACGTTTCGGTTATGGTAGAGGCAGTTGAAACGCTGGAAACGAAGAGGTGTTTTGCCAGGTGGCGATTTCCTATTGGACCAACATTTCCTTATTTTATTAAATAATTAGAGTAGGAAACGGCCCATAAATACTCCTGGTATTCATTCCCATAATCAGAATTTATTACGACGTCGGTTACCGAAATTTCCAGTCTGGCTGACGTTTCGGCCTTGGTCACGGGCGTGATACATATGTCACGGGTGTGACAGGCACGGGTGGCCAATTCTGGGTTCGACGATCGTCGAACTGAGATCGACGATCGTCGAAGGGTTGTCACGCCCTAGGTCACGGGCGTGACAAATGGGTCACGGGCGTGACACGCCCCGGTGACCAATTCTGGTTTCGACGACCGTCGAACTGAGGTCGACAATCGTCGAAGAGTGGTCACACCCTAGATCACGGGCGTGATACATAGGTCACAAGCGTGACAGGGTCATGAGGAAAACTCCGCGCTCAGCGATCATCGCGCTGAGATCGACGATCGTCGAAGGCGGTCACGCCCTTGGTCACGGGCGTGACACCTGGGTCACGGGCATGACAGGCCCGGGCAGCAATTTCTGCGCTTCGACGATCGTCCCGCTGAGATCGACGATCGTCGAAGGGGTCACGCCCTAGGTCACGGGCGTGACACCTGGGTCACGGGCGTGACAGGCCCAGGTTGAAAATTCTGCGCCCGACGATCGTCTCTCTGAGATCGACGATCGTCGAAGGAGTCACGCCCTAGGTCACGGGCGTGACGGGTCGGTCACGGGCATGACCAACCCGTGACCCGAAATTCTGGTTGATTTATTTCAATTTTTGGGCTTCCTAGGGTTCTGTCACGACCAACCGACTCCTAGGGGTCTAGCCGGAAATGGGATGTTACACCCGATCTCAGATCCAACTTTGAGAACTAGTGGGCTCCCTCCAACTGGTCAAATAGCTCATCTATCCTTGGAAGTGGATAGGTATTCCGGACTGTCAGTCTATTCAGAGCAAGGTAGTCGTTACACAGTCGGAGCGACCCATCCATCTTCTTGACGAACAGTACCGGAGCTCCCCAAGGCGAGGAACTCGGTCTAATAAACCCAGCCTCCACCAGTTCCTTCAACAGACTCCTAAACTCCACCAGTTCCTCGGGAGCCATCCGGTAGGGAGCCTTCGACATCGACTTAGCTCCCGGCATGAGCTGTATCTGAAATTCCTTTTCCCGATGTGGGGGTAGCCCTGACAGCTTCTCTGGGAACACGTCACCAAAATCCCGCACCACTAGAATACTAGAGATGGAATCCTTGGCCTCGGCCATCTCAAATAACACCTAATATACCTCTTCTCCCTATAGGTGGGCCTTGACAGCCTGTATGGATGATAATAAGAGAGGGGTTGTAAATGTAATACCTTCGATAATGAAATAGGAATTCCTATGCCTCAAGGTGATCCTCTTTGACAGGCAGTCAATCTGGGCATGGTTCCACTGTAACCCAGTCATTCCCAAGATCAAATCGAAGACTGGCATCATTAGGATCGTCGCTGGTGATTCGAATGCCTTTCCGTCGATCTCCACCTCTATGTTGTAGTGGGCAGAGGTGAATAGCTCTGATCCGTTGGGTAGACGCACCCTCCTCATCAAGCCAGTAAATCACTCCACACCTTCTAGTCCTTCTACGAAGGCCTCTTACACGAACGAGTGCGAAGCACACGTATCGAAAAGCATATAAGCGGGTTTGTCTTCGATGAAGACTATGCCTGGGGTATTTAAATATCATAGAAATCTAGTTATGGTTTTTTCCTTCCTAGTCTATCAATTCTATATCCATGAGTCTAGTTTTTTTTGTAAAAGAAAGGATTCAAAATTTACTGTCGTACCTGTGATCACTTGCTCTGGATTCCGTGGTTGAGCCAGATCCAGGGCATACACTTGCTCTATCTCCTGTCTGCGTTCTCTGCCCTAGTATCCACGTCATCGGCCATTTCTTCGGCCTCCAAACTGATATGCGGGCGGGGCAGCCGATGATGTTGGTAGAGGTGCCCCCTCCCCCCTCATGGGTCAGTTTCTCCGGATATGCCCCACCTGATGATAGTAGTAGCATTCAGGTGGAGGATATGCCATACCACCGGGTCTCTGCATCTCCTGTATCTAGAGAGGTTGAGGAGCCATTACCACCGGCTCCCTCGGCTCCTGTATCACCTCCTAACAAGGCTGGTCCTCTACGCTTCTCCCATCCTTCCCATCAGCAATGTGACCCCGTCGCTGATCATTTCTGGCTCCCCAGCCCTGATCCTCAGTTTGCCGCTTCTGGCCTCGAGTAGTGTGCCCATCTACCTCAATCCACTTTTCCATCTCCAATATTCGAGGAATAGGCCCGTCGGATACGAACAACAGAGTAACTCTCAGATCCTCTCGCAGGCTCTTATAGAACCTCTTGGTGTATCCTGCCTTATCAAACTGATAAGAATCTGCAAATCGGGCTAAATGATTGAACTCCTAGTGGTACTCCACCACTGTCTTGTTGCCCTGCCTCAGCTGTAGGAATCGGTCCTCCAGCTCATCTCTTGCTGACAGTGGAACGAAGTGCTCCAACAGTGCGGCCCTGAACTCCTACCAAGCAATGTTTGTAACCTCTCTATCAGCAAACGTCGTTTCCAGCAATGTCTTCCACCATCTCTTGGCATGGGACTCCAAGCAACAGACCACCAAAGGCACCCTCTCCTCCCATGGGTACCGTATCCCGGTCAACATTTCATACATGATGTCTAGCCACTCCTCCGTCCGAACGGCCGACTCTGTCCCCAAGTAAGTTGGGGGAGAAAGTCCTCGAGAGATGCTCAGCCAGTTGGCCCCATGGTTTGGCTGCGGAGCCGGAACCTGCTGGGCCCTGAAAGCCTCCAGTATGGATGTCAAAGTCTGCCCCATCTCTGACTGTAGAAACAGAGGGGTACTTGGGGAGGTGGTACAACATTCGGAGTCTGCTGGACTCCGCCCTGTGGTGTAGGCTGTGTCGGAGGCTGTGTAACAAAAATCATTGTAATTTATCGACTCAAACCTAATTAAAAGTGGACAAGTTACATGTGATCCTCCATATTGGCACACCACTGCTTCCGCTACATAGTTTGTCCCCAAACTAAACTCACGCGGGGTGACCCAGGGTTTGTGGACTGCTACTCTTTCGATCAAGGTCACCTCTGATACCACTTGTAAGACCCCTCCTTTTTTTAAAAAACTGCGGGGTCTTAGGACTAGAACCGTCGCTTTGTGGTGACACCTTTACGCACGGGAAGGACGTCACTATAAAACGCCCATCCTGCCGGCCAAATTGATCACAGAAAAAGTAGCAAGAGAGTAAATGAAACAAAAACTCTAACACATGTCCACAGAGATCACGTATATATAAATATTTTCCACGAAGGGAGAGTTCACAATAATAATAATAAAAGAAGTACTGAAAATGGGGCTCATGCCCGATACATCAATGTCCTCACTACATATCTCTCATCTCAAAAGCTAAACTAAAACAAAAACTAGCGATCGGGACTCATAGTGCCAGCTGTCTGAACTCCAGTGCTAGACTATCCCATCTCCAAGCGTGCCGACCTGTGGAGCTACTCCTCTATGTTGGGCTTCATGGTCCCCTAAAATAATATGGTTCGATAACCGTTATTCTAAAAGACAAAGTCCTGTCATCCGCTACCAATCCCCCCATGGCTCCTAGGCACCGAGCGGGGAGAAGGAAAGGAGATATAATGAGGGTGGAGAATAATCAAAGTAGCAGGTGATGACAGAACTAATCTAGCAGTTCTATGAGAATAAGTATAAGTAATAAATATATGTAAAACTGAACAAGAAATAAGTAACGTTAACTTATATGAAAACACATAAGCTAAGGGATCTTCTGTAAGGCACCTATTGTATAAAAATTCCCATACCAATTTATACGATAGGGTGTCGGTTTTCAAGCAAGCATTATTTATATATTCGCAAAAAAAACCTTAACTTATAAGCACGCTCACACGAGCTTATAAACTAAGGGGTCGTTTTGCAGGGCCTATTATTTAAGGTGTACCATACCACTTTATACAATCGGTGTCAGGGGTTATATGCAATGATGATGTTATAACATGCAAATATGCTATGATGTGAACATGCAAGTGCAACTCACCCACCCGACTCTGTGCACATAGACCTTTAGTTCCCCCATTCTTGAGACTAACCTCCAAGGATACCTCCGTAGTGGCAAACGAAAGCGGTGGGTTGGGCCTCAACCACCTCTAAACCGATAATTGGACAAACAGTCATACTTATCGTTCTCCTCGATGCTGGTGCACTAATCAGAGCTCCTGTGTACTCTTTGCTGGCAAGTACACCGGACTTAACTTGGCGAAGTGCAAAACAACACTTGCTGAGTCATCGTATTGGCGTCGGTGCATTGACCCTCCAATACTGAAGACCCACAACCTTACACTTTATGGGCATTCAACCTTGTGTATCAGCTACCGAGACAATGCTCCCCGGACCATCTGGTCCGTCACAACCAACTACGGAGCAAAAGCTCATCGGGCCAACCTTCCCATCATCAAAACCATCGAGCCTACTGCCCCTGTGACCCAACCTAACATCCCAAGATATCGAGGTGAGTGAAAGTGAATCCCTAGTTATGCTAATTAATCTTGCAGTTAATTTTGACTACAGTTTAGGTTAGCCCAGGACTGCCCAATGCATACCCCGTGAAGGATTCTCGAGGGTACTAGGAACTACGATGGGCTGAATCCCAAAGCTCCTTTCATAAGACACTTACTACTATTGGTTAATACCTGATTCCCTATCCCTTTAACATTACTTTGGATCTAATCCTAGTGTATTTTGACCTTCTCTCTTCCTCCACAGGAAAGGCGATCTTTTGTTAATACCGAGCACCACCTAATCTAACCCAACATTCTACTCATCCCAACTTCCATTGATATACTCCATTTCACTTCACCCATACCAGCAAGCCGCTAACCCAAATCCATATGCCCAAATCAATTACTATAAAATCTTTTGCAGACTTACTACATGCAGACCACCTTATGCTATATGATGTACATGATTTGAGGTACTCTAAATCCTCATCCAAACACCCTAAGATAATTAATTGAGGTCTATCATGACATTTATAGCCTAAATATAGAAAATTGGAATTTTCCTAATTTATCTGATATTTTTCTTATTTTTCCTAAAAATCCAAATGCCCTAGTTTTGAATATGAAGTGACCTTTACAGTCATGCAAAATGCTCCACAAAATTATGATAAATACTAGACAGCTAATTGACATTAAATTCAAGTCTCCCAATTTTTTTGCAAGGTTTAGGCCTCTGATCCAAAATTTCAATTATAAACACATAGTTAATAATTAAACAAACAAGTGTTGTAACTAGGCTTCCAAAAATTATAAGAAAATTCAAGCATGACTGACCAAGTTTCCAAACTTTCCAGTGAATAATGAACTCTGATTTTAATTTTGAACAATAATCCTCTTTTATAATTTAATGAAATAACTACTGAAAATATTCATCTAAAAATTATGATAAAATTTCCTCATGAGAATATTGACCTAAGTACACTTTTGCATAAGTTTCACAATTTTCCAACAATCTTTGAGCTCTGAATCTATTTTTGAACAAAATTGCATATTTATAAGCTTGTGAAGTAAGTACTGAAAATACATATCTACAAATTATAATAAAATTCAGGTATGAGTATAATGACTAATAACACCCTCTGCCCAATTTTCATAATTTTCCAATGAACAGTGAAATCATAATAAACAAATGACTATCAAGGGCAAATCCATGTATTACAAAGGAGGTACAAAAATTATTTTTCCAAAATTTCTTATAAAATTACCAAAGGCTCATATTAATCGTATGACTACACTACCCAAGTTTCACAACTTTTCATAAAGTCTTGATGGCCTATTTTACATGTACAAGGTTTGTGCCCTAAAATAGGGTTAGGGTTTTGGGGAGTTTAACAGCCTCTAAATCTCATGATATTTTAACCAGAGAACCTTGACTACCCTAAAGCCCTCTTTACCAAGTTTCAATTCATTTCAAGGTCATTTGACCCCTTGACCTCCAAACCCTAGGCTTGCACACATATGACCTACACTAGTGTTCTAGGGCTCCACCCTTAAACTTCCTCCCAATATTAGTGACAAGGGTATTTTAAATGCTAAAAAGGTTGTGTGCCAAGTTCTATCACTTTTGAATGAGGTTGGCCAACTCAAGAGCACTTAGGGCACTTAGCCCTAATTTGACCTAAAAGGGGTCAACCATTGGTTACACAATTACCCTATCAAACCAAACCCAAAAAGGATGAAATTTTTACCAGATTCTAATAATACTCCCCAAGATCTCTCGGAAAAATTTGTAGGGTTTTTGTGGTATTTAAGACACATAATTAAATTATACATTATTTATTTTTTCCATAAACTATAGAAAAAGTATCCCCAAAAATGCCTATTTTTAGACAGGACCTAGGTATATGTTAGGGTGACTCTCTGTCCAAATTTCAGATCATTTGGACAAGGGATGAAGTGGGGGCACTCATTTTAGTCGTTGTCTGACCCTAGGTATAGACCCCACCATAATGAGTGCCCTGGTCAAACCAGACATCCAAATTGGTTCAAAATAATTTAAAATAAAGTACACCCCAAGAGCTATAACTTTTATGTTTACCATTTTTTCACTAGAGGTCTCTAAGTATTTTTAATAAATAAAAACATTAAATACATATCCTATGACAGGAATGAAATGAATTGAATATTTATCCTATGTTTTAAATATAAATCAGCACGAATCTTGGCGTATGATGGATGACATCTGGTCATCGTCTCCAGCGCGCCAATGGTCAGGATTTCATTTTCCTGGGCAATCTTCAAGTCGCTGCCACTGGCAACCCAGCCACCTCCCTTGCCACCCACCGTCACCACCTCCGTCGAGGTGGTGGCTATCGCCAGGTGGAGGCATAGCTGCCGGAGGGGCGGATTCTGGCGATCCAGATAGGTCGATTTTCATGGAAAAATCTGGAAATTTTCCTTCCAGATCGGGCTCAATTGAGCCCGATTTTCATCCCTAATTAGCCCTATGATCTACCCACAGAGAGAGGAGGAGGGGAGGACCTTATTAGTGGTTTGGAGACGAGCCGATCTCTAGGTTGCCATGGTGGTGGTGCCGCCGGCCGTGTTTCTACAACTACACAGTGGGACGCCTTGTCTTCTTTAGTAAAAGTGTGTAAACGACTCCCCTGAGTCTAGTGGAGCTTTTAAAACCACAAGATGAGGAAGAGGAAGGGTGTGTGCTGAATGGCCATTTATGGTCATTAAAGGCCATTCTCAGCCATGGTGGTGGTGGGGGGGGGGGGGCTGAATCTTGCTTGGGGTGCCAGGAAATGGCTACAAACTTCTCCTCTTCCCTAGAGGAGTTGAATCCAGCCACCAAAGGTGGACCTTGGCCTCCCTATGCATGAATAGTCATCTCCCTTCTCTTTTCTCTCTCCTCCATTAAAGGGTGAGGTTGAACTCTCTCTCTCTCTCTCTCCTAGTCATCAAGGCTGACTTGGTCATCCCTTGAGCATATTTGTAGCCCAATAAATCATATTATCATATAATTGGAGGTGGTTAGCCCAAATGGAAAAGGCTTGAGCTTGGGTTAGCCAATTTTGGCTAAGTTGACCTAAACTAGACTTTTGTTGACCTTGGTCATTTTGACCTTTTTGGTTGACCCCAATGGGTCCTTGGAGACCCATTGGCCTCCCCTAGGGTCTAGGTAGGGCTGGGTAGGGTTATATTGGCAACCCCACTTTAGGTCTTGGAAGACCTTGATAGGGTTTGTTGGGCTCATTAGGGCACATTGCCATTAGTTAGGGTATCTTTCCCAATTTAGGACTAGGATTATCCTAGGTCAAGTTAGCCACCCAGGGTTTACTCCAGTGGACCCTTAGGGCTTTAATGGACCTTCACATGGGTTGGTGAGGTTGTTGTGAGGTCTTGGAGTCATTGTGAAGCCCCTTTATCATCCCAACCTAGTACTTAGAAATCTACCATTTGCAGACCATAGTGATCCCACCAACATTCCTTGGTTCACTTGGACTTCTTGGGCTTCCTAGGGTTTTGTCATGACCTAGTCATGACTAAACCACTCCAATGGGGTCTAGTTTTCTGAGGGATGTTACACATGCACTCCGCCTTCACCAGCTGGCATGTCTCGCAGTGGGTCACGAAGTAGGTGATATCCTCCTTCATTCCTGGCCAGTACATGGTCTTCTTCAGATTCGCAGTCATCTTTGTAACTCCTGGGTGTACCGAATACTGTCTTTAGTGGGCCTCCATCATGATATCCTCCTGAACCTAGCCTCCCTCTTGTATATAAACCCGTCCTCTGAATCACACCAGTCCATCCCTCAGTGTGTAATTTCCAGCAGTGCCTGCCTCCAAGGCTCGGAATATCAGCTCCGTCTTGGCATCCTGCCTCTGCCTATCTCTGACTCGGTCTCGAATGTCATCTGTGGCGCTCATCGCGGCTAAATACTCCTCATAAAGCTCGGGGTTATCAGACGACACCAACGTGATGTGCATATCTTCTAATCTTTGCACCAGCTCCATGGACATAATCTGGGTCTCCGCTTTGGAGGTGGCGGCTCTCCGACTAAGCGCATCGGCTTCCACATTCACCTTCCCTGGGTGGTAGTGCATCTGATGAGTATAATTTATAGATATTTTTATTATAATTTTTAGTATAATTTTACTATAAATCTATAATGATCATTTTTGTTTTATTTAATAAATCTTATATTTTAATTTTATCTCACATATTTATGTTTTTATTATTTTTGTAGGAATGTTGTTGCGGTCGCGCTCATTGCGATGGAGAATAATAAAATGTTCTATGTTGTCGTCGCCATCACCGCCATGCTCGTCGCACCTTTACATGAAGTCATCACGTTCGCCGTCGTGTGCCCGTCCATGTCGCCATCATCGCGCCATCAATAATCATGCCGCAATGCCATCGCCGCACCATGCAATTGTCCTGGCCACCTTCAATTTATGCAGTCTACTTGCAGCCATCATGCAAATTTATTCATCGTGCTGCCACATCATTCGGCCACCTCCAATCCCACTTACGTAACCTCTCCATATAATTGTTGTCTGCCACCTTCAATAATTCACGCCTGTTCTCCCTCATTTCCACACCCCATGCATTAAATTAATTTAAAATTGCAAGCACTACATGAATGCTATGGCCCACCATCTATTTTTAATTATTCTAAACCGCCACCTTGCATGCATTGCCACATAATACATTAATGCACTGCCGGCTCCCTCCTTTTCTCTCCCTCCCCTTTCATTTTCTTTCCCCCCTCTTTATTTCTCATCCATCCCCCCTCTTTTTCTATTTTAATTTTACTTAGCCTTTCTCTCTCCCCTTCATTTAAACCATTCATGCATCCCTTCTCCATGTTTTAGCCGGCCACCCCCTTTGCCTCTTCATTTTCTCTATCTAGAACCTTCCCGCCTCATCTATAAAAGGAACCCTTTCCTTAAGCATAAAAAGGTGGGAAGAGTTAGTGAATTTCTAGTAGTTGTATTCCTTTCTTGTAGTTTTATTTCTTTCTTGTTGTCTTCTCTTATTTCTTCATGTAATAGTTCATCTTAGTCTTGTTTTGTGCTCTTATTTTCTTTTCTTAATGAATATGAATGTTTCCTTTTTCTCTCTATATAATGCTTAGCTAATTTTGTTTTGTGCTCGATCGCGATGAAATAACGCATCTTTTATTTTATGTTTGCATTTTTATTTTTTATTTTTGATCTGACCTTGATTTATTTCTTATCGACTCCGTATTTCTAGTATACGCTAGTAGATTCTGATCTCATATTTGAGTAGCCGAGAGGCTCGTGAATGTGAAAGATCACTCAAGGAAGGAAGGAGTTGCACGCAATCCTAGAGATAGGACGACATAAATCCTTTGGATTGGAGTCAAATACAATAGTGCGGGTCACCTCGATAATGCGACTTTAGGCCTTTCGATTTGCAAAGAGATTTCGGTCAAAACGTCTAGAAGTTTGGAGATTTAATGCTCTAGTGAGATTATTTCTTATTTTCGAGTCCGTCATGGTCTTAATAGAATTGTAAATGTTAAACTAATTTACTCCATTATTTTATTTCAAAGTGAATCGTCGATCAATCACTCTTTCGCAATATTATATTTCTCTTTTAATCAAGCTTTGTTCATTTTCATTTTCAAAACCCATCAATCGTTCGGTAGGATAATAGAGTCGTTGTGAGTAATTGTACTTGGCTGCACCGAGTTTTTATACGACCTTGATTTATTTATATCACTATACTATAAAAAAATAGGTACACCTGCCTATTAGAATTGTAGTCCGTGAGACGATTTTTACGCATCAGCATCTCATACTGGTAATCTGCTAGGAACACCACCCATCGCCTCTGCCTGATTTTCAGCTCCTTCTGCGTGTCCATGTACTTGAAATTTTTGTGATCAGAGTATATGTCGCAGTGGACACCATAGAGTTAGTGCCACCAGACTTTCAGAGCAAACACGACCGCTCCCATCTCCAAGTCATGAACAGGGTAGTTCTGCTCATGCTTCTTCAATTGGCGGGAAGTATAAGCAATCGCATATCCTTTCTGCATCAGCACTGCACCCATGCCCTGGTAGGAAGCATCGGTGTAGACCTGTAATTCTTCTTTCCCCGAAGGAAGGGAAAGAATAGGAGCCGAGGTGAGTCGATCCTTCAGCTCCTGGAAAGCTATATCACACCGCGGGGTCCAGACAAAGGGCATATCCTTCCTCGACAGGGATGTGAGTGGGAGGGAAATTCGAGAGAATCCCTCCATGAAATTCAGGTAATAACCGACAAGTCCTAGAAAACTCCACATTTCTGTGGCCATCTTCAGCGACAGCCAATCCTTAACTGCCTGAATCTTAGCCGGGTCCACTCCCAACCCAGCTCCACTAATAATGTGGCCTAGGAAGACCACCTCCTTCAACAAGAACTATCACTTGCTGAACTTCGCATAAAGGCGGTGCTCCCGCAGTCTCTCTAGAGTCAGTGTTAGGTATCGTGTGTACTCCTCCTCTGTCCTCTAGTAAATGAGGATGTTGTCAATAAACACGATGACGAACACATCCAGATAAGCCTCGAACACCCAGTTCATGAGTCTCATGAATGACGATGGTGCATTCATAAGCCCGAATGGCATCACGATAAACTCGAACAACCTATATCTACTACTGAAGGCAGTCTTCGGAATGTCCTCCTCCTAAATTCACAGCTGGTAGTAGCCCGACCTCAAATCAAGTTTCGAAAAGAAATGCACCCCCTTTAGCTGGTCAAACAGATCATCAATCCTTGGTATTGGATAGGTATTCCAGACTATCAGTCTGTTCAGTGCTCAGTAGTCGATGCACAATCTGAGTTTCCCGTCTTTCTTCTTGACGAACAACACCGGGGCTCCCCCATGGTGAAGAGCTTGGCCAGACAAATCCGGCTTCCACTAGCTTTTAAAGCTGGCTTTGAAACTCCGCCAATTCATTTGAGGCCATCGGGTAGGGAGCTTTAGATGCCGGCTTAGCCCCCGACACGAGCTGTATCTAGAAGTCCTTTTCCCGGTGCGGGGGTAGCCCTGACAGCTTCTCTAGAATACGTCAGCAAAATACTGCACCACTAGAATACAAGAGATTGAATCTTTGGCCTCAGTCATCTCAAACAACACTTCATATACCTTTTCTCCCTACATTTGGGCCTTGACGGCCTGTATTGATGATAGAAAGAGGTGGGAGATAGATCTAATTCCTTCGATGATGACATAGGAATCCCCATGCCTCAAGGTGATCCTCTTCGATATGCAGTCAATCTGGGCATGGTTCCAATGCAACCATTTCATGCCCACGATAAGATCGAAGACTGGCATCCTTAGGATCGTCGCTGGTGCTTCGAATGCCTTTCCGCCGATCTCCACCTCCATGTTGCAGTGGGCATAGGTGAATAGCTTCGATCCATCGTGTAGTTGGACCCTCATCATCAAGCATGTGAATCGCTCCATGCCTTCTAGTCCTTCCACGAAGGCTTCTGACACGAATGAGTGTGAAGTACCCGTATCGATCAGCGTATAAGCGGGCTTGCCGCTGATGAAGAGTATGCCTGGGGTAGTTAAATATCTTTGAAATCTAGTTATGGTTTTTCCTTCCTAGTCTATCAATTATATATCCATGAGTCTAGTTTTTAGGAAATAAAGGACTTAAATTTACTGGATTACCTGTGATCACTTGCTCCGAGTTCTTTGGTTGAGCCAGATCCAGGGCATACACTTGCTCCCTCTCCTGCATGTGGTCTCCGCCCTGGTATCCATATCCTCGGCCATGTCCTCGGCCTCCAAACTACTGAGCAGGCGGGGCAGCCGGTGGTGCTTGTAGTGTTTCCCCCTTCATGGGGAAGTTCTTCTTGATATGCCCCACCTGATGATAGTAGTAGCACTCGGGAGGGGGATATGTAATACCCCCGGGTCTCTGTATCTCCCGCATCTAGAGAGGTTGAGGAGCCATTATAATCGGCTCCCTCGGCTCCTGTCTCCCCTCTTAACAAGGTTGGTCCTAAGCCCTTCTTCCATCTCACCCATCAGCAATGCGACCCAGTTGCTGATCATTTCTGGCTCCCCAGCCCTGATCCTCAGTTGGCCTCTTCCAGCCTCGAATTGTGTGCCAATCTTCCTCAATCCTCTTTGTCATCTCTAATATATGAGGTATAGGTCCGTCGGATATGAACAGCTGAGCCACTCTCGGATCCTCTCGCAGGCCCTTATAAAACCTCTTGGTGTATCCGACCTCATCATGCTGATAGGAGTCTGTAAACTGGGCTAAATGATTGAACTCCCAGTGGTACTCCACAACCGTCTTATTGCCATGCCTCAACTATAAAAATGTGTCTTCCACCTCATCTCTAGCCGAATGCGGAACGAACTGCTCCAATAATGCAGCCCTGAAATCCTCCCAAGCAATGTTTGTAACCTCTCTATCAGCAAACGTCGTGTCCAGCAATTTCTTCCACCATCTCTTGGCATGGGACTCCAAGCAAGAGACCACTAAAGGAACCCTCTCCTCCAATGGGCACCATATCCCTGTTAGCATCACATACATGATGTCCAGCCACTCCTCCATCTGAACAGCCGACTCTGTCACCAAGTAAGATGGGGGAGAAAATCCTCAGAAGATTCTAGGCCAATTGGCCCCCGGGTTTGGCTGTGGAGCCGAACCTTATGGGCCTTGAAAGCCTCTAGTATGGATGTCAAATTCTGCCCCATCTCCAACTGTATAATTGGTGAAAGTTAGGTGATAAGATCTAACAGCCTCTAGAGGGGGGGTGAATAGAGTAAGTTCAATTAAATTGATATATTTAAAACCTTTAGATTTACTTAGTGTAGGTAGTGAGTGATGCAAACAGATAAATATATTTAAAGTAAAATCACACAGCACACAAGCAAGAAGAAAAGAAATCCACAGAAGACACAAGGAAATTTATAGTGGTTCCCCAAACTTGGGTAGTCCACTCTTCTATCACCCTTTGATAGGAATCCACTGCAGGATGCTTGATCAGGTGTCCTGGGCACCACCAGATTTTTTGATAAGGTGTCTTGCCACCACTGATTTTGACAAGGTCTCAGCTAACCAAAAGGTAACTTTTGAAGGGAGTTAAAACCCTGTACAGAAGAGGTAAAATAAGAAGGGTTGAGTTTGCTTCTCTGTCAACAATCAGAGAGAAGCTAGTGGATGTAGATGTTGTCAAAGCTCCCCCTGAGATATAGAAGTTCAGGTAGAAGAAGCTTTACACAAGGGTGACAGGCTCTTCACTGCTTGTCCTTCTTCAGCAATAGATGACTCAGAAACTGAGTGTTTGATGTCTGAAGGTAGAAAGCAAATGAGAAGAGTTGAATGCAGAGGCAGAAGAGGTTTCAGAGAATGTTGATCAAGATGTTTCTCTGAGTGTAGTTCTTCTCTGTAAATTCTCTGCAGACCGATTTCTTGAGAGAGAGATGAAGATAGATGTTCTCTGTGTTATCAGAATGAATGTTCTTTCTGTTCCCCTTGTCTCTCTCGAATAGATCTCTGAGTAATGGGATTATTACTTCTTTTTGATTGATAGCCGTTGGCAGGGCATTTAATATATTCCATAACTGTCCATGCCTAGAAGGAAAGCCTTAATTGATTTCCATCGAAAATTCCTTGAGATATGGAGTAATTAAGTCTTGAAACGGCCAGGGGATCTCTTGCAATAACTGCTTGAAAAATCTCTCATTTGAATTTCAAATGTCGACAGACGGGAGAACTTAAAACGTCGAACTCTTCCTGAAGCGTCGATCTGAGCTCGACTGACCGTCGATCAGAGAGTAAAATTGAAGCAGAGAGATACACGCCAAAACGTCGAGCAGAATTCGACGTTACGTCGAACTGAGAACGACGCTGCGTCGAGCTGCGATCGACTGTGCGTCGAGAAGCGGTCAACTATGCGTCGAGCTGAGGACGACTCTACGTCGAGCTGGGGTCGACTCTCCGTCGAGCTGAGCAGAACTAAATCTCAAATAACCTAAGTTCTAAACTCACACTCAATGACCTATGCTATACAATTAGGTCAACATCCTTAGCATAGTTATCCTGACCCAAATATAAAAAGGGTGTTCCAACAATCTCCCCCTATTTGGATTAGGATTACTATTCACATGAATTTAAGGAAATTAAAAATGCATACAGACATTTGAAATACTGAAAATCAAGAACACAGATGGAAGCAGGAGCAGATAAGCAACTATCAAAGATGTTTATGGCAGTAGCATAGAAGATAAGCCATCTTACATTTACTTCTTCTTAGGCTCTTCTTCAAAGCCTTTCTTGAATTTGATTTCCCTTTGAGGGTTGGCAATGTCTTTCTTTGATCTGTAATCTTCAGAAGTCCCCAATGAAGTTATGCTCTTTCCAGAGGGAGGAACAGCAGCAGGATGTAACTCCATGTATCTATCAGCATCAAAGAATTTGCTAGAACGATATTTGTCTAATTCCTGCCTTCTTTGGTCTGACATTGTGCTTATGTTGGATGTGTCCAGTCCCCTTTCTTTGTTCTTCTTAATTAGGTCTAGGGCAGCAAGCTCAGTCATCCTAGCCTTCCATGCAGTAGGGTTGTTAACTGGATCATCATATGGAATAGGAGGCTCATACTTATTACTTTGATCTGAAGGAATAGGTTTCTGCCTTACACCCTCATTGAGCTTAAAGGGAAAGGGACCAGTGGTTGAAGCAATGGTCTTTCCTTCCCTTTGATAAGGTTGGGGTCTGGCTTGACCTCTAGCTTGATTACCTCTAGAAGATCCTTTGGATTGATTTCCTCTGGATTGATAACCTCTAGATTGGCCACCTCCTTGTCCTCTCCTTGACTGATAAGTCTTGCCTTGGAAGGAGGATGTTGGAGGTTTGCTTACTGGGTTAGCACTGCCTCTTGCACCTGGAGAAGGAGGAGGTGGAGGAGGAGGAAAGTCAAAAGACTTGGAATCTCCTTTCTTGAACTTCTTTTTCTCTCTCATTGCCTTGAGCTGATTTTTAGAGAACTGCATCCAAGGCTCAGTAATCTTGCATTTGTGCTGTATGTAATAAGGGATGTCATGGTCAGTAGCCCTTTCCATTGGAACTCTCTTTAGAGCTTTGCTTCTAGCTTTCCTCTTTTTAGCAATAGTTGCAGAAGAGTCATCAGAGCTAGTTGCAAACTCATCAGAGGAGCTTCTTTGGATATGATCATAGGGATCATAATAATCATCTTTTGATGCACTTTCTGAAACAGAAGGAGGAGCATCTGCCAGTGTAGATGACTTATCTAGCACTGCAGGGAAAGAAATGGTTTCAGGAGCAGCAGGCACTGAATCGGCTAAGTCACTCAAGACTTCAGAAATCACAGCCTCAACAGAAATGGCTGGATAACTTTCACTAGCAGGAGCTGAGGCTACCACTGCATCAGAAACAGAAGAAACAAAAGAACTGGCAGGAGCAACAGCTACCACTGCCTCAGAAACAACAACTTCAGCAGGAGCAAGGGCTTCCACTGCATCAGAAGTGTTAAGAACCTTATCAACAGTCATGTTATCAACAGACTGATCATCATCAATAATATTAACAGAATCAGAACAAATATGAGCAACAGACTCATTTGCAGGAGCATCAGCTACCACTGCATCATCTTCAAGAATCATCTTATCACAACCAACAACAGCAGCAGCAAAGGGAATGATGGCCCTGGACAGATCTTCAGCAAGCAGTAACTTATGAGAGCTGAAGGATCTTCTGAAAAATGATGCTGGTACTGTCACAATAGAATCTTCAACTGGAGGTGGACTGAATTCTCTATCTGCAATCTGAACATCTGAAACAAGCATCTCTTCACAATCAACAGAAGGCAGCTCTTCTTCTACCAAAATCTCCCCCTGCCTAGATTCAGTAGCAACTGATTCTAGGCCCCTAGAAGAAGGGCCAGCCACAGCAGGAGAGAGGGAAGAGAGCTTTGAAGAAATAGAGTCCAAAGATCTGATTATTGGAGCTAGGGAAGCATCCAATAAGGAGGACAACCTTGGAGCCAAGAGCTCATAGAGCTTATTAGCCAAGGGAAGCAGATCTACTTGCTCAGACTGTTGAGCAGAGGTAGAGGGGAGAGAAACAGATGCAGCAGGAGAAGATGATGGTATAGAAGGAAGAGGAATGGAGGGTTCAATAATGGAGGACATGATGAGGTCTGAGAATGAGGGCTCAGCAATGTTATCATGTGAATTATCCAAGAAGGAATCATCTTGATTGATCTCAATGTCCATTGAAGGGAAGTAATGAAGAGGATCAAATACTTCAGAAGTGGTGGTAATGGATGGATGAAGAGAAGATGCAATAGTGTCAATGGATGATGTTTGCAAAGGGGATGAGAGCTGAGAAGTTGATGGAGAGAAGGTGGTTGGAAAGCTGAATGAAGGAGAGATGGTGATTGATGGCCTGGCTTCTTCTACTAGGTCAGTTGACTGAGGGTGAGTGGCCACAACAGCCCTTGTTTCAGTAGAGGATTTCATTGCTGCAGCAGCCTTGGGATTTACAATCTTCCTGTCCCATTTTCCAATCAGGGCACAGGTCAACCTCTTTGAAGCATTAATGTGCTTGGAGGTTACCAGAAGCTGTGGGCAGACATGATGAAGCAACAATCCCAAAGTCCTTCCAAAATGAACATAGGTCTTATTGACCTTTTTCTTCACTAAATCAAACAGTAATTCTCCCCAATTTAGGTGCTTTTTATCTAGGAGGGCAGCCATGATGCAAAATTGTTGCCTGGTAATAGCATCATGTGCTGTCCTCTTAGCACAGATGACCTTGCCTACCACATCAGCTAAAAGCCTAAATTCAATGGCAAGATCCACTTTCAGCAATTTGGAGGCATTCTCAGAAGAATGACCCATTTTGTCTAGCATTGCAGCATACTCCTCATTTGACAATTCCAAGCTGTCATTTCCATTCTCTAATTCAAAAGCTTCAGTAAAAGTAGCAGGAGATATTGATACCTGAGTTCCAGAAATAGAACCAGTAATAGTGCTCTCATCTGTATTAGCTGCTGTATATATCCACTCTTTAATTTCAGTCTCTGCCATGGGCATTCTTGTTGACATAAACTTCACTAGTTTCTGTTCTTTAAATAGCTCCAGGATATCCAGAAAATTCTGTGAGGAACCTTCAAAGGAATCCAAGTCGATGTCGAAACCATAATCGAACTTCATTGCCGTCAATATGTTTGCTGGAATCGCCATTATCTGCAGAATACCTCTCAAGAACAAGTGTAAAAGCTTTGGAGGGAGAATGGAGTTGCAGGAAATACGAAAGCGCAAATGACATCGACGCCGAGAAGATGATTTTATACTAGGGTTCGACGCAGAAAAGGAAATAACGTCGAGCTTAGTTCGACGCTAAGAGGCTCTAGGGGAAACGAAGAGACTCGATGGTGTTCAGCTGAGTTCGACGTTCGCCGTTTTGAAGGTCGACGGTCGACGCTATTAGGGATGCTGAACGTCGAGCTCTGGTCGACGTCAATTAACGTCGTCGACCGAAACAGAAACTTAACAAACTCTAGACAGAGTCGATCTCTGGTCGACGCAAAAGATGAGGTCGACGGTCGACGCTATATAGCGGTCGAGGGTCAGTCGATCTCCGGTCGACGTTTTCAAGTGAAAAGCATCGAGCGTCGAGCAGAGTTCAGACAGACCCTCTAGATCTAACAGCCTCTAGATCCTTAAGGAAGAGATACATTTGCCTAGATTTTGTTATTTTTTATGGTTTCAAAATCTTGTAAATTAATTTATGCTATCTCCATCTATCATTCCCAACTGATTAAGGAAGAAGAAGTGTTTCTTTTCATCCAAAGGTTTGGTGAAAATATCTCCCCTTTGTAAATCAGTAGAAATATACTCTAGTGCTATTTTATTCTTTTCTACATTATCCCTTAAGAAATGATGTCTGATCTCTACGTGCTTTGTCCTACTATGGAGAACTGGATTTTGAGCAATACAAATTGCACTAGTATTATCACAAAGAATTTTTGACTTCTCTAAGTTGTAACCATAGTCTAGGAGCTGGTTTTGAATCCACAATATCTGTGAGCAGCAACTTCCTGCAGCCATGTATTCAGCTTCAGCAGTTGATGTAGACACAGATGTTTGCTTTTGCAAAACCAGGAGACAAGTCTATCACCCAGGAATTGACAAGTTCCACTGGTGCTTTTCCTGTCTACTCTACATCCAGCATAATCAGCATCTGAAAATCCAGTGAGATCAAATCCTGAATCATGTGGATACCAGAGACCTAGATTTGGACAACTTTTTACATATCTAAGAATTCTCTTAACTAATGTGAGGTGTGACTCTCTAGGGCTCACTTGGAACCTAGCACATACACATGTAGCAAACATAATATCTGGTCTGCTAGCTGTAAGATATAAAAGAGAGCCAATGATTGCTCTAAAATTAGTCTGATCAACTGGTTTACCAGATTCATCAGCATCTAAGACAGCATTAGTAGGCATAGGTGTTTTCATAGAAGATGCATCTGACATACCAAATTTCTTAACCAATTCTTTTGCATACTTGGTTTGAGAGATGAATATGCCATCAGCATGTTGTTTGATTTGCAATCCTAAGAAAAAGGAAAGCTCACCCATGCTACTCATTTCAAACTTTGAGTGCATAAGTTGTGAGAACTTTTTGCATAAGCTTGTATCAGTAGACCCAAATATTATATCATCTACATATATTTGTACTAGTAGGATATGGGACTTATGGGTTCTAATAAAAAGAGTTTGGTCTACTCTACCCCTTTTAAAATCATTCTCAAGCAAAAAGGAGGCTAAGGTCTCATACCATGCTCTTGGAGCTTGCTTGAGGCCATATAAAGCCTTATGTAATTTGAAAACATGTTCAGGAAGGGTTGAAGAGATAAAACCTGGAGGTTGCTTGACATAGACTTCTTCCTTGATGTCTCCATTGAGAAATGCACTTTTAACATCCATTTGGAAAACTTTGAACTTCTTGTGTGCAGCATAAGCAAGGAAAATTCTTATGGCCTCCAACCTTGCAACTGGTGCAAAGGTTTGGTCATAATCAATCCCTTCTTCTTGACAATAGCCTTGAGCAACAAGCCTTGCCTTGTTTCTCACAATGATCCCTTGATCATCTAGCTTATTCCTGAAAACCCACTTAGTTCCAACAATTTGATGGTTTCTTGGTTTTGGAACCAATTCCCATACTTTGTTCCTTTCAAACTGGTTTAGTTCCTCTTGCATTGCAATGATCCAGTTTGGATCTTGCTCTGCATCTTGAATAGTTTGAGGCTCTATTTGGGAGAGAAAACAGGTGTGCATCAGATGTTGATTTATCTGATTTCTGGTTTGCACACCTTCTGAAATTTCTCCAATCACTTGGGAGATTGGATGATCTCTTATTGTTACTAAATCAACAGTGGGTGTTGATTGTTCACCAACCTGTGTTGTTGTTTCCTCTTGTGGAACAACAACTGGCTCTCCATTTGGTTCTGAAATTTGATCTGTATCTTCACTCTTATTGCTAGCAGCTTCTTGTTGAGTTGTTGAAGATAGATTTCCCTCATCCATGATGGTTAACTGATTAATATTTTCAGCTAATGATTGTACCTGTAAGTGATCTATGGTAGAAGAATTCTTCTCCTTATAAGACATATTAGATTCATCAAAGGTAATATGCATGGACTCTTCAATTTTATGAGATGATTTGTTATACACCCTATAAGCTTTGCTGTTCAAAGAGTATCCCAGAAACACTCCTTCATCAGCCTTAGCTTCAAATTTTGCTAAATATCTCTTGTCATTATTGTGAATGAAACAAATGCAACCAAAAATTTTGAAAAAGCTAACTTTAGGTTTCTTCCCTTTGAGCAATTCATAAGGAGTCTTATCCTTTAGTTTATGTATCAGGCTTCTATTCAAAACATAATTGGAGGTGTTCACAGCCTCTGCCCAAAAGGTTAGAGGAAGATGAGCATCTGTCAATAATGTTGTGGCTGATTCAATTAAGGTTCTATTTTTCCTTTCAACTACCCCATTTTGTTGAGGAGTTCTAGGAGCTGAGAAAGTGTGCCTGATCCCTTCATTCTGACAGAACTCTTGCATAAGAAGAGAATCAAACTCTGTCCCATGATCACTTCTGATCAGGGCTATATGAGTATTGAACTCAATCTGTATGCTCTTGAGAAAATCTGTCAAAATTTTGAAGTTATCAGACTTCTTTCTTAGGAAGAACACCCAAGTGAATCTTGAGAAGTCATCTACAATCACTAAGGCATAAGATTTCCCCCCTAGACTTTGTACTGTAGTAGGTCCAAAAAGGTCCATGTGCAACAGATACAAAACCCTAGGTGAATCACTCTTGTTAAGTGATTTGAAACTATTTTTAGTTTGCTTTCCTAGTTGGCAAGCCTTGCAGAGTCCTTCCTTCTTGTAGGGACCAGAAGGTAGTCCTCTAACAAGGTTGAGTTTAGACAACCTAGCAATAGTTCTAAGGTTAACATGTCCTAATCTTTTATGCCAAAGCTCATTTGGCTTACTAAGGGAATTAAAAAGGCATATGTCTACTTTAGAAGAATTAAAATCTACTAGGTATATGTTATCTTGCCTATTTCCAATCAACACAATATTATTATCTAGAGCAATATTACATACTAGATCAGTGAACCAAACCTGATAACCAACATCACAAAGTTGACTGATGCTGATTAAGTTGTGCTTCAGTCCTTCCACATAGGCTACCTTCTTGAAAGTGATTGAGCCTATTTTGACTTGACCATATCCCTTGGTTTGTCCAAAATTGGAGTCACCAAAGATTACTCTTGGTCCAAGCTTTGCTTTGAAGGATGAAAGATTGCTTTTGGTTCCTGTCATATGTTTGGAGCAACCACTATCCAGGTACCAATGCTGGTTCACCACTGGATAGCTCTTCATCTGCACATGTAACAGCTTAGTTGTTTTTCACCCAGTTCACCTTGGGTTGAGGTTGATAACCAATGAAATCAGAAATGAATGACATTTCAGGCTGACTCTTATAGCCTTCAGGATGATATCTCCTAGGAGGAATCACCCATTCAGCATAAGGGTTAGGCTGAGATGTAGGATACTTGATATTCAATTTAGATTTATCCTGTGCAGACAACCCAGAACTCTGAGCTCTGTTCGACGCACGTCGACCTAAGTTCGACGCTGAAGTTTCAGGACGTCGAGCTCCAATCGACGCTTGAACAGGCCTACTTTCAGGGACAACAGCAAGTCGACCTGAGTTCGACGTGTGTCGACCTGAGTTCGACGCTTCAGTAAGGTGTTGCTGATTCTTGTTAGAACGGCGTCGAGCTCTAGTCGAAGGACGTCGAGCTCTGTTCGACGTTTTCTGTTGAACTTGAAGTTGCTTAGGTAGATCAGAATTTTTTCTGGCTACTACCATAATTCCTTTACCCTTGTTACTGGTAAATTTTATGGGAGTTGTTAGCACTATAGGTTGGCTTGGAGAGGCACCCAAACCTAGTGAACCACTCATTCTTGAGTTCACTGTGCTTGTGATGTCTATTAGCTTGAGGCTCCTCCCATTGAGAGTTTCCTCTAGCTGTTTAGCCTTGGATAGCTCACTCTTTAGTGAAGCTATCTCCTCCCTACAGCACTCTAACTCATCAGAGAGCTTGAGATTATTTGCACTTAATATGCTGTAATCAGACAGTTGACTTCTAAGAGAATCATTTGTCTTCTCTGCTGTCAGCAAGTCTATGCACATTGATTTAAATCTAAACTTGAAATCATCAGAAGAAAAATCAAATGAGTCAAGTACCTGATCTTCACTCAATTCCTGATCAGTCATATATTCAGATTCATGCTCTGAATCTGAGCTGCTTTGTGATGCATTGATTGCCATCATGCAGAATCCTTTTTCTGTGGCATCATCCTCATCATCACTTGTGCTGGATGATTCTTCAGAATCTTCAGTATCACTCCAAGTTTCTGCAACAAATCCTTTCCTTGTATTTTTGGTGTTGCTGGAAGAGGATTTCTCATAATATTTCTTTGAATCTTTCTCTCTTCTCTTGTCTTTTCTTTCTCTCCTATCTTTCTTGTCTTTGCCTTGATTCTCAGGACAGTTTGGAGCAGTGTGTCCTGGTTTCCTGCAGCCATAGCAAATAATTTCTTTATTATTAGATCTATCATACCTTGGCTTGTCTTGGTCCTTAGAAGACCATTTTCTGAAATTCTTCCTAGCCATCTTGTTGAATCTTTTGGCTAGTAGGCTTAGAAGTTCTTCATTGACTATCTCCTTCTCTTTAGGTACTTCCTCTGAAGCTTTGAGAGCTATTGTCTTCTCCACTTTGGGTGCAGGAGAAGATGTGTTTTGCTCCCCTTCTCTTGTCTTGACAAATTGCTCATAGGACTTGAGCTTGCCTAAGAGAGCTTCAGTGGATAGCTCAATTTGACTTCTGCCATCTTTGATTGGCCAGATTCTTGAATCCCAAGTGCTAGGTAGGCACATGAGAATTTTATCATTTATCTCAGTGAGAGATATATCCTTGTCCAGAGTTTTCAACTCACTGACAATGAGACTGAATCTGTTGTACATGTCAGCCACAGATTCAGCTGGAGCCATTTTGAAGTTCTCATACTGTGTTATCAGTTGAGCTCTTCTATCCTTTCTTTCATCAGCTGAACCTGAGACTATTTCAGTTAATTTGTCCCAGATTTCCTTGGCAGAATTGCATTCAGCAACTTTTTGGAATATGTCATCAGACATAGTTTGTGCCAATATGTTCATTGCTTTTGCATCAGCAACTTTCCACTTCTTTATATCAGTGTCTGTTCCTACAGGAGGTGGAACAGCTGAAGTACTTGTTGAAGTAGGAGGTCTTGGACATTCTGTTAAGACACAATTAAAGATATCTTCATCAAAAGAATTCATGTAAAGTTTTATCCTTGCTTTCCAGAGTCCAAACTTGGAAAGATTGCACACTGGAGGTCTTGTGCTTGCATACTCCTTGTTTTGTGCCATGAGTTTTATAAAAACAATTTATAACAAAACAAAATAAAGTAACCACTCTATAGGGTTTGATCTTATCAAAGATCTTTGTGGTCCAGGTGTTAGCCTGAAGTAAAGACCAACCTCCCTCTGATACCAATTGAAAGTTAGGTGATAAGACCTAACAGCCTCTAGAGGGGGGGTGAATAGAGTAAGTTCAATTAAATTGATATATTTAAAACCTTTAGATTTACTTAGTGTAGGTAGTGAGTGATGCAAACAGATAAATATATTTAAAGTAAAATCACACAGCACACAAGCAAGAAGAAAAGCAATCCACAGAAGACACAAGGAAATTTATAGTGGTTCCCCAAACTTGGGTAGTCCACTCTTCTATCACCCCTTGATAGGAATCCACTGCAGGATGCTTGATCAGGTGTCCTGGGCACCACCAGATTTTTTGATAAGGTGTCTTGCCACCACTGATTTTGACAAGGTCTCAGCTAACCAAAAGGTAACTTTTGAAGGGAGTTAAAACCCTGTACAGAAGAGGTAAAATAAGAAGGGTTGAGTTTGCTTCTCTGTCAACAATCAGAGAGAAGCTAGTGGATGTAGATGTTGTCAAAGCTCCCCCTGAGATATAGAAGTTCAGGTAGAAGAAGCTTTGCACAAGGGTGACAGGCTCTTCACTGCTTGTCCTTCTTCAGCAATAGATGACTCAGAAACTGAGTGTTTGATGTCTGAAGGTAGAAAGCAAATTGAGAAGAGTTGAATGCAGAGGCAGAAGAGGTTTCAGAGAATGTTGATCAAGATGTTTCTCTGAGTGTAGTTCTTCTCTGTAAATTCTCTGCAGACCGATTTCTTGAGAGAGAGATGAAGATAGATGTTCTCTGTGTTATCAGAATGAATGTTCTTTCTGTTCCCCTTGTCTCTCTCGAATAGATCTCTGAGTAATGGGATTATTACTTCTTTTTGATTGATAGCCGTTGGCAGGGCATTTAATATATTCCATAACTGTCCATGCCTAGAAGGAAAGCCTTAATTGATTTCCATCGAAAATTCCTTGAGATATGGAGTAATTAAGTCTTGAAACGGCCAGGGGATCTCTTGCAATAACTGCTTGAAAAATCTCTCATTTGAATTTCAAATGTCGACAGACGGGAGAACTTAAAACGTCGAACTCTTCCTGAAGCGTCGATCTGAGCTCGACTGACCGTCGATCAGAGAGTAAAATTGAAGCAGAGAGATACACGCCAAAACGTCGAGCAGAATTCGACGTTACGTCGAACTGAGAACGACGCTGCGTCGAGCTGCGATCGACTGTGCGTCGAGCAGCGATCGACTATGCGTCGAGCTGAGGACGACTCTACGTCGAGCTGGGGTCGACTCTCCGTCGAGCTGAGCAGAACTAAATCTCAAATAACCTAATTTCTAAACTCACACTCAATGACCTATGCTATACAATTAGGTCAACATCCTTAGCATAGTTATCCTGACCCAAATATAAAAAGGGTGTTCCAACAATTGGAGTGGGGACTGGGGGAGGTGGTAAAACATTCAGAGTCTGTTGGACTCTGCCCTGTGGTGTAGGCTGTGCCGGAGGCTACTTAACAAAGATCATTATAAGTAATTGACTCAAACCTAATTAAAAGTGGATAATTTACATGTGGTCCCCCATATGGGCGCACCACTGCTTCCGATGCTTAGTTTTTACCCAAACTAAACTCTTGTGGGGGTGACCTAGGGTTTGTCTGCTACTTTTTTGATCGAGGTTTCCTCTGATACCACTTGTAAGACCTAGGGTTTGTCTTAGGACAAGAACCGCCATTTTTGCGGTGACACCTTCATGTCCGGGAAGGTCATCACTAAAAAATGCCGATCCTGCCAGCCAAATCGATCACAGAAAAGTTAGCAAGAGAGTAAATGAAAAAAAAACTCTAACACATGTCTACAGAGATCACATATATATAAATAATCTCCACGAAGGGAGATTCTACAGTAATAATAATAAAGGAAATGCAAAAAATGGGGCTAACGCATGATTCATCAATGTCCTCACTACATATATCTCATCAGAGAAGCTAAACTAAAACAACTACTAGCGATTTGGACTCACAGTCCTAGCTGTCTGAACTCCGGTGCTAGACTGTCCCATCTCCAAGCGTGCCGACCTCCTAGGCTGCACCTCCATACTGAGCTCCATGGTTCCCTAAAATGATGTGGTTCAAAAACTATTAGTCCAAAATACTAAGTCCTATCATCCCCTACCCCTCCCTCCATCGCTCCTATGAACCTAGCGGGCAGAAGGAAAGGAGAGGAAGTGAGGGTGGGGAATGAACAAAAAGCAGGTGATGGCGGAACAAATCTAGTAGTTCTATAAGTATATGTGGTAGTAATAAAAGTATGAAAAACTGAACAAGAAATAAGTAACCTTAACTTATATGAAATCACATAAGCTAAGGGATCTTCCGCAAGGATCCTATAGTATAAAGAGTCTCATACCAATTTATACGATAAGGTGTTGGTTTTCTAGCAATCATGTATATATCTACAGAATAAAAACCTTATCTTATAAGCACGCTCACACGAGCTTATAAACCAAGTCTTTTCTCTATACCTGCAACACTCCTAGAACTAGACCATCAATTATGGATCGGGCTAGTCTCATTAAATACAATATTAATGTACTCTTCTATAACTCTGGTCTTTTTGTTTTAATATTTTGTAGCTTCTACTGTGAGAGCAATATCCAACAAAAATTCCCTCATAAGCTTTCTCAGCAAACTTGGTCAAAAAATGTTTCCCATTGTTCAATACGCAGCAATTACTTCCAAAGATTTTGAATTAGGCTAGGGTTGGTTTTTTTTCCATTCATAAGATCATAAGGAGTCTTATTGTGAGACTTGTTGATTAAAGCCCTATTCTGAACATTGCAGACTATGTTGATGGCTTCAGTCCAGAAATATTCTGGGAGTAAGGAATCACTCAGCATGGTTCTACAAGCATCAATTAGAGTTATATTCCTTCTCTCTACAACTCTATTTTGTTGTGGAGTCTTGGGAGAGGAAAACTCTTGAAAGATATCTAGGTTTTAACATAATTTGGTCATTGCACTAGATTGAAATTTAGTCTCATGATCACACCTAATATTTGTTATAGGGCTGCTTATTTCATCCTGAATTTGGTTAACAAAATAATTGAAGGTTTCTAGGGTATCTGACTTTTGTTTATGAAAAACACTCAAGTGAATCTTGAGTAATCATCAACAATCACAAGGGTATAAACCTTTCCTCCTAAGCTGTGATTGGCATAGGATCAAATAAGTCCATGTGCAATAAGTATAAACACCATGTAGATTCCTTAACCCCAATGGATTTGAAAGTTCCCCTTGTTTGCTTGCCTTTTTGGCATGCCTGACAAAGACTTTCTTGGACACACTTCCACTGTGGGCAAGCTCTAATTAGGTTTTTTGAGATCAGCTTACTAATAGTCTTATAGTTGAGCTATGCCAATATTTTGTGCCATTGCACATAGAGTGTCAAGGGTTAAATGCAATAGGTGTCAAGGGTTAAATGCAATGGTTATGCTATGACATGCAAGTATGCTATGATGTGAATCATGCAAGTGCAACACACCCACTCGACTCAGTGCACACAGACCTTTAGTTCCACTTTTCTGGAGCCTAACCTCCTAGGAAACCTCCGTAGTGGCAAATAGAAGCGGTGGGTTGGGCCTCGCCCACCTATAAATCGGTAATTGCACTACTAGTCAGACCTATCGTACGCCTCGATGCTTGTACACTGAGCGGAGCTCCTTCGTACTCTTTGTCGGCAAGTCCACCGGACATAACTTGGCAAAGTGCAAAACCACACTTGCCGAGTCAATGTATTGGTGTCGGTGCATCGACCCTTCAATACCGAAGACCCACCACGTTATAAATTATACACATGCAACCTTATGTATCAGCTATCGAGCCAACGCTCACCGAACCATCCTGTCTGTTACAATCAACAACCGAGCCTAAGCTCCCCGGACAATACCGTATGTCACAACCAACAATCGAGCCAAAGCTCGTCTGACCAACCTTCCCATCATCAAAACCACCAATCCTACTGCCTGTATGACCCAACCTAACATCCTGAGACATCGAGGTGAGTGAAAGTGAATCCCTAGTTATACTAGTTACTCTTGCAGTTTATTTTGCCTATAGTTTAGGTTAGCTCAGGACTGCCCAAGGAATACCCCGTGAAGGGTTCTCGAGGGCACTATGAACTATGATGGGTTGAAGCCCAAATCTCCCTTTTCGCAAGGCACTTACTATTGTTGGTTAATACTCGATTCCTGATCCCTTTAATATTACTCTGGATCTAACCCTAGTGTGTTTTGACCTTCTCTCTCCCTCTGTAGGAAAGACGATCTTTTGTCGATCCCGAGCACCACCTAATCTTAGATAACCCAACAATCTACTCATCCAAAATTCCATTGATATACTCCATTTCACTTCACCCAAACCAGCAAGCCACTAACCCAAATCCATATGCCCAAATAAATTACTATCAGATCTTCTGCAGATTTACTACATGTAGACCACCTTATGCTATATGATGTACATGATAGGAGGTACACTAAATCCTCATTTTAAGACCCTAAGATAATTAATGGAGGTCTATCATGACATTTATAGCCTAAATCCAGAAACTTGGAATTTTCCTTATTTATTTGATATTTTATTTATTTTCCCTAAAAATCCAAATGCCCTAGTTTTGAATATGAAGTTGCCTTTATAGTCATGCAAAATACTCCACAAAATTATGATAAATACTAGGCAGCTAATTGACAGTAAATTTAAGTCTCCCAATTTTTTTGCAAGGTTTAGGCCTCTGATCGAAAATTTCAAATATAAACACATAGTTAACAATTAAATAAAGAAGAGCAGTAAATAGGCTTCTAAAAATTAAAAGAAAATTCAAGCATGACTAATATGATGTAAAAACACTCCTGACTAAGTTTCCAAACTTTCCAGTGAATAATGAACTCTAATTTTAATTTAGAATAATAATCCTCTTTTATAAATTAATGAAACAACTACTGATAATATTCATCTAAAAAATATGATAAATTTTCCTCATGAGCATACTGACATAAGAATACCATTGAATAAGTTTCACAATTTTCTAACTAAGATTGAGCTCTGAATCTATTATTGAACAAATTTGCATAGTTATAAGCTTGTGAAGTAAGTACTGAAAATATGCATCTAAAAATTATAATAAAAATTAGGTATGAGCATAATGACCTAAAACTTCGTCTTCCTAATTTTCATAATTTCCAAATGAACAGTGAGATCATAAATAACAAGTGACTATCAAGGGCAAATCCATGTATTACAAAGGAGGTACTAAATTTATTGTTCCAAAATTCTAATAACATTACCAGGGACTCATATTAACCCTATCACCACACTTCCAATGTTCACAACTTTTCATAAAGTTTTGATGGCCTATCATACATGTATAAGATTTGTGCCCTAAACTAGGGTTAGGGTTTTTGGGAGTTTAACAGCCTCTAAATCTCATGATATTTTTTTACTAGAGGACCTTGACAACCCTAAAGTCCTCTCCACAAAGTTTCAAGTCATTTTAAGGTCACTTGACCCCTTGACCTTCAAACCCTAGGTTTGCACACATAGGACCTACCCTAGTGTCATAGGGCTCCACCCTTCAAATTCCAACCAATATCAGTGGAGGGGGTATTTTGTGTGCTAATATAGCTGAGTGCCAAGATCCATCACCTTTTGGTGAGTTGGCCAACTCAAGAGCACTTAGGGCACTTAGCCCTATTTTGACCTAAAAGGGTCGACACTTGGCTACACAATTACCCTATGAAACCAAACCCAAAAGAGATGAAATTTTTACCAGAGCACAAATATACTCCCCAAGATCTCCCTCCAAAATTTGAGTGATTTTTGAAGTGTTTAAGACACCTTATTAAATAACACATGATTTATTTAATATTTCAAAAAACCATAGAAAAAGTATCTCCAAAAATTCCCATTTTTAGATAGAACATAGATATAGGTTAGGGTGATCCCTGTCCAAATGTTAGGTCGATTGGACAAGGGATGAAGTGGGGGCACTCAATTTAGTATCTGACTAACCCTAGGTATATACCCCACCAAAATGAGTGCCCTGGTCAAACCAGACACCAAATTGGTTCACACAAATTTTAAAATAAAGTACACCCCTAGGGCTACAACTTTTATGTTTACCATTTTTCCTCTAGAGGTCTCTAGGTATTTTAAATAATTAAAAACATTAAAAACAAAATGTGTGACAAAATTCAAATGAATTGAATATTTATCATATGGTTTTATATAAATCAGCCCGAATCTTGGCGCAATGATGGAAGTCATCTAGTCATCGTCCCTAGCGTGCCAATGGCCAGGATTGATTCTTCCTGGACCATCTTCAAGCCACTGCCGCCAGCCACCAAGCCACCTTCCTTGCCAGCCACCGCCACCACCATCTTCCTTGCCAGCCACCGCCACCACCACCTCCTTCGAGGTGGTGGCTATTGCCAGGCAGTGGCACAGCCGCCGGAGGGGCCGTCTCCGACGACCCCGAAAGGTTCATTTTTCATGGAAAATCGGGAAATCTTCCTTCACTATCGGGCTCAATTGAGCCCAATTTTCATCCCTAACGATTCCTACGATCTACCCACAGAGAGAGGAGGAGGGGAGGACATTTGTGGTGGTCTGAAGTCGAGATGATCGTCGAGTTGCCATTAGCGATGGTGATGTCATCGGAATTCTGCAACAGCACAGTGGACAAGCTCGAAACCGCCGGGGGAAGGGTTGAAACGCCTCTGTGGTGCCCAGTGGTGCTTTTAAAACACCCAAACAGGGTAGGGGAAGAGTGTGGGTTGAATGGACATTAATGACCATTAAAGGCCATTCTCGGCCATGGTGGTGGTGGGTGAACTTGGGCTGGTGTGGCCAGAAAATGGGTGGAAACTCCTCCTCTTCCCCAGAGGAGTTGAATCCAGCCATTAAAGGTGGCCCTTGGCCTCCCTAATCCATGAATGGCTTCTTCCTCCATCTTTCTCTCTCCTCCATTAAGGGTGAGGTGGAGCTCTCTCTCTCCTAGTCATCAAGGCTGACTTGGTCATCCCTTTAGGCTATTTGCAGCCCACTAAATCATATCATCCATAATAAAGAGGTGGTTAGCCCAAATGAAAAAGGGCTTGAGCTTGGGTTAGCCCATTAGGGCTAAGTTGACCTAAACTAGACTACAGTTGACCTTGGTCATTTTTACCTTTTGGGTTGACCCCAATGGGTACTTGGTGACCCATTGGCTTCCCCTACGGTCTAGGTTGTGCTGGGTAGGGTTGTCTTGGCACTTTGGGGGTCACTTGACCCTTAAGAAGGGTACTTTGACCAAGTTCGTGCTTGAGTTGACTTTGGTCAACAGGACAATTTTGGTTGACCCCAAGGGGTCCTTGGTGACACCTTGGCTTCCCCTAAGATCTAGGAAGGGTTGTGTAGGGTAAACTGTGCACAGTGAAGGTCACTTGCCCCTTAGTTAGGGCACTTTGACCACTTTAGGGCTAGGGTTGACTTGGGTCAACTCAGGCTCTAGGGTTGACCCCAATGGATCTTTTGTGACCCATTTACCCCACTTTAGGTCTAGGAAGACCTTGGTAGGGTTGTTTGGGCTCATTAGGGAAAATTGCCCTTAGTTAGGGCACCTTGCCCAATTTAGGACTAGGACGATCCTAGGTCAACTTGGCCACCCAGAGTTGACTCCAATGGACCCTTAGGGCTTTAATGGACCTTCCTATGGGTTGGTTAGGTTGTGGTTAGGTCTTGGAGTCATGGTGAAGCCCATTGATCATCCCAACCTTGTATTTTGAAATCTACTATTTGAAGAACATAGTGATCCCACCTACATTCTTAGGTCCACTTGGTCTTATTGAGCTTCCTAGGATTTTGTCATGACCTAGTCATGACAATACCACTCCTGGGTGGTCTAGTTTTCTGAGTGATGTTACACATTCTCTCAGAGGTGGGAGCAAGTTTCCTCTTATTTAAGGCTGTCCTCCTAGCCTGAGTGGTAGGGCCTTTGGCCTAAGGTAGGTGATCAGTTGACCACTTATTTGTAGGGCTTAGTTCTTGAGCTGTATGTCTTGGATGAGATTGAGAGATCATGAGGGATCAGAGGTGTAAGCTCCTTGAGCTGAATTTTGGAGAAGTGCCTTGTCTAATTTAATGTTAGAAAGGTGGGAGGAGAGCGGACGTACCCATAATCTGGGGAACCACTATATATTCTGTGTATGTACTTTTCTTTATTGTTTCTTTATTGCAGGTTATTGAAACCTGATTACTGCTAATGCACTAAGCTCTTAAAGCAAAAACTTATAGAAATTCACAAGATACTAAGAAACCTATTCACCCCCAAGGTTGCAAGCTACCTTGAAAATAAAGACTGTCACTTGCTCCCAGTGTGACTTTTTAGTATTTGGAATTAACTGTAGCACTTGGTTGATTGCTTGGGTACTGTTCCATTGCCCTAGTAAATCTTCTTTTATACCTTTGACTTCTACAATAGTCCTGGATTACGTCTTGTCATCGGCATGGATAGGAGTAAAATAGTATATCCTTACTTTATGCATTAGCTCCACTTTGAATCCCACCACTCTGTACGGGCTTAGTGGTAATATTTATACCATCTTCATAATATCATTAAGTAAAGTCTTCAGTCTCAGCTGTATGAGCCTTGGCACTGAGAACTGCTTCATTCAGCTTCTTCTCCTCGATATCGTTGAGTAGAGACTTCTTTCTCAAAGGTATGTCAATGAAACAGTGGACACTATTATACCTACTAGGTGGTATAGTGGACACTTCTATACCTATTCAGCGGTATAGTGGACGTTTATATACCTACTCAGCAGTATAGTTCATCTTCTCTCTAAACTTGTTTTAGAGTCAACAGTAATATGTCATGTATGAATCATTAAGTAGACATGCCATTAAATACATTTTACTCTTAGCATTATAGGTGATGCTCCTTACAATCTAAGAATATGGAGGGCAATATTCCTAATAGAAACATATGCTCCGATCACTGACATGGAAACTGAAACAATTCTATAATCCATAGTTGCACAATTTCACTTGATATAAAATCAGCCTTTTTAAATGGCACACTAACATAAGAAGTTTATGCCAGACAACCTGAAGGATGTGTAATAACAGAGGTAGAGCATAAGGTATATAAGTTAAAGAAAGCCTTATATGGATCAAGGCAAGCTCCACGAGAATAGAATGCCCACACTGACTCATTTTTATAAGAACATTTGTTTATTTGAATCCCCTATAAAGCGTCATTATACATAAAAAGAAATAAAGAAAAGAATTTTCTCCTTAGCTTTATATGTAGATGACATTCTCAATACATGTATTGATGCAAATGTTGTATGCCAGTTTAAAGAGAGTATGATGCAAAAATATGAAATGATAGATCTTGGTTAAATGTGTTACTTTCTTGGGATTACAAATATCACAACAACAAAATAAGATATTTGTAAAGCAAGTTAAATTTATTGATGATCTTCTCACCAAATTTTCTCTGCAGCAAGCTCATGTTGTAATAATGTCTATGATAACATATGAAAAGTGGTATAAATCTGACACATCACCAAAATCCAATGAAACATATTATTAATAACTTGTCTGATCATTAATATATCTTACTAAGTCAAGACCAGATATTGGCAATGTCATTGGTATTATTGCTCAGTATATGCATAATCTAATACAAAACCACCTTATTGTTGCCAAAAGGATTCTACGATATTTAAAAGACACAAAAACCTGTGCATTCGATATCAGAAAGAAGAAGAAACCTTGTTGAAAGGTTCTTATGACTGTGATTGGGGAGGTAACTTTGAAGATAGAAGTAACATCAGTGGCTACGTATTTTTATTAAGCTCTACACAAATTTCTTGGAGTGCTAAAAGATAGAATTGTGTAGCACTCTCGTTAGCTGAAGTCGAATATGTTGAACTTACACATGCAGCCACAGAAGCTATTTGGTTAGCCTTACTACTAACAAAAATATTGCAAAGCAATGAAGATAAAGACGGAGAAGAAAACAAAAGAAAGTGAAGAACAGAGAAATAAAAGCCACATCACATTGTATTGTGATAGTCAATCTGTCATGGCCATAGCTCACAATCTAGTGTTACATCGTCGGACCAAACATATCGATATTTGATATCGATTCCTTCGGCAATTAGTCAAAATGAATGAAATCAAACTCGAATATTGTAAATTGGAGGCACAAATAGCAGATATGTGTATTATACCTTTATCAAAGGAAAGATTCGAGATGTTGTGAGATAAACTTGGAGTAGTCTTCCTGCAAGATTATGGGATTTAATGTTAAACCAAATCTGGCAGACTTACAACATCAGCTAAGGTAAAAGAATGATGCTGAGAAGACTTGGAGACAGATGCAAGGAAAAGTCATCACATAGTGCCATGTATAGATATGGTCAAGTGGACCAAGTGGCGGTATCAGAAGTAAAGAAAAATTAGAATTGTGCTGAGACTTATCTTAGAACAAAAGACAAAATTTAATGCTATATAAATAGAGGCCTATGCCTCTCTTTTGTAATAAGAAAAAAAGTTGGAGATATATAAAAAAAAGCAAATATTTCCTTGCCATTTTACTTTATCACTGTTTTGCGTGCATTTTTGGAAGAAGATGCGAGTGAGGCTTAAGGTGGAGCGAGTTGTGGAGATTTAGAGTTTAAATAAAGTAATGATGTGAGGAGAATGAGCTGAAGCTAGTTGTGACATCTGGAGAACTCCTGACATCATGTAAGTGACTTCCAAGAGCTAGTCATATATGTTATGAAGTAGTTGTGAGTAGTGTGAAAGCAAGTCATAACTAGCATGTGTATGTGGTTGGTGTCAAATATTAGTCACAACTAGGAACGTTTGTGTAACTTGAATTAAATTTAAAGACTATTTTTGATTTGCTTACAATCTGGGTTTGTGTTGTGTTCCTGATTGGGCCCATTGTGCGTTTATAATAGTGTTGACATGTAATATAGCTCTCCACTTCAACAACTCATCTGCCTGAAATGTACAGGTGGATCTACAACTGTGACTATCGCTTCCTAGCATGGTGCTCCCACTCCATGAGACGGCTCATATACCTCCCCTCGACCCCATGTAAGAATTTGTGAAACGCGAGAAATGTGAAACCAGGCGCAGGAACTGTAACATCCCATTTCCGACAAAACCCCTAGGAGAGGTTTTGTCATGACCATGTCATGACAAAACCCTAGGAAGCCCAAAGGGGCCAAGTGACCCGGGCTCAAGGTTAAAATCACCTTGGTCTGCAAATAGTAGGTCAGAAATTTACTTAAAATAGGATTTGGGCTCGGCCATTGAGTGTGTCAAGTGCACTCAACGCCATAAGCTGAACGGCATTGAGTGCACTGAGTGCACTCAACGCCATCTTTCTTAGGTTGGATGGCATTGAGTGCGTCGAGTGCACTCAACACCATAAGTTGAACGGCGTTGACTGCACTGATTGCACTCAACACCATCTTACTTGGGATGAATGGCATTGAGTGCATCAAGTGCACTCAACGCCATAAGCTGAACGGCGTTGAGTGCACCGACTGCACACAATGCCATTTGACTTGGTCTGAATGGCATTGAGTGCATCGAGTGCACTCAATGCCATAAGCTGAACGGAATTGAGTGTGCTGACTGCACTCAACGCCATCTTGTTTAGGTTGTATGGCGTTGAGTGAGCTGAGCTCACTCAAAGTCGTCGGCTGGATAGCGTTGAGTGAGCTGAGCTCACTCAAAGTCGTCGGCTGGATGGCGTTGAGTGAGCTGAGCTCAATCAACGCCATAGGTTGGATGGCGTTGAGTGAGCTAAGCTCACTCAACGCCATTTTACTTAGAATTTTTCTGGCACTTTTGGTTTGTTTGCTGGTTCAGCTGAACCGGACCGTTTCGGGAAGCGGGTCAGGATGTCTTAAATTAGCCGTTCCTCTATTAACACCTAATTAAGTCTTATTTAAAAATATTTACCGTTCAAATGGAGGTAGGCCAAGTTGTCGGCGGTTATGAAAATGAAGAAGGCTTCAGCCATGGCCGAGAACCGGCTTTCATGGCCAGTAATGGCACTTGATGCCTTGGCCTCCTTCCCCTCCTCTTTTATGGTTGTATTCAACTCCTCTAGGGAAGAGGAGGAGTTTCCAGCCATTACTTTGTTGGATTGATCCATATTCATCCCCCAACCACCATGACAAAAATTACCTTAAAGAACCATTAATGTAAACCATCAGTTAGACCCCTCCCCTCCCACATTTTACTGATTTATAAGCTTCACAAGGCTCCAAGCCTTAGTTTCCACACTTTGCCCAAAGTAGATGAGAGATTTTTGTGTGTTGTTGAAGAGCGTCGGTGACACCTTCACCGTTAATGGCTTTCCATCGATCTGCACGCCTCCAGCCCGCGAACAAGGTCCTCCCCTCCTCTCTCTCTATGGGTAGATCTTAGAATTCTTTAGGGTTAAGAATCAAGCTCAATTGAGTCCGATCGGGAAGATCTTCTCTTTCTAGTTTTTCCTACAAAACTATAGCTCTCGGGTTTGCCGGAAAACACCTCTCCGGCGGCCGCGCCGCCGCCCGGCAATGGCCACCACCTCAAAGGAGGTGGTGGTGGCGGTGGACGGCAAGGGAGGAGGCTGGATGGCCGGCGACAACATTTGGAATAAGCTCCAGGTTCGGCCAATAATGGCCCTTGGCTGGAGGAAGAAGACGATCCAACAATCGTCGGATCTTTCATCAAGATCTGTGTTGATCATTTAAATCCTTTTCATTAAAAATAATTTTCTATATTATGACAACAGTCACTTAGAAAATTAATGGAAAATACTTAGAAGCTCTATATGAGGAAATGGTCAACCTATAATTTGTATCCCTATGAGTCTACTTTATTTTAAAATTAATTTGGGTCAATTTGGTCAACTGGTTTGGCCATGGCACCCCTTTTGGTGGGGTCTACACCTAGAGCTAGAAAAAGATTAAATTGTGTGGCCCCACTTCATCCCTTGTCCAAAAAACCTGAAATTTGGACATGGAATCCCCCTAACTTATATCTAGGTCCTGTCCAAAAATGGAAATTTTTGGAGACACTTTTACTATAGTTTTGGTAATTATTTAATAATCTTATGATAACTTCATTAGGTGGCCTAATGACTTCCAAACCCTCCCAAATTTTGGTTAGTGGTCCCTGGGCTCATCATGAGTCTCTGTATAATTTTTCATCTCATTTGGAGATGTTTTAGATTAGAAATGAACAAACCTAAGCTTTGCCCTATTAAGGGGTTTTTAGGTCAAAAGTACACTTTGTGATTTGGGTGGTCAAATCACCTCAACAGAGGCTTAGATTTTGACCATTGTCTAGGCATGATTTATAGCACCATCCCGTGGAATATGGGGTGGATTGGTGTAGATTTGACCTGGGATCCAAGACCAACCCCTAAGGATGGTTTTGGGTGTCTTGTGAAGGACATATGGTGTTATGTCCTTTTATGAACTTGGTACTTAGAATAAATACTTGTAGGGTGGTTAGATGCCCTAGAAAATGAATGGGTAGTGCTTGGACACAAATACCTCACATAAACCACTTAATAAGTAATTAGGTCTTTACAACCTAGGAATTTTATGGTGGGTCATATGACCTTGATTCTCAATCAAACTTTGGAAGGAGTGTTTTCATAGTGATATTCATATCTTCATAATTTTGTTATGAATTATAGATCAATGAACATAGTACTTCTTGTACAAACCATCAAATTGTACTTTCAACTTAGGAATTTCTTATGAATTAAGCACTCACTGAAATCTTATGGAATTTAGTTAGAGGACCTTTTATAATGTTATAAATCTCTGTGAATTTTTATGGAATTGTGAGAAGTGTATTTATAGGGGTTGCTTCACTAAGTATTATTTCCCATAAAAACTTAATTGAATTTATTTTGGTGTCTAGTCAGCCAAGAAAATTATGATTTTTGTGCAATGGTTCTTTCTGTACATTATTAAGGTTTAGTAATATTTCTACAATTTTTTGATTAATAATTTTAGTACTTCCTTCTTTAAATATGATTAATGGAATTATGTTGGATAAATTAATTAGAGGCTAAATATTTTCTATAATATCATGGAAATTAGTATTTATCGATATCTCTCTATTATTTAGTGGTAATAATTTTTGAGTGGCCATTACTTGAGAAAATCATGTAGTTCATGTTTAAAATTACCCATGGCCAATCTTTTGGGAAAAATAATTAAATATCAAATTAATTAGGAAAATTATAATTTTCTTGATATAGGCTAGTTATGTTATGATAGATCTATAGTAAATAATTTAAGGCTTTTGGATGAGAACTCTAGCGACCTCCTATCATGATCATCATATAGTATAGGTTGGTCTGAATTGCGTAAAACAGCGTAAGTAGTGATAGCCTGTGCATTGAACATAGAGGATTAGAATGATAGTTCATGGGATTTGAAATGGGCTGTTAAGTGATATGTGGAGTCACGATGAGGAGAGAGAAGTTTGGTTAGTGTTAAGCGGTGCTCAGGATCGACGAAAGGTCGTCTTTCCTGAGGTGAGGAAGGGCCAAAACACACTAGGGTTAGATCCAATATAACATTAAAAGGGATCAGGTATAAACCAATAATACTAAGTGCCTTGCGAAAGGGAACGATGGGCTTCAGCTACCATCATAGTTCCTATTGCCCTTTGAGAGCCCTTCACGGGGTATGCCGGGGGAATTCCTGGGTAACATAAACTGTAAGAATAATAAACTAAAAGAGCAACTAGTATAACTAGGGTTTTACATTCACACGCCTCGGTAGCAAGGGAGGTTGAATAGGTTGGTTTGATTGCCATCCAGATGGTAGCTTCGAAAGGTAGATGCACGGACGGGACAGTCCGGGGAGCTGGGGGCTCGAGGGTTTGAATACAGAATAAGGTGATGGGTCTTTAGTATTTGACAGTCGTTCACACCGACGTCAGTACGTTTACTCGGCAATGTGGGACACTTAGCCAAAGAAAGTCTGGTGGATATTGCCAGCACTACTATGTGGATAATCTAGGTTGTGTTCTTCTAAGGGCGTACGGAAGGGCTAGGCCCGATAGTGTGTATACCCGCCTAGGAGTGGGGGGCCCGACCCACTTTCTCCGTTTGCCACTACGGAGGTTCCTGGGAGTGAAGCTAGCTGCCCAAATAGGGGAAACTAAAGGTCTTTGCGCATAGAGTCATGTGCGTGAGTTACACTTGAATGAATCATGGCATAGCATATCACTACACTCATATTTGCATACACCAACACCCCAATGTATAAATCGGTATGGGACTTTTTATACGATTGGATCCTTGCAGAAGACCCCTTAACTTATAAGTTTGTATGGGAATTCATATAAGTTAAGGTTACATATTTAATTTCTACTTGTCCTTTCATATATATATTGATTTACTACATGTTTACTTTACTGCTCACTATTGTAGAACTCCTAGATATACCTTTCATACATAGCTGCTTATACAATATATTTACTGCTAGACTAGTTCCGCTGTCACTCGCCTTACTTATTCTCCACCATTGTAGCTTCCATTTTCTCCTCTTTGATCGGTGTTTAGGAGCCGTGGGTGGAGGGGTAGGGGATGATAGGACTTTGTCTTTATGACTAATGGTTTTTGAACCACAACATTACAGGAGCTCTTGATGGGAGACAGGGACCAGCAGCCCAGGGACCAGCACCAGTGGAGTACGGTGTGCATGGAGGTGGGCCAGTCTAGTTCCGGAGCACCTATGACCAGCTCCGTGAGTGATTAGTCTTTCTTATAGCTTCCGCGATGAGTGACTTGTAGTGAGGACTCTGATGTACTGGGCTTGAGCCCGTTTATATTTCATCTGTACTGATCTTTTACAGTACTCTGCTTTCTTTATTTTTATGGACTTGTTGTGATTTCCAATTACATGTGATTCTGTGGACTTGATTATATTCAGTTTATACTTACTTCTCTCTCTTTTGTGATCGAAAAGGCCGACAAAATTGGCGTTTTGTAGTGGCGGACTTCGCGAGTGTTGGTGCCATCGCAAAGCGGTAAATCTAGGCATAAGACCCCGGTGGTTTAAAAAGAAAAAAATGGGGTCTTACAGGAACATTCAACCTATCTGAAGCCAAATAAACCAGATGCACTAGAAGAGCAAGAAACCTTGTATTATCAACAATCTTTACATGGCTAGGTATATATGGCGAGACATGATTCGTCGATGTACCCGATGGAAGTAAAAACAAGAAATACAAAAACTAGCCACTTGGTCTCAATGAGAAGTCGTCGACTCTGCCAAGCTGCGTACGGAGTTCGATGAAGCCGCTATGTCGCCAAACTGCAACCTAGCCGCGCGGACAACCCACTATTCCAAAGATGAGAAAACTCTATAGGATAATTCGCTTGCCGCCTAACGGTGAGATCTCCTAGCTGCAAGATATCGGTGAACTATTGCTGCCGAACTGAACAAGCCGCTAGAAGAGGACAACTTGTTAAACTGGGAAAAAGTTTGTCGAAGAAGAAGACCGCCAGGTCGCAAGCCGTGACCTACTGCTAACAATTGGTTGTTAACCGCAGAGTTTGCACTGTCCCTGATCGAAGTCAGAACCAAGTCCTTAGCTTTCCAGCACTATCTGCAAACCCTGCATAGCACAAACCGGTCAACTCTCCAAACCATGCGAATAGAAAATCTTGTCTGCAGCAACTACCAGAGCTTACTTACTGTTCATTCGGTTGTACAGTTGATGCGACAAGGGGTACTATCTATAGGCGTGGAGATGAGTGTGATCACCGCCCTAGCCAATAGCATCACCGCCCTATCTCGCGGAGAGAACTGAGAGTATCTACCAAATCGCAGACACAATGCCAGTCCACCTAGTCGCCACGACTAGCTAGATAGCAAGCTCGCTACACCAATAAACCCTGTGGAAGAACCACCAGTCCGTACACTAGAATACATAGCTCCAGTTCGCACGCACCTGCAGACACTACTCTAGTCCACACACTCAAATCCCGCAAATAAAGCACAAGGCTGATGGCTGCCAAACTCAGCGGACAGAGAATATAGTCTGCGCTAACCGCGCGACCTCTCAGTCTGAGCACACCTGGACTTAGTATAAAACCAAACCAAGTCCACACCACCAGCCATCCTTGGTGTAAACAAAGCACGAATGGATACAAAGACCAGTCCGTACAAAAGCGGCAGACTGTACGGATAACCATCCTATCCTCCCTATTACCTTCAGGGACAAACTGCCTACCACTCCTTTACCGACCTGACTAGCCATTATACCTTTCCGCACAGGCTGTGCAGACAGATCACCAAGGCCTCCCAGGCCGCCACTTTCACTTTAAAAATTTCAACACTCCCCCTTAATGTGAGAAGTAGAAGTCAGCCCGAGCAGTCCCCATAACTGTGTAAATGGCCCCTTCGACAGCGGCTTTGTGAAGATGTCTGTGATGTTGTCCTTGCTCCGCACATGTCCAACCATAAGAGACCCTCTCCAAAACCTTCTCCCAAATGAAATGGTGCTCAATCTTAATGTTCTTGGTACGCGCATGACAAACTTGATTATTAACTAGTTTAAAGGAACTCTCGTTGTCACCGCATAGCAGAGTTGGACCCCGCACTTCTTCATGGACGTCCTCTACTAGCCTCTTGAGCCAAATGGATTCCCAAGCTGCCAAGGCCAAAGACTTGTACTCCACTTCCATAGTAGAGATGGATACAGAATCCTACTTGTTGCTACACCACGAGATACCCGCTGATCCACATGTGAAAACTTAACCAGAAGTTAACTTCCGGTCATTTGAGTCTCCCATATAATCAGCATCTATATAACCGTGCAGTTTAAAGTCCGTGTCTCTCCCATAAAGGAGACCTATATTAGAAGTGGACTTCATGTACTTCAGAATGCTCTTCATCGCCACCAGATAAGGCTTCTGAGGTTTCGCCATATACCGACTTACTCATCCTACAACATAAGCAATGTCAGGCCTCATAATCGTTATGTAAATAAGGTGGAACACCCCTATCCGTCACATAGCATATAGCAGTAGGTCTGGCCGGGGCCCGACGCCATATACTACGGACAAACCGGTTGGTTACTTATTGAAACCATTCAACCAATCACAATGTCCTACACAGAGCACCTAGCGGAAGCAAATTAATAAGTTGCAAGATAAAAAAACCCAGCCAAAGCATGAATATCCACTACAAAATACCCATAGGAATGTATAATACAATAATCGATGGCTGTATGGCCTTACAAGAGTTTGCTTAATAAAAGTGTCTTCCAAACCTCGGCACGCAGGCCGGTCATACATGAGTACAAAAGAAAACACTCAAAACTTGGACTTCGAGGGCCGGCACAGCAACTTGGGCTTTAGCCAGCTATTTGCCACTCGGCTCTGCAGCACCTGCAAGCAACAATCCACTGCACGGTGGTAAACAAAAGCAACGGTCAGCTATGCTGACCAAATTATAACGGCCCCGCCCCCAACTCGGGGCGGCGATGCTCCTCCCTACATTTTGTTAGCATAAACAAGTGGTATAGTGTAAACACACACTTCATCACAGGTGCAGGCATGCACGACCACACACCTCGTGCACTCAGGGCACATTCACGCCAAATTGTCCAACGTCACGTCAATTTAAGCCATAGACGTTGCCTTCTCACCACCGTCCCATGGACGGCCAACCATATGAGCATTTTTTCTCCCTGGCATTGGTGACGTCAATTTAAGCCATAGACCGCCGAAGAACCTCATCTATGCCAACGGTTCTGCCGAACGACATAGATCGGGTACAGTTCCTCCTGACCCGTGCTCATACCGCAACGACAATTTAAGCCATATGCGCAGGTCAAGACTCCCCGAGTCCCGTTTCCATCACACAATACACATAACCCGGTTATGTTCAAGTTGGCTCTCCGGCCACCATGTTGGCAACATCCCGCATTTTCCTAGTTTTCTGAGTGCACCTTGGAGTTAGTCCTTAAGGCTCCCTGTTGCAATCTACCTCATAGAAAACCCAAAAAACAAACATTCACCCGGAGTCTTCTCCGGCTATTATGCAATGCAACATCACCGATCCAGACCAACATGTCCGGATAGGCTTCACACAACATACCTATGTCCGTTTTCGTATACGGACTCTACACAAGGGGGACTTTACATATCTACCCCAAGGAACGCCTCAACTCATCGCACACTCGCGTGAGAGGGCTTCCTATGCAAAGGAAAAGAGGACTTCACATGTCCTAGGATGAGAATCGTTACCCTAGCGTTCTTCCTTGGCGCCATGGAAATCTATGTGGATGGAAAGCACCGCAATCTCCTTGCCTCTGCGGATCCGAAGTCGGCTCGCGATATGGAGCTCCGAAGCTCCGCCGGTGACCGGATCTATCTCCTCTTCCTCCTCCTTGCTCTCCCTTCTATCTAGAACTTAGAGAGAGAACTCAAATGAAAAATAAGTGTTTTCTAACCTTATTCCCGGGTTAAACCCCATCAGGAACAACCCCAGCCCTTGGATCCCAAGCCAAGGAAACGGATGGCCACGATTTAGGCTAAAAATAGAAAATTTGGGCCAAACACGGGTTGCAACACGGCAGTGTGCATGGCCGTGTCACTCATTCGCTATCACCAGAAATTCCCGACTAGAACACGACCTCTGACACGGCCACCGACACGCCTGTGTCACATATAACATGCCCGTGTCAGGGCCCTTGTCACGGTCCGTATGCAAAATCCACATTTCCCCCGAGAAGGACATGGCCATGTGACACACCCGTGTCATATGCCGTATGCTAGACACGCCCTGGGACACGCTCGTGTCCCAGGCCGTGTAATCTCCTTAGAACAAAATGTCGCACGACCCGAGGAGGACACGGGCATTCGACACGCCTGTGTCGAATTGAACACGCCCTTGTTGGACCCGAACATGCCTGGGCTCAGGCTGTGCGCCCCTCACTCAACGATCGTTGAGTGTAAGGCTCTGAGTGGCTGACACGCCCTGGGACACGCCCGTGTCCCAGGCCATGTTCACCCCCCCCCCACCAACGGTCGTTGACTCCAAAATAGTCGACCACGCGACCAACACCGACCCGAGCACGACATGCCCTTGGACACGCCCGTTTCCCAGGCCGTGTCACCTCTAGCAAAACCCAGATTTGGATAAAAACATCACCAGTCCCTCTTTTGAGTTTCGGGGCATTACAACTCTCTCCCTCTTAAAAGAATTTCGTCCAAGAAATTACCAAAGGAAAGATAACGGAAAACTTTAAGCGGTACCTGAGCGGAATAACTCCGGGTACTCCTCAAGCATGGTTTGCTCCCGTTCCCAGGAGAGTCCCTCCCGACCGCAATTGTCCCACCGGATCTTGACCATCCAGATCTCCTTGTTATGGAGTCGTTTAACTTCAAAGTCCTCAATACGAATGGGCTTGACCTTAGTCATCAACCCTTCGTCCACCGGCACTCGATCCACAACAATCACTTGCGAAGGCTCTTGCACCGCCTTCCGTAATACAGAAATATTAAATACATCTTGTACTCCACTCAACTCCACTGATAGCTTCAAACGATAAGCAGCTTCGCCGATCCGCTCCAGAATCTCAAAGGGTCCAAGGTATCTTGGGCTCAGCTTCTTCAAGCGTCTCACCCACAAAACACCCTTGAATGGCTTTATCTTCAAGTACACCCAATCGCCGACCGCGAACTCCACGTTCCGGCGCTTGGCATTGTATTACTTAGCTTGCCTGTCCTGAGCGATCAGCAAACACACTCGAATGATTCGCACCAAAGATGTAACATTCTCCACCTCCTGCTTCTTGTACAACCTTGCCTCACCCGTTTCTAGCCACGATAACGGCGTGCGACACTTCCTACCATACAGGGCCTCGAAGGGCGCCATTTGAATACTCACCTGGTAGCTATTGTTGTACGCACACTCCACCAAATACAAGTGGTCTTCCCAATGCTTCCCGAAGTCTAGAACACCCATGCGCAGCATGTCCTCTATAGTTCTAATGACCCTCTCGGTCTGCCCATCCGTCTGCGGATGGAAGGCTGTGCTGAACTTCAATTTAGTCCCCAGCATCTATTGCACCAACCTCCAATCATTATACGTAAAACACCCATCGCGATCACTCATGATGCTGCGAGGCACACCGTGTAATCTGACTATATTATCCACATAAATTTCCGCAAGTCTCTCCACTGAATCATCCTTCCTATGCGGAATAAAATGCGACACCTTTGTTAACCAGTCTACGATCACCCAGATGGCGTCGTTCCCTTTCTGCGACCTTGGCAAGCCATGCACAAAGTCCATCGATATGTCGTCGAACTTCCATTCCAAAATAGGCAAGGATTTCAAGAATCCTCCAGGCTTTTGGCACTCCTCCTTTACAACGACGCAGGTTTGACACTTAGCCACAAATAGTGCCACATCCTTCTTGAGCCCTGGCCACCAAAATAGCTTCTTTAGGTCCCGGTATATCTTCGTGCTCCCTTGGTGGATTGAGTACTTGGTATTATGAGCCTCGTACATCAACTCTGCCCGAAGATTTCCCCCGCTTGGGACGCACAAACGATGGTCCTTCCTTAACAGCCCATCCTTGACTGAAAACTGGAAATTCGACCCATCCAACGCTGCTTCCATAAGCTACTTCATGCTACCATCCAACTCCAATGCCTGCCAAACACGATCAGCTAGGTCATACTGAACTTCCGTCCAGTTCAACAATGCTTTAGCGCTAGATTGCTTGTCCACCCAACAGATCTCCAACGCCTCCAACTCCTAAATTAGCCTCTCATCGTGCACCGACAACTAGTTGGCTTGGGCGGGAGCCCTGTGACTCAATGCATCCGCAACTGCATTGCCCTTGCCATGTACATAATGACTCTTGAACGTATAGTCCCCCAGGAACTCCATCCAACTCTGTTATCTCATGTTCAGATCCTTCTTATCCAACAGGTACTTCAGGCTCTTATGGTCGGTATAAATATCGACCTTAATGCCGTATATGTAGTGTATCCACAGCTTAAGCACAGATATCACGGCCGCCAACTCGAAGTCGTGGACCGGATAATTCCTTTCGTGCACTTTTAGCTGACGCGATCCATACTATATAACATTACCATGCTGCAGTAGCACGCAGCCCAAACCACTACCTGAGGCATCACTATAAATCTCGAAGCCCTCGGTCCCACTCGGCGAACTTAGCACTGGCGCCGTGGTCAACAATCCCTTCAGCTCCTCAAACGCTTGCACGCACTCCTGCGTCCACAAGAACTTCTGATCCTTCCTTGTCAACTTCGTGAGAGGTAATGCTATCCGCAAGAAGTTCTCTACGAAGCGTCTGTAATAGCCGGCAAGCCCAAGAAAACTACGGGCTTCTGCTACCGAAGACAACAAAGGCCACTCTCGTATCGCAACAATCTTTGTCGGATCCACCGCTATACCTTCCCCACTGACAATATTAACAAGGAATGCTACTGAGGGTAGCCAGAACTCGCATTTGGAGAATTTTGCATAGAGTTCATTCCTTCTCAGCGTCTCCAAGACTAGATGCAGATGCTTGAAGTAATCTTCTTCGCACTGCGAGTACACCAATATATCGTCAATGAAGACGATCACAAAATGGTCTAGGTACTCTCAGAACGTCCTGTTCATCAAATCCATAAACACTGATGGCGCATTCGTCAGTCCAAACGGCATGACCATGAACTCGAAGTGCCCATATCTTGTGTTGAATGCCGTCTTCGGGATATCACACTCCCTTATCCTCAGCTGATAATACCCAGACATCAGATCCAACTTGGAATATACCAACGATCCGACTAACTGATCGAAGAGATCATCAATCCTTGGGATCGGGTATTTATTATTCTCCGTTAGCTTGTTCAACTCCCTGTAGTCGATACATAGCCGCAAACTCCCTTCCTTATTCTTAATGAAGAGGACTGGTGTAACACCCCTATCCGTCGCATAGCATATAACAGTAGGTCCGACCGGGGCCCGACGCCATATACTACGGATAGACCGGTTGGTTACGCGTTGAAACCAATCAACCAATCATAATGTCCTACACAACACCTAGCTGAAGCAATTATTCAGTTGCAAGAAAGGAAAGAACCCAGCCACCCGCATGAATGTCCACTACACAAACCAAATAGGAATGTACAATACACGAGTACGGCCTTAAGGCCTTACAACAGTTTGCTTTAAATAAAGTGTTTTCCAAACCTCGGCATGCAGGCCGGCCATACATGATAAACGGGAAAAACATAAACATTTAGGCCTTCGAGGGCCGACACAACTTCAAGGGCTTTAGCCCGCTATTTCCCGCTCGGCTCCACAGCACCTGCAAGCCACAATACACTGCCCGGTGGTAAACAAAATAACGGTCAGCTATGCTGACCAAATTATAACGATCCCGCCCCCAAAATCGGGGCGGCGATGCTCTTTCCCTGCACGTTATTAGTAGGCAACAACAATAGTGTAAACACACTTCATCACAGGCGTAGGCTCGCACGGCCACACACCCCATGCACTCAAGGCACAATCACGGCGAACCGGCCAACGCCACATCAATTCAAGCCATAGACATTCCCGTTCCACCACCGCCTCTTGGACGGCCAACCATATGAGCAATTTGCCTTCCTGGCCTTGGTCACGGCAATTTAAGCCATAGACCGCCGAAGACCCTCATCCATGCCAACGGTCCTACCGAACGACATAGACTGGGTACAGTTCCGCCTGACCCGTGCTCACACCGCAACGACAGTTTAAGCTATATGCGCAGGTCAAGATCCCTTTAATATTACTCTGGATCTAACCCTAGTGTGTTTTGACCTTCTCTCTCCCTCCACAGGAAAGACGATCTTTCGTCAATCCCGAGCAGCACCTAATCTTAGAGAACCAAACAATCTACTCATCCCAACTTCCATTGATATACTCCATTTCACTTCACCCAGACCAGAGGGCCACTAACCAAAATCCATATGCCCAACTCAATTACTATCAGATCTTCTGCAGATTTACTACATGTAGACCACCTTATGCTATATGATGTACATGATAGGAGGTACTCTAAATACTCATCCAAACACCTTAAGATAATTAATGGATGTATATCATGACATTTATAGCCTAAATCCAGAAACTTGGAATTTTCTAATTTATTTGATATTTTATTTATTTTCCCTAAAAATTGAAATGCCTTAGTTTTGAATATGAAGTGGCATTTACAGTCATGCAAAATGCTTCACAAAATTATGATAAATACTAGCCATCAAATTGACAGTAAATTCAAGTCTCCCAATTTTTTTGCAAGGTTTAGGCCTCTGATCCAAAATTTCAAATATAAACACATAGTTAACAATTAAAGAAACAAGAGCTGTAAATAGGCTCCCAAAAATTATAATAAAATTCAAGCATGACTAATATGCCCTAAAAACACTCCTGATCAAGTTTACAAACATTCTAGTGAATAATGAACTCTAATTATAATTTAGAACAATAATCCTCTTTCATAAATTAATGAAACAACTACTGAAAATATTCATCTAAAAATTATGATAAAATTTCCTCATAAGCATACTGATCTAAAAACACCACTGAATAAGTTTCACAATTTGTTAAAAAACATTGAGCTCTGAATCTATTATTGAACACATTTTGATACCTATAAGCTTGTGAAGTAAGTATTGAAAATATGAATCTAAAAATTATAATAAAAATCAGGTATGAGCAGAATTACCTAAAACTGCCTCTGTCTAATTTTCATTATTTCCCAATGAAAAGTGAAATAATAAATAACAAGTGACTATCAAGGAAAAATCCATGTATTACAAAGGAGGTACTAAATTTATTGTTCCAAAATTTCCAATAAAATTACCAGAGTCTTATATTAAACCTCTGACCACACTGCCCAAGTGTCACAACTTTTCATAAAGTTTTGATGGCATATATTATATGTATAAGGTTTGTGCCCTAAACTATGGTTAGGGTTTTGGGGAGTTTAACAGCCTCTAAATCTCATGATATTTTTTTTACCAGAGGACCTTGACAATCATAAAGTCCTCTCCACAAAGTTTCAAGTCATTTCAAGGTCACTTGACCCCTTGACCTTCAAACCCTAGGTTTGCACACAAAGGGCCTACTGAAAGTCCACCTAGTGCCAACTAGCTTCACCTATGGGGGGGGATAGGTGTCTTGTGGGGCTTTTGCGGAATTAAAAACTGTACCTGCACAAGTAAATCAAACAACACAGCACAGAAAAGACTCAAACAAATTATAGTGGTTCACCGTTTTGGGTACGTCCACTTTCCCCTTCGACCTATCTCCCGACCAGGGACGACTCGGTCACTTCACCAACTGGATTGAAATCCAATCCTTGCACTAACGGAAGGAACCCTTCCACACGTAGGAGTTACCACTCCCACAACACGGGTTGCACCCAACCCTTACAACTAGGAACCAACCGTTCCTTTATAAAGAAATAGAAACTAGAATGTATAAGGAATACAAACAACTTATGTAGATTAAGGTGCTCTTCGTTCGACGACGTATTCTTGAAGTCAACGAAGAGTCTACAACCTTAGATCTCTCTTGGAATGAACCTTCCCGAAACCGGCAACGGCTTGGAGCGGCGGCTAGGTTCTCGGAATTAGCGGCGGTGACAGAGAGCTGTTGTAGTGCTATGGGGATTCAAACTTCGTAGCAAAGGAAGCAAGGTCTTCCAACGGTCACACTAGGATCGGTCGTCTCGATCGATTCGGAAGGGGAAGGTTTTTCCCGATCAACGAATCAAGAGACAAGGGATCTCTGGTTAGACGCGTGAGACGCTATGCTAGACTAAGCTTCTGTCGCCAGAGATCTGGAAGAACTTGAGATCAACAGCGGCGACAACTGCACGAACGGCGGAGACGGTCGGCGGAGCAAGATCGCGATCTAGGTCACGTCGGCGGCTGTTCCTTTTTGAATTCGCGTATTTCGTGTCTTTTTCCGCTCATACATACGGAGGTATATATACCTTAGGTCAAGCACATGACCGTTGTGGGCCCCACCAGCAAAAAGACCTAAGACCAGTTCGAAATACCGTAGGTAACATGGACCGGTCCAGAAAGAATCGGAAAATTGCCCAAGTCAAATTCGGCGAGAATCATAGGTGATTCTCGATGAATCGGCGAGAATCACCTACGATTCTCGCTGAATTCTACTTAGCTGAATTCTGGCTGCACTGATATAGAAGCCGGGGAGAATCGGCGGGAGTCACACTTGATTCTCGTCGGATCGTCGAGAATGCAAAGTCATTCTCGACGAATCGGCAAGAATCACTTAGTGATTCTCGACGATTCTGCCTTAGAGAAATTTCTGGCGGTGTTGAGGCTGCCGGCTCCAACTGGCGAGAATCAGCTAGTGATTCTCGACGATTTGGACTTAGACGATTTCTCGTCTTTCCACCTGTGAGCTGGTCTTTGGCCCATCTTTGCTCCTTGTCTGCTCTTGATCTTTCATGACCCTGTGCTTGGAAATAAGTACACTCCAATAGAGAGAGTACACGTAAGCCAACCCATTGATCTGCTCAACGAGGGATTACATTATGTAGACCTGTGTATATTGACCTACTGCACCCTGACATTGGTGTGTACTTAGCAATGAATAGTTGCAAGCACAACTAGAAGGATTTCATCAAATACATAGTCAATTCACCTTAGCTTGTTTAGGGGCTTCTTCAAATCAGGTACATTGTGGATACAATACCCAACAATCTCCCCCTATTTGAAGAAGCCTAAACCCTACAAGCTAAGGTGAATATAACGGCTTGGAAGAAAACACAACTTTGAAAAACGAGAGTGAGTTGAAATTCCATACCATTATCTTTAGAGCATTTGGAGCATACACCTTAGCACCTTAGCCGACCTAGAGGGTAATCTCCCCCTTTTTGGATTCTGCAAATCTGGGTCTGGTGCATTTGACACCATGCTCCCCCTCAGTTCTTGCACCTGTGCTTACACTTGAGTTCCTGGCAGATGCTCCCCCTAGATGCACGAGCTTGGAGCTTCTGTAGTCTTCATTCCTCATAGTTTAGCATCCCCAATTCATTTTTGAAAAGACTGAACTTGGCCTCGTCTAAGGGCTTTGTGAAAATATCTGCAATCTGCTTGTCCGTGGGAACATAGTAGAGAGAGATGTCCTTGTTCTCCACGTGCTCCCGAATGAAGTGGTAGCGCACTTCAATATGCTTCGTTCTGCTGTGCGATACCAGATTGTTGGCAATAGTAATTGCACTGGAGGAGTCGCAGTACATTGGTACTTCCTTGAACAGAAGGTCATAGTCTGCTAACTGATTTCTGATCCATAGGAGTTGTGCGCAACAGCTGCCAGCCGAGAGGTACTCAGACTCTGCTGTGGAGGTTGCTACACAATTCTGCTTCTTGCTATTCCATGAGATGAGCCTTCTTCCGAGGAATTGACACGTCCCGGAAGTGCTTTTCCTGTCATCCCTACTCCCTGCAAAATCAGCATCTGCAAACCCTATTAGCTCGACATCAATGTTTCTCGGGTACCACAAGCCAAGATTAGGGGTACCTTTAAGGTATCTAAGTATTCGCTTTGCAGCGACATAATGAGATTCCTTAGTGTTCACCTGATATCTGGCACAAACACATGTGGAGAACATGATATCCGGTCTACTTGCAGTAAGGTAGAGCAGGGATCCAATGATGCTTCTGTATTTGGTTTCATCAAAAGGTTTCCCTTTCTCATCCTTATCCAGAGACATGGTGGATCCCATTGGAGTCCTCATAGAGGTTGCATTCTCCATTCCGAATTTCTTGAGGAGTTTATTGGTGAACTTTGTCTGAGAAATGAAAATTTCTTCCTCAGACTGTTTCACTTGAAGTTCCAAGAAATACTTTAGCTCTCCCATACTGCTCATTTCAAACTTTCCTTGCATAAGTTTAGAAAACTTTTTGTAAAGATTGTTGTCCGTTGACCCGAATATAATGTCATCGACATAGATTTGCACCAGCAAGATCTTGCCTTTGACTTCCCTGAGAAACAATGTCTTGTCTATTTTTCCTCTAGAGAACTTGTTCTCAAGAAAAAAACTAGACAAGGTCTCATACCAAGCTCGAGGAGCTTGTTTTAAGCCATATAGAGCTTTATTGAGATAGTAGACATGATTAGGATAAGTAGGATTGACAAAACCTGGAGGTTGAGCGACGTATACTTCCTCTTTCAAGTCTCCATTCAAGAATGCCGAATTCACGTCCATCTTATAGACAAAGAATCCTTTATGAGAGGCATAGGCTAGGAACAGACGGATTGCCTCGAGCCGTGCAACTGGCACAAACGTCTGGTCGAAGTCAATCCCCTCCTCCTGTCGGTATCCTTGAGCCACCAGCCTGGCCTTATTCTTTATGATGACACCATGTTCATCCAGTTTGTTTCTGAAGATCCACTTGGTGCCGATCACGTTCTGCCCCTTTGGTCTGGGAACCAGCGTCCAGACGTTACATCTTTCAAATTGATGTAGTTCATCTTGCATGGCCAATATCCATGCTGCATCTTTGTTCACCTCGTCAAACTTCTTTGGCTCAACCTGTGATAGGAAACTAAGATGCAAAATCTCATTAATAGTACCTCTTCGAGTTCTGATACCGTCGCGAGGATCTCTGATGATCTGATCTCTAGGATGATCCCTCACGTGTCGGAGCTCTAAAAGTCTTGCATCAGGAGCTCTAGCGATTTCTGGGGCTCCTTCCTCTTCAGGGAGGACTGCTCCATCCTGATTGTCATCCTCTCCGATTGGCATTGAGGTGGAGACCTTGACGTATTTTGGAGTTGCATCTTTCTCGGGCTCATCCAGGTGTAGCTTTTTGAGTCTGGCAGCTGCATCTTCAAGAAGACCACTAGAAGACTTGCAATTAAGCAAACTTCCTTCATCAAATACAACATTTATTGATTCCTCTACCACTAGGGTTTTCTTATTGAAAACTCTATAAGCCCGGCTATGGCTACTATAGCCCATGAATATTCCTTCGAAGCATTTTTCACCTAACTTAGTACGCGGGTACTTCCCATTATTCAGTACATAACATCTGCAACCAAAGATCCTCAAATAGGACATGGTTGGTTTCCTGCCTTTCAGTAGCTCGTAGGGCGTCTTACGATGACTTTTGTTGATTAACGCCCGATTTTGAACATGACAAGCCGTATTGACAGCCTCGGCCCAGAAGTATTCTTGGAGTGAAGCGTCATTCAACATTGTCGTGCAGGCTTTAATGAGTGTTCTATTTCTCCTCTCCGCAACTCCGTTTTGTTGAGGAGTGTGCGGGGAGGAAAACTCATGAAAGATACCAAGTTCTTCATCAAACTCTGTCATAGCACCAGACTCAAACTCTGTTCCATGGTCACTTCTGATTTTGACCACTGAGCAGTTAAGTTCATTCTGAATTTGCTTGACAAAGCTGGTGAAGATGTCAAATGTATCATACTTGCGTTTTAAAAAGAACACCCAAGTAAACCGAGAGTGATCATCTACAATCTCTAGCGTATAAGACTTCCCTCCTAAGCTATGAACTTGCATTGGACCAAACAAGTCCATGTGCAGAAGATAAAGACATCTGGAGGAGTCTTTGTCTGGGATTCCCTTAAAGGTAGCCCGAGTCTGCTTGCCCATCTGGCATGCAGGATAGGGACTATCTTTAATGCACTTAATAATGGGAGCATCCCTTACTAAGTCTTTGGAAAACAGCATATTAATCGTCTTATAATTAATATGTGCAAATCTCTTGTGCCATTGTTCACAAAGAGATGCACTGCCTTTTGAAACGAGGCATACTGGGGTAGAAGAATCTAGACTGAGAAAATCTAAGCAGAAAATATTTCTGCTCCTAATGCCAGTTAATACTGTCTCCGAAGAGGCACATGATATTATCAAGCATTTATCCTTGCAGAACTTAACGTCATACCCTTTATCACATAACTGGCTTACACTGATTAGGTTATGATTTAACCCCTCAACATAAGCTACGTTAGTGATAGAGAGTATACCGTTGGAAATCGTACCGTAACCTCTGGTGACTCCCCGATCAGATCCCCCAAATATAACTTTGGGTCCATTCTCAACTGGAGAGTACTCCCGCAACAGGCTTCTTGTCCCAGTCATATGACGGGAGCATCCACTGTCCAAATACCAAATGGGAGTTTTGTTGGCCTTTGGACATTCCTGCAAAACAGAATTAATTTGCCTTAGGAACCCAATCGAACTTGGGTCCTAGATTCCTCGTTAGCATACTCCCCCTCGATTGGTTAGCCCTACGAGTGGTCGGCCTCGCATTGCCAACATGAGGAGTCTCGTTATTCCTTGGATTAAACCAGCAATCCATGGCAAAGTGACCAACTTTGCCACAGCACCAGCAGTCAAACCTGTTATACCTCCTCTTAGGCGCCTGCTTCACACTTGGAACGTAGGGTTCAACTGGGGCCGAGGACCTGGAGGTGGAGGCATCAAGATGACCACAGTCACATGATTTCTTCACCTCTTGGCTTTTCAGTATGACAGGCTTGGCCTTAGGTGCCTGCTTCTGATTATGGCCGCTAGAGAAGTGACCATAATTTTCCACGCAGATTTCCTCAAAAGGTGCCTTGAAGACACTCTCACTGAAGTTGCGGGGAAAGGTCCAATCATCATACCGGCTCTTTGGCTTTGCAACCGAGGGCCTGAAGTGATGGCCATATGTTGACTCAAAATCATGTTGGTTACAGGGAAAGCTGGGCTTTCTGAACTCAATAGGGCTGAGTGGGGCCTTTCCCTTTTCAGCAGCAGAGGCCTTCTTAGCAGCCTTATTCTTCCTCTGGTTCCTGTTTCTCCTGGAAGAGGAACGAGGTGCCCCTACTTTCCCCAAACAAGCTCCTTTGGTCTGAGCAGTGAAGGTATCAACTAGTGGAATAACTGTCTTAGGCATAGAGAAGCTCTTAACGATCTTCTTTTCTGCCGCAAGTTGTTCTTCCAACTTGTCGATTTCCTCTTTCTTAAGATCGAGGAGCTTAAGGGACTCGGAATGCTTTGAAGTCAGGTCCAAGTACTCCTGACGGAGGGAGATCAAACTGGTGATCTCTTCCCTCAGGGATACACTCTCACCTTTAAGGAATTTAACTTCCTTTTTCTCAGCCTTCAGTCTCTTTCGACATTCCTCGAAAGTATTGAGCAGAAGCTCATACTTATCGAGGAGCTCAGCTTCACGGGCCGAAGGCCTATCCTCAGGGTCATCATCCTGAGACTCAGGATCAGAGTCAGAGTCGGAGAGAGGGGTGTGAGCTTTTACCTTCCCAGTAAATGGGGGGCAATCTCCTTCCGAGTCATAGTGACCCATTAGCCCAAAGTAGCTTCCTCGTCATCACTGGTGTCTGATGTGTCAGATTCACTCAGCGTCTTTGGCTTCTTCGCGATGTAACTCCTCTCCTTCGTCTTGTCTTTTGAGGACCTGTGCTCCTCTCCCTTTCCCTTCTCCCTCTTGCCTTGATGGCAGTCGGCCACGACGTGTCCTGGCTTGTTGCAACCAAAATAAATAATGTCAGAAGAGCGGTGTTTGTTCGGTTTGGAAACATACCTGTCAGAAGAATAGTTCTTCTTCTGATGCCTTGAGGAGGAGCCGTCTCTCTTTCTCTGATTCCTCAGCTTGAGGAACTTCTTGAATTCCCGTGTGATAAGAGAGAAGTCTTCCTCAGACAATTCTGAGCCAGAGGAGCTTGGCTCAGAGTCTTCCTCTTCATCCTTTTTCCACGCATGGGAAGAAGCAGCACACTTACCCTTTCTAGAATGAATGACTTTTAGGGCCACTGTCTTTTCTTTGGCTGCGGCTTTCTCTACTTCCTCTTCAGCCTTCCTTGTGTTCAATTGAAGCTCATAGGACATGAGCTTCCCGAACAGAATCTGAGGGTCGGTTTCCGCAAGTCTGCCAAACTCCCGGATGGCGCAGATCTTCGTGTCCCATTCCTTAGTAAGGGACCTAAGGAACTTATCATTGAGCTCACCGTCAGTGAACACTCTTCCATATCCCTTGAGTGCATTGACGATCTTGAGGAAGTTTTCGAAGGTAACTCCGATCTCCTCCTTGGGCCCTTGCCTGAAGGCCTCATATTTCTGGTTGAGGAGGGATCTCCGATCATCCCTCACTTCATCTGTGCCCTCCATTAATACAATCAGGCAGTTCCAGAGATCCTTGGCTGTCCTGCAGTTGCAGAAGTTCTGCATCATAGAGTCGTCAACTGTGCTTACCAGGATGTTCTGTGCTTTCTTGTCGAGTCCGACCAGCACCATTTCGTCCTTGTCCATTTCCAAAAGTTTCTTGGGCACTTTCTTGGTAGGATCAATGGTGGAGGCCTTAGTAGGAATGTAAGGTCCCTCCTCCACGATCATGAAGAGTCGGGGGTCGACTGCTTCCATGTAAAATCTGATTCTTTCCTTCCAGATAGGAAAGTTCAGTCTGGTGCACACTGGGATTTTGCCGGAGTACTTGAGTCCGTCCATGGAAGATATCTGTCTACTTCTTGACACTGGTGGCAGGATTCTACTCAAGGTGTGAACCTTTTTGATGAGTAACCTCCCTCTGATACCACTTGAAAGTCCACCTAGTGCCAACTAGCTTCACCTATGGGGGGGATAGGTGTCTTGTGGGGTTTTTGCGGAATTCAAAACTGTACCTGCATAAGTAAATCAAACAACACAGCACAGAAAAGACTCAAACAAATTATAGTGGTTCCCCGATTTGGGTACGTCCACTTTCCCCCTTCGACCTATCTCCCAACCAGGGATGACTCGGTCACTTCACCAACTGGATTGAAATCCAATCCTTGCACTAATGGAAGGAACCCTTCCACACGTAGGAGTCACCACTCCCACAACACGGGTTGCACCCAACCCTTACAACTAGGAACCAACCGTTCCTTTACAAAGAAATAGAAACTAGAATGTATAAGGAATACAAACAACTTATGGAGATTAAGGTGCTCATCGTTCGACGACGTGTTCTTGAAGTCAACGAAGAGTCTACAACCTTAGATCTCTCTTGGAATGAACCTTCCCAAAACCGGCGGCGGCTTGGAGCGGCGGCTAGATTCTCGGAATTAGCGGCGGCAACGGAGAGCTGCTGCAGTGCTATGGGGATTCAAACTTCGTAGCAAAGGAAGCAAGGTCTTCCAACGGTCACACTAGGATCGGTCGTCTCGATCGATTCGGAAGGGGAAGGTTTTTCCCGATCAACGAATCAAGAGACAAGGGATCTCTGGTTAGACGCGTGAGACGTTTTGCTAGACTAAGCTTCTGTCACCGGAGATCTGGAAGAACTTGAGATCAACAACGGCGACAACTGAACGAACGGCAGAGACGGTCGGCGGAGCAAGATCGCGATCTAGGTCACGTCGGCGGCTGTTCCTTTTTGAATTCGTGTATTTCGTGTCTTTTTCCGCTCATACATATGGAGGTATATATACCTTAGGTCAAGCACATGACCGTTATGGTCCCCACCAGCAACAAGACCTAAGACCGGTTCGAAATACCGCAGGTAACATGGACCGGTCCAGACAGAATCGGAAAATTGCCCAAGTCAAATTCGGCGAGAATCATAGGTGATTCTCGACGAATCGGCGAGAATCACCTACGATTCTCGCCGAATTCTACTTAGCCGAATTCTTGCTGCACTGATATAGAAGTCGGGGAGAATTGGCGGGAGTCACAGTTGATTCTCGCCGGATCGTCGAGAATGCAAAGTCATTCTCGACGAATCGGCGAGAATCACTTAGTGATTCTCGACGAATCGGCGAGAATCACTTAGTGATTCTCGACGATTCTGCCTTAGAGAAATTTCTGGCGGCGTTGAGGCTGCCGGCTCCAACCAGCGAGAATCAGCTAGTGATTCTCGACGATTTGGACTTAGACAATTTCTCGTCTTTCCACCCGTGAGCTGGTCTTTGGCCCATCCTTACTCCTTGTCTGCTCTTAATCTTTCATGACCCTGTGCTTGGAAATAAGTACACTCCAATAGAGAGAGTACACGTAAGCCAACCCACTGATCTGCTCAACGAGGGATTACATTGTGCAAACCCGTGTATATTGACCTACTGCACCCTGATATTGGTGTGTACTTAGCAATGAATAGCTGCAAGCACAACTAGGAGGATTTCATCAAATACATAGTCAATTCACCTTAGCTTGTTTAGGGGCTTCTTCAAATCAGGTACATAGTGGATACAATACCCAACACCTACCCTAGTGTCCTAGGGCTCCACCCTTCAACTTCCACCCAATATTAGTGGAGGTGTATTTTGTGTCCTAATATAGCTGAGTGCCAAGACTCATCACCTTTGGGTGAGGTTGGCCAACTTAAGAGCACTTAGGGCACTTAGCCGTAATTTGACCTAAAAGGCTGCCAACATTTGGCTACACTATTACCGTATCAAACCAAACCCAAATGGGATGAAATTTTTACCAAAGCCTAAATATTCTCCCCAAGATCTCCCTTAACAATTTCAGGGGTTTTTGAGGTGTTAAAGACACCTAAATAAATTACACATGATTTATTTAATTTTTCCAAAAACTATTGAAAAAGTATATCCAAAAATTCTTTTTTTTTGGCAGAACCTAGGTATAGCTTAGGGTGACTCCCTTTCCAAATTTCAGGTCATTTGGACAAGGGATGAAGTGGAGGCACTCAATTTAGTCACTGACTAACCCTAAGTATAGACCCCACCAAAATTAGTGCCCTAGTCAAACCAGACACCCAAATTGATTCAAACTAATATTAAAATAAAGTACTCCCCTAGGGCAACAACTTTGATGTTTACCATTTTTCCTCTAGATCTCCTTAGGTATTTTTAATAATTGAAACATTAAATGCAAAATGTGTTATAAAATTCAAATGAATTGAATATTTATCCTATGGTTTATTATAAATCAGCACGAATCTTGGCGCAATGATTGACGACATCTGGTCATCGTCCCCAGCGTGCCAACGACCAAGATTGATTCTTCCTGGGCCATCTTCAAGTAGCAGCCGCCTGCCACCCAGCCACCTCCCTGTCAAGCCACCGCCGCCACCACCTCCGTCGAGGTGGTGGTTATCGCAAGGTGGCAGCACAGCCGTCGGAGGGGCTGTCTCTGGCGATGCCGAAAGCTTCGTTTTTCATGGAAAAATACGGAAATCTTGCTTCCCGAACGGGCTCAATTGAGCCCGATTTTCATCCCTAACGATTCCTACGATCTACACACAGAGAGAGGAGGGGAGGACCTTTGTGGTGGTATGGAGTCGAGCCGATCGTCAGCTTGCCATTAGTGGTTGCTATGTCGCCGGAATTCTGCAACAGCATAGTGGACAAGCTCGAAACCATCGGGGGAAGGATGGAAACGCCTCCTTGGTGCCCAGTGGTGCTTTTAAAACACCCAAACAGGGTAGGGGAAGAGTGTGGGTTGAATGGCCATTAATGGCCATTAAAGGACATTCTTGGCCATGGTGGTGGGGGGTCAACTTGGGCTGGTGTGTCCAGAAAATGGCTGGAAACTCCTCCTCTTCCCCAGAGGAGTTGAATCCAGCCATTAAAGGTGGCCCTTGGCCTCCCTAAGCCATGAATGGCTTCTTCCTCCCTCTTTCTCTCCTCCATTAAGGGTGAGGTGGAGCTCTCTCTCTCCTACTCGTCAAGGATGACTTGGTCATCCCTTTAGGCTATTTGGGGCCAACGAAATCATATCATCCATAATTAAGAGGTGGTTTGACCAAATGAAAAAGGGCTTGAGCTTGAGTAAGCCCATTTGGGCTATGTTTACCTAAACTAGACTAGGGTTGACCTTGGTCATTTTAACCTTTTGGGTTGACCCCAATGGGTCCTTGGTGGCTTCCCCTAGAGTTTAGGTAGTGCTGGGTAGGGTTGTCTTGGCACTTTGGGAGTCACTTGACCCTTAGGAAGTGTATTTTGACCAAGTTAGGGCTACAGTTTACTTTGGTCAACATGACCATTTGGGTTGACCCCAAGGGGTCCTTGGTGACCCCTTGGCTCCCCCTAAAGTCTAGGAATGGTTGTGTAGGGTTAAATTTGCACAATGAAGGTTACTTGCCCCTTAGTTAGGGGACTTTGACCACTTTAGGGCTAGGGTTGACTTGGGTCAACTTAGGCTCTAAGGTTGACCCCAATAGATCATTGGTTACCCATTGACCCAAGTTTAGGTCAAGGAAGACTTTGGTAGGATTGGTAGGGCTCATTATGGCACATTTCCCTTAGTTAGGGCACCTTGCCCATTTAGGACTAAGATGATCTTAGGTCAACTTGGCTACCCAGAGTTGACTCTGATAGACCCTTAGGGATTTAATTGACCTTCCCATGGGTTGGTGAGGTTGTGGTGAGGTCTTGGAGTCATGATGAAGCCCCTTGATCATCCCAACCTAGTATTTAGAAATCTACTATTTGCAAACCATAGTGATCCCACCTACATTCCTAGGTCCAATTGTTCTTCTTGGGCTTCCATGGGTTTTGTCATGACTTAGTCTTGACAAAACCACTCCTAGGGGGTCAAGTTGTCTGAGGGATGTTACAAATCTAATTACATAAACAAAAAATTTTGTCCTCGAAATTAAAGTTAGGCCTACGGGGTTTCAAGTATGAAAAGTAAATTGTAACATCCCAAGAGGTTGTGAGGGATACCTGACTGAAAAAGCACTGGATACTTTTGTTGCATCAGATCCTGCGGCTCCCAGGTGTGATCCTTGTGACCGTAATTCCTCCACAGGACCTTGACCAACGGAACCTTCTTACGGCGCAAGACTCGTATCCCCTTGTCGTCAATCCGCACCGGCTCCAGGTGAACTGACCGATTATATGCTACCGGCCCATCCGTGACCGTAATCTATTGCTCCGGGCGTAGTAGACCCCTCCTATGGGAGGATTCATGGAATACATCATGCAGACCCTCCAGCCCCAGTGGCAGCTCTAGCCTGTATACTAAGGGACCGATCCGCTCCAGGATCTTGTAAGGCCCCATATATCTCGGGCTGAGCTTCTTCTTCCGACCACGCACCCGTGAAACTCCATGCATCGGTCGGATCTTCAATAATACTCGGTCTCTAACGTGGAACTCCACCTTACAATGCCTCGAGTCATAATACTTGGCATGCTGCTCTGCGCCTCCAGAATCTGATCCCGTATTAGCCTCACCTGAGCCTCCTTATCCTCGGCAAACTCTGAGCCCAAATCCTTTGTATCCTCGTCATGTATCCATGACAGCGGAGTCCTACACCTTCGTCCGTATAGGGACTCATAAGGAGCCATCCCTATGCTGGACTGTTATCTATTATGATATGAGAACTCGACTAGTGGCAACAGCTTTTCCCAAGGCTCACCGCAATCCAGAATGCATAGTCATAGTAGATCTTCCAAAGTCCTTTTGGTGCGTTCCGTCTTCCCATCAGTTTGAGGATGAAAAGCTGTACTGAATGTCAGCCGAGTTCCCAAGTAAGTCTGCACTGATCGCCACTCCCTGGACATAAACCATCCATCGCGTTCTGATACGATCGTTCTATGTATGCCATGATAACAGACGAACAGCTCCACAAACTTCCGAACCAGCACACCAATCGAGTCATCCTTTCTATTCGGGATAAATCTGGATACCTTCGTCAGCCGGTCGATGATCACACAGATCGAATCATTCCCCGTCCACGATTGGGGAAGCCCATGTATGAAGTCCATCGCGATATCATCGAACTTCCACTCCGGCACCGGGAGTGGTTATAACAATACTGCGGGGTTCCTGCTGTAAGACCCCTCCTTTTTTTAAACCACGGGGTCTTAGGCCCAGAACTGTCTCTTTGCAGTGACATCTTCACGCCCGGGAAGGTCGTCAATACAAAACGCCAATCCTGCCAGCCAAATCGATCACAGAAAAAGTAGCAAGAGAGTAAATGAAACAAAAACACTAACACAAGTCCACAGAGATCACATATATATAAATATTCTCCAGAAAGGGAGAGTCCACAATAATAATAATAAAGGAAGTACTTAAAATTGGGCTCACGCCCGATACATCAATGTCCTCACTACATATCTCTCATCGCGGAAGCTAAACTAAAACAACTACTAGCAATCGGGACTCACAGTCCCAACTGTCTGAACTCCAGTGCTACATTGTCCCATCTCCAAGTGTGTCGACCTTCGGGGCTACTTCTCCATGCTGGGCTTCACGGTCCCCTAAAATGATGTGGTTCGAAAATCGTTAGTCTAAAAGACAAAGTCATATTATCCCCTACCCCTCCCCCAATGGCTCCTAGGCACTTAGCGGGGAGAAGGAAAGGAGAGGTAATGACGGTGGAGAATAATCAAAGTAGCAGGTGACGGCAGAACTAATCTAGCAGTTCTATGAGAATAAGTAGCAGTAATAAAAGTATTAAAAACTAAACAAGAAATAAGTAACCTTAACTTATATGAAAACACATAAGCTAAGGGATCTTCTGCAAGTATCCTATTGTATAAAAAATCTCATACCAATTTATACGATAGGGTGTCAGTTTTCAAGCAAGCATTATTTATATATTCACAAAATAAACCTTAACTTATAAGCACGCTCACGCGAGCTTATAAACCAAGGGGTCGTTTTGCAAGTCCTATTGTATAAGGTGTCCCATACCACTTTATACAATAGTTGTCAGGGGTTTTATGAAATGATGATGCTATGACATGAAAATATGCTATGATATGAACATGCAAGTGCAACTCACCCACCTGACTCTGTACACACAGACCTTTAGTTCCCCCTTTCTAGAGCCTAACCTCCCAGGATACCTCTGTAGTGGAAAACGAAAAAGGTGGGTTGGGCCTCGCCCACCTCGAAATGGGTAATTGCACTACCAGTCAGACCTATCCTAAGCCTCCACGCTGGTGCACTAAGCGGAGCTCCTGCGTACTCTTTGCCTTCAAGTCCACCAGACTAAACTTGGCAAAGTGCAAAACCACACTTACCGAGTCATCGTATTTGCATCGGTGCATCGACCCTCGAATACCGAAGACCCGCCACCTTATACTTTATGCATATACAACCTTGTCTATCAGCTATCGAACCAAAGCGCACTGGACCATCCCGTCCGTCAAAACCAACTACCGAGCCAAAGCTCGTTGGGCTAACCTGCCAATCATCAAAACCACCGAGCCTACTGCCCGTGTGATCGAACCTAAAAACCCGAGATATTGAGGTGAGTGAAAGTTAAACCCTAGTTATGTTATTTACTCTTGCAGTTTATTTTGCCTACAGTTTAGGTTATCCCAGGACTGCCCAAGGCATACCGCGTGAAGGGTTCTCTAGGGCACATGGAACTACGATTGGCTGAAGCCCAAAGCCCCCTTTCACAAGGAATTTACTATTATTGGTTAATACCCGATTCCCGATCCCTTTAACATTACTTTGGATCTAATCCTAGTGTGTGTTGATCTTCTCTCTCCCTCCACAGGAACGACGATCTTTCGTCAATCCCGAGAACCACCTAATCTAACCCAACAATCTACTCATCCCAACTTCCATTTATATACTCCATTTCACTTCACTCAGACCAGCAGCAAGCCACTAACCCAAATCCATATGCCAAAATCAATTACTATCAGATCTTCTGCAAACTTACTACATGTAGACCACCTCATGTTATATAATGTACATGATAGGAGGTACTCTAAATCCTCATCCAAACACCCTAAGATAATTAATGGAGGTCTATCATGACATTTATAGCCTAAATCAAGAAACTTGGAATTTTCCTAATTTATTTGATATTTTATTTATTTTTCCTAAATATCAAAAATGCCCTAGTTTTGAATATGAAGTGGACTTTCCAGTCATGTAAATGCTCCACAAAATTATGATAAATACTAGGCAGCTAATTGACAGTAAATTCAAGTCTCCCAATTTTTTTGCAAGGTTTAGGCCTCTGATCAAAAATATCAAATATAAACACATAGTTAACAATTAAAGAAAAAAGTGATGCATCTATGCTTTTAAAAATTATAAGAAAATTCAAGCAAAACTAATATGCCCTGAAAACACTCCTGACCAAGTTTCCAAACTTTCCAGTGAATAATGAAATGTAATTTTAATTTTGAATAATAATCCTCTTTCATAAATTAATGAAACAACTACTGGAAATATTCATTTAAAATTATGATAAAATTTCCTCCTAGGCATATTGATAAAAGTAAACTTTTGCATAAGTTTCACAATTTTCCAACAATCTTTGAGTTCTGAATCTATTTTTGAACAAAATTGCATATTTCTAAGCTTGTGAAGTAAGTACTGAAAATATACATCTAAAAATTATAATAAAATTCAAGTATAAGTATAATGACAAAAAACACCTTCTGCCCAATTTTCATAATTTTCTAATGAACAGTGAGATCATAATAAACAAATGACTATCAAGGGCAGATCCATGTATAACAAAGGAGGTACTAAAATTATTATTCCACAATTTCCTATAAAATTACTAGAGGCTCATATTAACCCTATTACAACACTACCCAAGTTTCACAACTTTTCATAAAGTCTTGATTGCTTATTTTACATGTATAAGGTTTGTGCCCTAAACTAGTGTTAGGGTTTTGGGGAGTTTAGTGCCTCTAAATCTCATGATATTTTAACCAGAGAACCTTGACTACCCTAAAGTCCTCTCCACCAATTTTCAAGTCATTTCAAGTTTATTTGACCCCTTGACTTCCAAACCCTAGGTTTGCACACATAGGACATACCATAGTATTCTAGAGCTCCACCCTTCAAATTCCACCCAATATCAGTGGAGGGGGTATTTTAAGTGCTAAAAAGGCTATGTGCCAAGTTCCATCACTTTTGAATGAGGTTGGCCAACTCAAGAGCACTTAGGGAACATAGCCCTTATTTGACCTAAAAGGGGTCAACCCTTGGTTACAAAATTACCCTATCAAACCAAACCCAAAAGGAATGAAATTTTTTACAGAGCCTAATAATGCTCCCCATGATCTCCCTCCAAAATTTATGGGGTTTTTGAGATGTTTAAGACACCTAATTAAATTATACATGATTTATTTAATTTTTCCAAAAACTATAGAAAATGTCTCCCAAAAAATTCCTATTTTTGATAGGATATAGGTATAGGTTAGGGTGACTCTCTATCCAAATTTCAGATCATTTGGACAAGAGATGAAGTGGGGGCACTCATTTTAGTCTCTGTCTAACCCTAGGTATAGACCCCACCATAATGAGTGCCCTGGTCAAACCAGACATCTAAATTGGTTCAACCTAATTTTAAATTAAAGTACACCCCTATGGATACAAATTTGATCTTTATAATTTTTCACTAGAGGTCTCTAGGTATTTTTAATAAATAAAAACATTAAATACATATCCTATGAAAAGAATGAAATGAATTGAATATTTATCCTATGGTTTAAATATAAATCAGCACGAATCTTGGCGCATGATGAACGGCATCTTATCATCGTATCCAGCACGCCAATGGACAGGATTTAAATTTTTTGGGCCATCTTCAAGTCACTGCCACCGGCTACCCAGCCAGCTCCCTTGCCACCCACCGCCACCACCACCTTCGTCGATGTGGTGGCTATCGCCAGGCGGCGGTACAGCAGCCGGAGGGGTGGATTCCGGCGACCCCGATAGGTCGAATTTTATGGAAAAATCTTGAATTCTTCCTTCCAGATCGAGCTCAATTGAGCCCAATTTTCATCCCTAATTAGCCCTATGATATTCCCACAGAGAGAGGCAGAGGGGAGGACCTTATTGGTGGTATGGAGACAAGCCGATCTCCAGGTTGCCATGGTGGTGGTGTCGTCGGCCGGAAATCTGCAACTACGTAGTGGGACGCCTTGTCTTCTTTTGGTAAAGTGTGTAAATGACTCCCATGAGTCCAGTGGAGCTTTTAAAATAGCCAAATGAGGAAGAGGAAGGGTGTGGGCTGAATGGCCATTTATGTCCATTAAAGGCAATTCTCAGCCATGGTGGTGGAGGGGGGGGTGAATCTAGCTTGGGGTGGCCAAGAAATGGCTGGAAACTTCTCCTCTTCCCTAGAGGAGTTGAATCCAGCCACCAAAAGTGGACCTTGGCCTCCCTATGCATGAATGGCCATATCCCTTTTCTTTTCTCTCTCTTCCATTAAAGGGTGAGGTGGAACTCTCTCTCTCTCTCTCTCCTTGTCATCAAGGCTGACTTGGTCATCCCTTGAGCATATTTGTAGCCAAATAAATCATATTATCATATAATTGGAGGTGGTTTGCCCAAATGGAAAAGGTTTGAGCTTGGGTTAGCCCATTTGGGCTAAGTTCACCAAAACTAGACTTGGGTTGACCGTGGTTATTTTGACCTTTTAGGTTGACCCCAATGGGTCCTTGGTGACCCATTGGCCTCCCCTAGGGTCTAGGTAGGGCTAGGTAGGGTTATATTGGCACTTTGGGGGTCACTTGACCCTTAGGAAAGGCACTTTGACCACTTTAGGGCTAGGGTTGACTTTGGTCAACTCAGGCTCTAGGGTTGACCCCAATGGATCTTTAGTGATCCATTGACCCCACTTTAGGTAGGAAGACCTTGGAAGGGTTTGTTGGGCTCATTAGGGCATATTGCCCTTAATTAGGGCACCTTGACCAATTTAGGACTAGGATGATCCTAGGTCAACTTGGCCACCCAGAGTTGACTCCAATGGACCCTTAGGGCGTTAATGGACCTTACCATGGGTTGGTGAGGTTGTGGTGAGGTCTTGGAGTTATGGTGAAGCCCCTTGATCATCCCAACCTAGTACTTAGAAATCTACCATTGTCAGACCATAGTGATCCCACCTACATTCCTAGGTCCACTTGGTCTTCTTGGGCTTCCTAAGGTTTTTTCATGACCTAGTCATGAAAAAACCACTCCAAGGGGGTATAGTTGTCTGAGGGATGTTACAAATCACAATACATAAACAAAAAAAATCCGTCCTTGAAATTCAAGTTCGGCATACGGGTTTCAAGTATAAAAAGTAAATTGTAACATCCCGAGAGGTTATGAGGGATACCTGACTGAAAAAGCTCTGGATACTTTTGTTGCATCAGATCCTGTGGCTCCCAGGTGTTCTCCTCCTAACCGTGATTCCTCCACATGACCTTGACCAACGGAATCTTCTTGCGACACAAGACTTATATCCCATTGTCGTCAATTCAGACCGGCTCTAGGTGAACTGACCGATTAGATGCCACCAACCCATCCGTGATCGTAATCTATTGCTTCGGGCATAGTAGAGCCCACCTAAGGGAGGATACGTGGAACACATCGTGTAGACCCTCCAGCGCTTGTGGCAGCTCTTGCCAGTATACTAAGTGACCGATCCACTCCAGGATCCTGAAAGACCCCATATATCTCGGGCTGAGCTTCTTCTTCTGACCACGCGCCCGTGAAACTCCAAGCATCGGTCTGATCTTCAAGAATACTCGGTCTCCAACATGGAAATACACATGACGATGCCTTGAGTCGTAATACTTGGCCTGCCTGCTCTGCACCTCCAGCATCTGATCCCGTATTAGCCTCACCTGAGCCTCTGTATCCTCGACAAACTCCGAGCCCAAAGCAATAAGATCCTTATCCTATATCTGTGACCGCAGAGTCCTACACCTTCGACTGTATAGGGCCTCATAAGGAGCCATCCCTATGCTGGACTGGTAGCTATTATTATATGAGAACTCGACCAGTGGCAACAGCTTCTCCCAAGGCTCTCCGCAATACAGGATGCATAGTCGTAGTAGATATTCCAAAGTTTGATTGGTGCGTTCCGTCTGCCCGTCATTCTAGGGATGAAAAGATGTACTGAATGTCAGCCAAGTTCCCATGTAAGTCTGCACTGATCGCCACTGTCCATCCTGATCTGATACGATCGTCTTGGGTATGCCATGATAATGGATGAACTGCTCCACAAACTTCAGAACTAGCAAACCAACCGAGTCATCTTTTCTGATCGGGATAAATCTGGCTACCTTCGTCAGCCGGTCAATGATCACCCGCATCAAATCGTTCCCCGTTCGCGAACGGGAAGCCCATGTATGAAGTCCATCGCGATATCAACGAACATCCACTCCTGCACCGGGAGTGGTTACAAAAGCCCTGTTGGGTTCCTGCACTCCGCCTTCACAAGTTGGCATGTCTCACAGTGGGTCATGAAGTATGTGATATCCTTATTCAAGCTTGACCAGTACATGGTCATCTTCAGATCCGCAGTCATCTTCGTAAATTCCGTGTGTACCGAATACCGGCTGTAGTGGGCCTCAGCCATGATGTCCTCCCAGATTCTACCCCCAGCCGGTATGTACACTCTGCCTATGAAGCATACCAGCCCATCTCTCTCTGTATATTCCCCAGCCATGCTTGCCTCCAAGGATCTGAACACTTGCTCCAGCTTGTCGTCTTTCCTCTGCTCAGCTCAAATACAATCTCGAATGTCATCGGTAGCAACTAACGACGACAGGTACTCCCGGTATAGCTCTGGGTGATCTTTGGACACCAGGGATATCTGCATCTTCTTTAACATCTGGACCAACTCCATGGCCATCAACTGAGGTCTTGCTCCTTATGTTACAGCCTTTCAGCTCAGCGCATCTGCCACCACATTCGTCTTCCCTGGGTAATAATGCATCTCATATTGGTAATCTGCTAGAAACTCCACCCATCGCCTCTGCCTGATATTCATCTCCTTTTGCATGTCCACGTACTTAAAATATTTGTGATTAGAGTATATGTCGCAGTGGACACAATAGAGGTAATGCCTCCAAATCTTCAAAGCAAATATGACCGCTCTCATCTCCAAGTTATGAATAGGGTAGTTCTGTTTATGCTTCTTCAGCTGGCGGGAAGAATAAGCAATCATGTGGCCTTTCTGCATCAGCACTACACCCATGCCATGGTAGGAAGCGTCGGTGTAGACCTGGAATCCTTCTTTCACCGAAGGAAGGGCAAGGATGGGGGCCGAGGTGAGTCGATCCTTCAGCTCCTGGAAAGCCGTCTCGCACTGCGGGGTCCAGACAAACGGGGCATCTTTCTTCATCAATGAAGTAAGTGGGAGGGCTATCTGAGAAAACCCTTGCACAAACTTCCGGTAGTTTCCGGCCAATCCTAGGAAACTGCGAACATCCGTGGCCATCTTCAGCGGCGGCCAATCCCGAACTTCCTGAATCTTAGCCGGGTCCATTGCCAACCCGGCTCCACTAATAATGTGGCATAAAAAGGCCACCTCTGTCAACCAAAACTTGCATTTTTTGAATTTGACATATAGTTGATGCTCCCTGAGCTTCCCCAGCTTCAAAGCCAGATATTGTGCATGCTCCTCCTTCATCCTTGAATAGATGAGGATGTCATCTATAAATACTATGACAAACTGGTCGAGGTATGGCTCGAACACTCGGTTCATCAAGCTCATGAAGGCTGAGGGCGCATTTGTGAGCCCGAAGTGCATCACGGTAAACTCATATAGTCCGTATCTACTGCTGAAGGCTGTCCTCGGGATATCCTCCTCCTGAATGCGCAGCTGGTAGTAACCCGATGTAAGACCCCCCCTTTTTTTCTTAAACCACCGGGGTCTTATCCCAGAATTGCCGCTTTGCGGTGACACCGACTCATGGGAAGGCAACCACTACAAAACGCCAATTCTGCCGGCCCTTTTCGATCACAAGAGAGAGAAGTAATTATACATAAAATGTAAACAAGTCCACAGAAATATGTAAATAAAAGTGAAATCACATCCAGTCCATCAATAGATAATAACAGGAAATAGATAAATGGGCTCGAGCCCGGTACATCAGAGTCCTCACTACAAGTCACTCATCGTGGAAGCTATAAAAATACTAATCACTCACGGAGCTGGTCGTAGGTACACCGGTGCTAGACTGACCCACCTCCATGCGCACCGTACTCCGCTTGTGCTAGTCCCTGGACAGCTGGTCCCTGTCACCCATCCGGAGCTCCTGTAATGTTGTGGTTCGAAAACCATTAGTCATAAAGACTAAGCCCTATCATCCCCTACCCCTCCCCCTACGGCTCCTAAGCACCGAGCGGAGAGGAGGGAAGGGAAGCTACAAAGGTGTAGAATAATCAAGCAGGTGACAGGGGAGTTATTCTAACAACTATCTAAAACAAAGTACAACTAGCAATCCTATGGTAGTAAATGGTAAAGAAGAGGAGTAGTAAGTATCAAATGTATAAAAAGGCAGCTAGAGAACAGTAAGTAAACAAGCAAGTAAATCAGTAAGTAACCTTAACTTATATGAATACCCATACAAACTTATAAGTTAAGGGGTCTTCTGCAAGGCTCCCAGCGTATAAAAAGTCCCATACCGATTTATGCGTTGGGGTGTCGGTTGTATGCAAATATGAGTGTAGTGATATGCTATGCCATGATTCATGCAAGTGCAACACACGCATACGACTCTATGCGCACAGACCTTTATTTCCCCCTGTTCGGGTAGCTAGCTTCACTCCCAGGAACCTCCGTAGTGGCAAACGGAGATAGTGGGTCGGGCCCCCCACTCCTAGGCGGGTATCCACACTACTAGGCCTAGCCCTTCCGTACGCCCCTAGAAGAACACAACCTAGAGTATCCGCGTACTACTGCTGGTTGTACCCACCAGACTTTCTTTGGCTAAGTGTCCGACACCGCCGAGTCAACATACCGATGCCGGTGTGAACGACAATCAGATATCGAAGACCCACCACCTTTATTCTGTACTCGAACCCTCGAGCCCTCGGCTCCCCGGACTGTCCCGTCCGTGCATCTACCTTCAGAGCTATCGTCTGAATGGCAACCAAACCAATTATTCTACCTTCCTAGCTATCAGGGAGTGTGTATGTGCAACCCTAGTTATACTAGTTGCTCTTTTAATTTATTATTCCTACAGTTTACGTTAGCCCAGGACTGCCCCCAGCATACCCCGTGAAGGGCTCTCAAGGGGCACTAGGAACCAAGACGGCGGCATTACGGCCCGAAGTTCCCTTTCCCAAGGCACTTATTATTATTGGTAGATCTCCCTTAACCCGATCCCCTTTTAGTTACTTTAGATCCAACCCTAGAGTATTAAGACTCTTCCATTCCTACACGGGGCGAACGATCTTTCGTCGTTCCCGTACGCCACTTAACCTTAACCAGTCTCACACTCTACTTATCCTGACTTCCAATAATGAACTTAGTCTTAGCTTGCCCTAACCAACCAGCAACTATCAAAGTTCCATTTCCCAAGTTCATTATTACTCTAGTTCAGTTTCTGTGGTTTTACTATATGCAGACCATCCTATGGTACATGAGGAGTATAAGGGGAGGTACTCCAATTTATCTTCCGAATCTCCTATAATATTTACTGGAGATCTAGCATGACTTAATGTATCTAAGACCAAGATTTCCAAATTTTCCCTATTTATCGGCATTTAATTTATTTATTCGAAGATTCCAAAAACCCTAGTATGAACATGAAGTGCACTAATGAGCCAACAATAAATCTTCATAAAATCAGTAAAAATCCTATGAGACATTTAAATAGCAATTCCAAGTTTTGAGAAATTCCAGGGGTATTTAGGCCTACATTTCCTAATTTACCATTTTAGGCCACTTTTACTATATTATGAAGGAAGTACTGTAAATATATATCCAAAAATTCCAAGAAAATTATAGAAGCTATATAGTGACCTAAAACCATTATAAATCAAGTACCATAATTTTTCTCCAACATTTGAACTCTGAATTTATTTTAATGCAAGGTACTAATTTTCTTAACTTAATGAAGGAGGTATTGTTTTTAGTCATCTAAAATTCCAGAGAAAATTACAGAGTGATTATCATAATTTGAAACACCCACTGACCCAATTTCATAATTTTCCAAATAGTAATTGGACATTATTTGTATTTTTGACTCCATGTCACGACTAGTACGTTAAAGAAATATGTACCAGAAATAATCAGTGAAAATTTCTAAGAAAAATATCAGAAGGTATATCAGGCTATAAGATGCCCTAATCCAAGATTTTATAATATTCCAGTGAACAGAAATTCCATAATCATCAAAATAAATATCTAGGGCACAATTAGAGTTGTAAATGAAGTACTGTATAAATTAACCCAAAAATCTCAACAAAATTATATCATGGCTATTTTGACCAGAAAATTCCTTTGCCCAAATTTTACCTGATTTGAAGTTCATTAAATAGCTTAATAATTCAAATTATAGTTGGTGACCTAAACTAGGGTTAGGATTTTAGGTGGCCTAGCTGTCTCCAAATACCCTAACCTTTTGTCCAGAGAAGTACACTGGCCCTATGGTTCTCTCCACCAAATTTTAAGTCAGTCCAAGGTCATTTGACCCCATGACCTTCACAACTCCAACAACCACCATTAAGGGATTTTCCCTAGGGTTCTAGAGCTACCCTACACCAAACCACTCCAAACTCCCTTGGAGGGTGTGTCATGCCCTAAAAAGTCAGTGACCAAAATATCAGCCCCTGTTGAGGCGATATGGCCACTCAAATGCCAAGGGGGTGTTTGATCCTAAATTATCCTATAAGGATCATCCTTGGGTTGAACACAACCCTATTCAAAACATCTCCAAATGAGATGAAATTTTTACCAGAACCTTATGATAAACCCAGGGACCACTCACCAAAATTTGGAAGGGTTTGGAATTCATTTAGCCATCTAATTAAATTATGCTAGGATTATTAACTTTTTCTAAAAACTATAGAAAAATATTTCCCAAAAATCCTAATTTTTGGACAGCATCTAGATATAGATAATATTAGACCACACTCCAAATTTCGATTCATTTTGATGACTGGATTGGAGTGAGGAATTTTTCTAAGGTCAAGACAGCCCTATGGATAGATCTCACCAAAAAGTGTGTTGTGGTCTAACCAGGACTCCAAATCGAGTGAAATCAATTTTGAATTAAACTAGACTTCAAGGGCTACATTTTCTATGTTGACCACTTTTTATGTTTCAGCCCCTACGGGCAATAATTTTTAGTTTAAACTGAGTGCATAGTAAAGGGAATTAATTTCTAATTATACAATATATAATATGATAAAAATAACACTGTTCATCTTCTTCTTTACCCGAACCCGAACAGAACCAGAAAAACAACTATTCCTGTAGCTTTTCTAAAGCTATTTCCCGGCCACCCAGCCGTCTCCCTGGCCGGCCACCACCACCACCACCTCTGTTGAGGTGAGGGCTACCGTCGGGCGGCGGCACGGCCGCCGGAGAGGCGGTTTCCGGCGAACCCGCCACCATGAAATTTTCAGAAAACCATGGAAACGCTCACCCGATCTGGCTCTTTTTAGCCCGATATCTCTCCTAACGATTTCTAAGATCTATCCGTAGAAGAAGAGGGAGGGGAGGACCTTGTTCGCGGGCTGGAGGCGTGCAGACCGTCGGGAAGCCATTTGCGCGGTGGTGGCGTCGCCGGAAATTCTTCAACAGCAAGGGGAGGAATCTGAATCCGTTTGATCGAGCATGTAACCTTCTCCTCTTACTCTTAGGAGTCTTTTATAGATCAACAAGTGGGAAGGGGAAAGTATGAAACATTCATGGCCATTAATATTTCCCTTAATGACGTTTCGGTTATGGTAGAGGCAGTTGAAACGCTGGAAATGAAAAGGTGTTTTGCCAGGTGGAGATTTCCTATTGGACCAACATTTCCTTATTTTATTAAATAATTAGAGTAGGAAACGGCCCATAAATACTCTTAGTATTCATTCCCATAATCAGAATTTATTACGACGTCGGTTACCGAAATTTCCAGTCTGGCTGACGTTTCGGCCTTGGTCACGGGCGTGACACATATGTCACGGGCGTGACACATAGGTCAGGGGCATGACAGGACCGGGTGGCCAATTCTGGGTTCGACGATCGTCGAACTGAGATCGACGATCGTCGAAGGGTTGTCACGTCATAGGTCACGGGCGTGACACACACGGGCGTGGGTCACGGGCGTGACAGGCCCCGGTGACCAATTCTGGGTTCGACGACCGTCGAACTGAGGTCAACAATCGTCGAAGAGTGGTCACGCCCTAGGTCACGGGCGTGACACATGGGTCACAGGCATGACAGGGTCATGAGGAAAACTCTGCGCTCGGCGATCGTCGCGCTGAGATCGACGATCGCCGAAGGGGGTCACGCCCTTGGTCACGGGCGTGACACCTGGGTCACAGGCGTGACAGGCCCGGACAGCAATTTCTGCGCTTCGACGATTGTCTCGCTGAGATCGACGATCGTCGAAGGGGTCACGCCCTAGGTCACGGGCGTGACACCTGGGTCACGGGCGTGACAGGCCTAGGTTGAAAATTCTACACCCAACGATCATCTCTCTGAGATCGACGATCGTCGAAGGAGTCACGCCCTAGGTCACGGGCGTGACGGGTCGGTCACGGGCGTGACCAACCCATGACCCGAAATTCCGGTTGATTTATTTCAATTTTTGGGCTTCCTAGGGTTCTGTCACGACCAACCGACTCCTAGGGGTCTAGCCGGAAATGGGATATTACAAATCCCAATAAACAAAACAAAGATTTCATCCCCGAAATCAAGTTTAAGCCTACGGGACTCTAATCGGGAAAAAGAAGCTTGTAACATCCCATGAGAATTAAAAAAAATTACATCTCTACGTTATGTTTGCTTGTGCGGTTTCAAATCTAAGATTAATTCACCCAATTAACTAGGTATATACACCTCAATAAACAAAAGATTAGCCCCTATTCTTGAAATTTTCAGTCCTATTGGTTTAAAACAGGAAGGAAAATTGATTGTCCAGAGGGGTGGTGAGGTATACCTGACGAAAAAGTTCCGGGTATTTTTGCCGCATCAAGTCCTGTGGCTCCCATGTATGCTCCTCCTGCCCATGATTGTTCCACAGAACCTTGACTAACGAAACCTTCTTCCGTCGTAAGACCCGCATTGCTGTATCGTCAATCCTGATAGGCTCCAAGTTGACTGACCGATCCGAGGCCACCGGGCAATCTGCCGAGGAGATCAGCTGCTCAGGGCGTAGAAGAGCCCTCCGAAGTGAGGAGACGTGGAAGACGTCATGCAATCCGTCTAACTCCGGCGGTAGCTCCAGTCTATAGGCTAAGGGGCCGATCCGCTCCAGGATCCTATAAGGCCCCATATATATCGGACTGAGCTTCTTCCGCCCGCGCACCCGCGAAACTCCGTGCATCGGCCGTATCTTCAAGAAAACTCGGTCTCCCACCTGGAACTCCACTTTACGATGCCTCGCATCGTAGTATTTCTCCTGTCTGCTCTGGGATTCCAACATCCTGTCCCGGATCAATATAATCTGAGCATCTGTATCTCCCACAAACTCCGAGCCTAGTGCCTGCGGATCCTCATCCTGAACCCATGATAGTGGGGTCCTGCACCTCCTTCTGTACAACGCCTCGTATGGAGCCATGCCTATGCTGGACTGATGAGCGTTGTTGTACGAAAACTCGACCAATGGCAGCAATCTCTCCCAAGGCTCGCCACGGTCCAAAATACACAGTCGCAACAAATCTTCCAGTGTACGGTTGGTGCGCTCTGTCTGTCCGTCGGTCTGAGGGTGAAAAGCTGTGCTGAATGTCAAACGAGAACCCAGATGGGCCTGGACTGACCTCCATTCCCTGGATGTAAATCGCCCATCCCGATCCGAAATGATAGTCTTGGGCACCCCATGATAACGCACAAACTGCTCAATGAACCTCCGTACTAATACACTAACCGGTGTGTCCTTTGCCACTGGAATGAATCTGGCCACCTTTGTTAGCCTGTCCACTATCACCCAGATCTAGTCATTCCCCGCACGGGATCGAGGTAGCCCATGTATGAAGTCCATGGCTATATCCTCAAATTTCCACTCCGGCACCGGAAGTGGCTGCAGCAAGCCTGCCGGGTTCCTACACTCCGCCTTCACGAGCTGGCAGGCCTCGCAATGCGTCACAAAATACATAATATCTTTCTTCATACCCGGCCAGTACATCGTCCTCTTCAAATCCTTTACCATCTTGGTGATCCCCGGGTGTACAGAATATCGGCTGCAGTGAGCTTCCGTCAAAATGTCCTCCCGGATCCGTCCTCCTGCTGGTATGTAGACTCTGCCCCGGAAACACAGGAGCCCATCCCTCAAAGAGTAATCTCCTGTCGTGCCTTCCTCCAAGGCTTGGAATATCGGCTCAGCTCTCTCATCCAGCATATGCCCATCTCTGATGCGGTCTCGAATATCATCAGTAACCATCGACCCCAGGTACTCCATGTATAGCTCTGGTTCATCCTCAGACACTAGCGAAATCTGCATCTCCTCGGATGATCTAACCAACTCCAAGGCCATCAGCTGCGGGCCTACTCCTATCATACTCGCTCTCCGGCTCAGAGCATCCGCGACCACGTTCGCCTTCCCCGGATGGTAGTGCATGGTATACTGGTACTCTGACAGAAATTCCACCCAGCGTCTCTGCCTGATTTTTAACTCCTTCTGGGTGTCGACGTACTTCAGATTCTTAGGGTCGGAGAAGATATCGCAATGTACTCCGTAGAGGTAGTGTCGCCAGATCTTAAGAGAAAAAATGACTGCCCCCATCTCCAAATCGTGCACGGGGTAGTTTTGCTCGTGCTGCTTAAACTGACGGGAGGCATAGGCTATTACGTGCCCGTTCTGCATCAGAAACGACACCCATCCCCTGATAGGAAGCATCTGTATACACCTGGAATCCCTCCTTCGCTGATGGAAGAGCAAGGATGGGATCCGAGGTGAGACGATCCTTCAGCTCCTGGAAGGAAGATTCACATCGTGGCGTCCAAATAAAAGGGGACTCCTTCTTCGTCAGAGACGTAAGAGGGAGGGCAATCTGAGAGAACCCCTTTACGTATTTCCGGTAGTAACCGGCAAGTCCCAAGAAACTTCGAACATCCGAGGCCAACTTTAGTGGTGGCCAATCCCGTACTGCCTGGACCTTCACCGAGTCCACTGCCAGACCTGCTCCACTGATGACATGGCCCAGAAAATCCACCTCCTTTAGCCAGAACTGGCACTTGCTGTACGTGGCATACATCTCATGCTCACGCAGCCTCTCCAAGGTCAAGGCCAGATGTCTCGCGTGCTCCTCCTCCGTCCTTGAATAGATAAGGATGTCGTCGATGAATACGATAACGAAGAAGTCCAGATACTCTTGGAACACCCGATTCATTAGGGTCATGAATGCGGAGGGTGCATTCGTGAGCCCGAATGGCATCACTATAAACTCGTACAAACCATATCTGTTGCTGAAGGCCGTCTTCGGGATGTCCTCCTCCCGAATGCGAAGCTGGTAGTACCCTGACCTCAGATCCAGCTTTGAGAACCAATGGGCTCCCTCCAGCTGGTCAAATAGCTCGTCTATCCTTGGTAAGGGATAAGTATTCCGGACCGTGAACCTGTTCAGGGCCCGGTAATCTATGCACAGTCGAAGAGTCCCGTCCTTCTTCTTAACGAACAACACCGGAGCTCCCCATGGGGAAGAGCTAGGCCGAACGAACCCGGCCTCCACTAACTCCTGAAGCTGGCTTCGAAATTCCACCAACTCCTTTGGGGCCATTCGATAGAGAGCTTTGGATACCGGCTTAGCCCCTAGTACGAGCTGAATCTGGAAGTCCTTCTCTCGGTGCGGGGGTAGCCCTGGTAGCTTCTCCGGAAACACGTCGACAAAGTCCCACACTACTAGAATATCTGTAACGGAGTCCATGGCCATGACCGCCTCAAAAAGGACCTGACAAACTTCTTCCCCCTGCAGGTGGGCCTTAACGGCCTGCACGGATGATAATAAGGTACGAGGTGCTGGTATAATACCTTCGATGACAATGAAGGAGTCGCCGTGCCTCACGGTGATCCTCTTCGCCACGCAATCGATATGGGCATGGTTCCAATACAGCCAAGTCATGCCAGGGATCAGATCGTAATCTAGCATCTTCAGAACCGTCGCTGGTGCCTCAAACGCCTTCCCGCCGATCCTCGCTTCCATATTGCAATGAGCAGAGGTCATTATCTCTGATCCATCGGGCAGGCGCACCCTCATCATCTTCCCGGTGAATGGCTCCACACCTGCCAGTCCTTTCACGAAATCCTCCGACACGAACGATTGCGACGCACCAGTGTCGAAGAGGGTGTGAGCGGGCTTGCCGCTAACGAAGACTATGCCTGGGGTAATTAAGTGTCTTAGTATTCTTGTTGCAGTTGTCTTCTCTTAATTTCTAACCAGGTTATGTCTAGAATACTAGTATATATGAAGAAAATTTAAAAGTACTGCCATACCTGTGATAACCTACTCCGGGTTCCGGGGCTGTGTCAGGTCTAGAGCATACACCTGCTCCCTCTCTGGCAAACGGCCTCGATCCTGAAATCCTTGTCCTCGGTCCTGTCCTCGTCCGCCAAACTGTCGGGGAGGTGGAGCGCCCTGATGTACTGGTGAGGGTGCTCGCCTCACAGGGAAGTTCCTCTTGATATGCCCCGGCTGGTTGCACTGATAGCATACCGGTGGCTGCTCTACCGTCCTTGGCATTTCTAGCATCTGAATAGGCTGGGGAGCCAATACCCCCTGTCTCCTCTGCTCCTGCCCAAACTCTTGACGAGGTTGATCCCCGTTCCTTCTTTCCCCAATTACCTGGCCTCGAGGACGGTCTCTACGTCCTCCAATCACTGTATCGTCAGCCGGTCTCTTCCGGCTCTTCACTGTAAGCTGATCCGCCTCTCTCTTCTTAGCCATCTCCAGAATCCTGGCCAGACTCCCCTCTGAGACGAAAAGAAGGGCCTGTCTCATATCGTCTTGCAGCCCCTTATAAAACCTCCGGGCATAGCCAGCATCGTCTAACTAGTAAGCGTCCGCATAGCGGGCCAGGTGAGTGAACTCCTGATAGTACTCCACCACAGTCCTGTTCCCCTGCCTCAACCGCAGGAACCTATCCTCCAGTTCATCCCTTGCCGACTGAGGTACAAAATGTCCCAAGAGCGCTGCTCTGAACTCCTCCCAAGTAATATCAGCGCAGTCCATCCCCGCAAAGGTGGTGTCTAGCTGAGATTTCCACCACCTCTTTCCGTGTGACTCTAAGCAGGAGATTGCTAAAGTGACTGCCTCCTCCGTGGGGCATCGAATCCCTGCCAGCATCTCGTAAATGGTGTCCAACCATTCCTCCGTACGTACTGCAGACTCCGTCCCCTGGTAGGATGGAGGGGAAAGTCCCCGGAAGACAGTCATCCAATTGGCCCCGGGGTTTGGCTGTGGAGCCGGGGCTTGCTGAGCTCTGAAGGCCTCCAGAATGGCTGTCAGTGCTTGCCCCATCTCCGTTTGCTGGAACGGAGATGGAGCTGGCGGAGGCGGGACCATATTCGGAGCCTGGGGTGTCCCCTGCTGCGATGTAGGGTTCGTCGCAGGCTACAAGTAAAAATTCCATTTGTTAGAGAGCGAATTAATGGAATTTAAGAAGAGTTAGGATGGACTTTCACATGTGATTTCCCCTATGGGCACACCACTGCTTCCACTGCTAGTTTGTCCGCAAACTAAGCTCGCACGGGGGTGGCCTAAGGTTTTGTGGACTACTTCTCTTTCGATCGAGGTCTGCTCTGATACCACTTATAAGACCCCCTTTTTTTCTTTTTTTTTCTTAAACCACTGGGGTCTTAGCCCAGAATTGCCGCTTTGCGGTGATACCGACTCACGGGAAGGCAACCACTACAAAACGCCAATTCTGCCGGCCCTTTTAGATCACAAGAGATAGAAGTAATTATACATAAAATGTAAACAAGTCCACAGAAATATGTAAATAAAAGTGAAATCACATCAAGTCCATCAGTAGATAATAACAGGAAATAGATAAATGGGCTCGAGCCCGGTACATCAGAGTCCTCACTACAAGTCACTCATCGCGGAAGCTATAAAAATACTAATCACTCACGGAGCTGGTCGCAGGTGCACCGGTGCTAGACTGACCCACCTCCATGCGCACCGTACTCCGCTGGTGCTGGTCCCTGGACTGCTGGTCCCTGTCTCCCATCCGGAGCTCCTGTAATGTTGTGGTTCGAAAACCATTAGACATAAAGACTAAGCCCTATCATCCCCTACCCCTCCCCCTACGGCTCCTAAGCACCGAGCGGAGAGGAGGAAAGTGAAGCTACAAAGGTGTAGAATAATCAAGCAGGTGACAGGGGAGTTATTCTAACAACTATCTAGAACAAAGTACAACTAGCAATCCTATGGTAGTAAATGGTAAAGAAGAGGAGTAGTAAGTATCAAATGTATAAAAAGGCAGCTAGAGAACAGTAAGTAAACAAGCAAGTAAATAAGTAAGTAACCTTAACTTATATGAATGCCCATACAAACTTATAAGTTAAGGGGTCTTCTGCAAGGCTCCCATCGTATAAAAAGTCCCATACTGATTTATACGTTGGGGTGTCGGTTGTATGCAAATATGAGTGTAGTGATATGCTATGCCATGATTCATGCAAGTGCAACACACGCACACGACTCTATGCACATAGACCTTTAGTTCCCCCTATTCGGGCAGCTAGCTTCACTCCCAGGAACCTCCGTAGTGGCAAACGGAGACAGTGGGTCGGGCCCCCCACTCCTAGGCGGGTATCCACACTACCAGGCCTAGCCCTTCCGTACGCTCCTAGAAGAACACAACCTAGTATCCGCGTACTACTGCTGGCTGTACCCACCAGACTTTCTTTGTCTAAGTGTCCCACACCGCCACCTTTATTCTGTACTCCAACCCTCGAGCCCTCGGCTCCCCGGACTGTCCCGTCCGTGCATCTACCTTCAGAGCTACCGTCTGAATGGTAACCAAACCAATTATTCTACCTTCCTAGCTATCGGGGAGTGTGTATGTGCAACCCTAGTTATACTAGTTGCTCTTTTAATTTATTATTCCTACGGTTTACATTAGCCCACGACTGCCCCCGGAATACCCCGTGAAGGGCTCTTAAGGGGCACAAGGAACCAAGACGGCGGCATTACGGCCCGAAGTTCCCTTTCGCAAGGTACTTATTGTTATTGGTAGATCTCCCTTAACCCGATCCCCTTTTAGTTACTTTAGATCTAACCCTAGAGTATTAAGACTCTTCCATTCCTACTCGGGGTGGACGATCTTTCGTCGTTCCCGTACGCCACTTAACCTTAACCAGTCTCACACTCTACTTATCCTGACTTCCAATAATGAACTTAGTCTTAGCTTGCCCTAACCAACCAGCAACTATCAAAGTTCCATTTCCCAAGTTCATTATTACTCTAGTTCAGTTTCCGTGGTTTTACTATATGCAGACCATCCTAAGGTACATGAGGAGTATAAGGGGAGGTACTCCAATTTGTCTTCCGAATCTCCTATAATATTTACTGGAGATCTAGCATGACTTAATATAGCTAAGACCAAGATTTCCAAATTTTCCCTATTTATCGGCATTTAATTTATTTATTCGAAGATTCCAAAAACCCTAGTATGAACATGAAGTGCACTAATGAGGCAACAATAAATCTTCATAAAATCAGTAAAAATCCTATGAGACATTTAAACAGCAATTCCAAGTTTTGAGAAATTCCAGGGGTGTTTATGCCTACATTTCCTAATTTACCATTTTAGGCCACTTTTATTATATTATGAAGGAAGTACTGTAAATATATATCTAAAAATTCCAAGAAAATTATAGAAGCTATATAGTGACCTAAAACCATCATAAACCAAGCACCATAATTTTTCTCCAACATTTGAACTCTGAATTTATTTTAATGCAAGGTACTAATTTGCTTAACTTAATGAAGGAGGTACTGTTTTTAGTCATATAAAATTCCAGAGAAAATTACAGGATGACTATCATAATTTGAAACACCCACTGACCCAATTTCATAATTTTCCAAATAGTAATTGGACATTATTTGTATTTTTGACTCCATGTCACGACTAGTACGTTAAAGAAATATGTACCAGAAATAATCAGTGCAAATTTCCAAAAAAAATACAGAAGGTAAAACAGGCTATAAGATGCCCTAATCCAAGATTTCATAATATTCCAGTGAACAGAAATTCCATAATCATCAAAATAAATATCTAGGGCACAATTAGAGTTGTAAATGAAGTACTGTATAAATTAACCCAAAAATCTCAAGAAAATTATATCATGGCTATTTTGACCAGAAAATCGCTTTGCCCAAATTTTACCTGATTTGAAGTTCATTAGATAGCTTAATAATTCAAATTAAAGTTGGTGACCTAAACTAGGGTTAGGATTTTAGGTGGCCTAGCTATCTCCAAATACCCTAACCTTTTGTCCAGAGAAGTATACTGGCCCTATGGTTCTCTCCACCAAATTTTAAGTCAGTCCAAGGTCATTTGACCCCATGACCTTCACAACTCCAACAACCACCATTAAGGGATTTTCCCTAGGGTTCTAGAGCTACCCTACACCAAACCACTCCAAACTCCCTTGGAGGGTGTGTCATGCCCTAAAAAGTCAGTGACAAAAATATCAGCCCCTGTTGAGGCGATATGGCCACTCAAATACCAAGGGGGTGTTTGATCCTAAATTATCCTATAAGGATCATCCTTGGGTTGAACACAACCCTATTCAAAACATCTCCAAATGAGAAGAAATTTTTACCAGAACCTTATGATAAACCCAGGGACCACTCACCAAAATTTGGGAGGGTTTGGAATTCATTTAGCCATCTAATTAAATTATGCTAGGATTATTAACTTTTTCTAAAAACTATAGAAAAAAATTTCCCAAAAATCTTAATTTTTGGACAGCATCTAGATATATATAATATTAGACCACACTCCAAATTTCGAGTCATTTTGATGACTGGATTGGAGTGAGGAATTTTTCTAAGGTCAAGACAGCCCTATGGATAGATCTCACCAAAAAGTGTGCTGTGGTCTAACCAGGACTCCAAATCGTGTGAAATCAATTTTGAATTAAACTAGACTTCAAGGGCTACATTTTCTATGTTGACCACTCTTTATGTTTCAGCCCCTACGGGCAATAATTTTTAGTTTAAACTGAGTGCACAGTAAAGGAAATTAATTTCTAATTATACAATATATAATATGATAAAAATAACACTGTTCATCTTCTTCTTTACCCGAACCCGAATAGAACCAGAAAAACAACTATTCCTGTAGCTTTTCTAAAGCTATTTCCCGGCCACCCATCCGTCTCCCTGGCTGGCCACCACCACCACCTCTGTTGAGGTGAGGGCTACCGTCGGGCGGCGGCACGGCCGCCGGAGAGGCGGTTTCCGGCGAACCCGCCACCATGAAATTTTCGGAAAACCATGGAAACGCTCACCCGATCTGGCTCTTTTGAGCCCGATATCTCTCCTAACAATTTCTAAGATCTATCCGCAGAAGAAGAGGGAGGGGAGGACCTTGTTCGCGGGCTGGAGGCGTGCAGACCGTCGGGAAGCCATTTGCGCGGTGGTGTCGTCGCCGGAAATTCTTCAACAGCAAGGGGAGGAATCTGAATCCATTTGATCGAGCGTGTAACCTTCTCCTCTTGCTCTTAGGAGTCTTTTATAGATCAGCAAGTGGGAAGGGGAAAGGATGAAACGTTCATGGCCATTAATATTTCCCTTAATGACGTTTCGGTTATGGTAGAGGCAGTTGAAACGCTGGAAACGAAGAGGTGTTTTGCCAGGTGGCGATTTCCTATTGGACCAACATTTCCTTATTTTATTAAATAATTAGAGTAGGAAACGGCCCATAAATACTCCTGGTATTCATTCCCATAATCAGAATTTATTACGACGTCGGTTACCGAAATTTCCAGTCTGGCTGACGTTTCGGCCTTGGTCACGGGCGTGATACATATGTCACGGGTGTGACAGGCACGGGTGGCCAATTCTGGGTTCGACGATCGTCGAACTGAGATCGACGATCGTCGAAGGGTTGTCACGCCCTAGGTCACGGGCGTGACAAATGGGTCACGGGCGTGACACGCCCCGGTGACCAATTCTGGTTTCGACGACCGTCGAACTGAGGTCGACAATCGTCGAAGAGTGGTCACACCCTAGATCACGGGCGTGACACATAGGTCACAAGCGTGACAGGGTCATGAGGAAAACTCCGCGCTCAGCGATCATCGCGCTGAGATCGACGATCGTCGAAGGCGGTCACGCCCTTGGTCACGGGCGTGACACCTGGGTCACGGGCATGACAGGCCCGGGCAGCAATTTCTGCGCTTCGACGATCGTCCCGCTGAGATCGACGATCGTCGAAGGGGTCACGCCCTAGGTCACGGGCGTGACACCTGGGTCACGGGCGTGACAGGCCCAGGTTGAAAATTCTGCGCCCGACGATCGTCTCTCTGAGATCGACGATCGTCGAAGGAGTCACGCCCTAGGTCACGGGCGTGACGGGTCGGTCACGGGCATGACCAACCCGTGACCCGAAATTCTGGTTGATTTATTTCAATTTTTGGGCTTCCTAGGGTTCTGTCACGACCAACCGACTCCTAGGGGTCTAGCCGGAAATGGGATGTTACACCCGATCTCAGATCCAACTTTGAGAACTAGTGGGCTCCCTCCAACTGGTCAAATAGCTCATCTATCCTTGGAAGTGGATAGGTATTCCGGACTGTCAGTCTATTCAGAGCAAGGTAGTCGTTACACAGTCGGAGCGACCCATCCATCTTCTTGACGAACAGTACCGGAGCTCCCCAAGGCGAGGAACTCGGTCTAATAAACCCAGCCTCCACCAGTTCCTTCAACAGACTCCTAAACTCCACCAGTTCCTCGGGAGCCATCCGGTAGGGAGCCTTCGACATCGACTTAGCTCCCGGCATGAGCTGTATCTGAAATTCCTTTTCCCGATGTGGGGGTAGCCCTGACAGCTTCTCTGGGAACACGTCACCAAAATCCCGCACCACTAGAATACTAGAGATGGAATCCTTGGCCTCGGCCATCTCAAATAACACCTAATATACCTCTTCTCCCTATAGGTGGGCCTTGACAGCCTGTATGGATGATAATAAGAGAGGGGTTGTAAATGTAATACCTTCGATAATGAAATAGGAATTCCTATGCCTCAAGGTGATCCTCTTTGACAGGCAGTCAATCTGGGCATGGTTCCACTGTAACCCAGTCATTCCCAAGATCAAATCGAAGACTGGCATCATTAGGATCGTCGCTGGTGATTCGAATGCCTTTCCGTCGATCTCCACCTCCATGTTGTAGTGGGCAGAGGTGAATAGCTCTGATCCGTTGGGTAGACGCACCCTCCTCATCAAGCCAGTAAATCACTCCACACCTTCTAGTCCTTCTACGAAGGCCTCTTACACGAACGAGTGCGAAGCACACGTATCGAAAAGCATATAAGCGGGTTTGTCTTCGATGAAGACTATGCCTGGGGTATTTAAATATCATAGAAATCTAGTTATGGTTTTTTCCTTCCTAGTCTATCAATTCTATATCCATGAGTCTAGTTTTTTTTGTAAAAGAAAGGATTCAAAATTTACTGTCGTACCTGTGATCACTTGCTCTGGATTCCGTGGTTGAGCCAGATCCAGGGCATACACTTGCTCTATCTCCTGTCTGCGGTCTCTGCCCTAGTATCCACGTCATCGGCCATTTCTTCGGCCTCCAAACTGATATGCGGGCGGGGCAGCCGATGATGTTGGTAGAGGTGCCCCCTCCCCCCCTCATGGGTCAGTTTCTCCGGATATGCCCCACCTGATGATAGTAGTAGCATTCAGGTGGAGGATATGCCATACCACCGGGTCTCTGCATCTCCTGTATCTAGAGAGGTTGAGGAGCCATTACCACCGGCTCCCTCGGCTCCTGTATCACCTCCTAACAAGGCTGGTCCTCTACGCTTCTCCCATCCTTCCCATCAGCAATGTGACCCCGTCGCTGATCATTTCTGGCTCCCCAGCCCTGATCCTCAGTTTGCCGCTTCTGGCCTCGAGTAGTGTGCCCATCTACCTCAATCCACTTTTCCATCTCCAATATTCGAGGAATAGGCCCGTCGGATACGAACAACAGAGTAACTCTCAGATCCTCTCGCAGGCTCTTATAGAACCTCTTGGTGTATCCTGCCTTATCAAACTGATAAGAATCTGCAAATCGGGCTAAATGATTGAACTCCTAGTGGTACTCCACCACTGTCTTGTTGCCCTGCCTCAGCTGTAGGAATCGGTCCTCCAGCTCATCTCTTGCTGACAGTGGAACGAAGTGCTCCAACAGTGCGGCCCTGAACTCCTACCAAGCAATGTTTGTAACCTCTCTATCAGCAAACGTCGTTTCCAGCAATGTCTTCCACCATCTCTTGGCATGGGACTCCAAGCAACAGACCACCAAAGGCACCCTCTCCTCCCATGGGTACCGTATCCCGGTCAACATTTCATACATGATGTCTAGCCACTCCTCCGTCCGAACGGCCGACTCTGTCCCCAAGTAAGTTGGGGGAGAAAGTCCTCGAGAGATGCTCAGCCAGTTGGCCCCATGGTTTGGCTGCGGAGCCGGAACCTGCTGGGCCCTGAAAGCCTCCAGTATGGATGTCAAAGTCTGCCCCATCTCTGACTGTAGAAACAGAGGGGTACTTGGGGAGGTGGTACAACATTCGGAGTCTGCTGGACTCCGCCCTGTGGTGTAGGCTGTGTCGGAGGCTGTGTAACAAAAATCATTGTAATTTATCGACTCAAACCTAATTAAAAGTGGACAAGTTACATGTGATCCTCCATATTGGCACACCACTGCTTCCGCTACATAGTTTGTCCCCAAACTAAACTCACGCGGGGTGACCCAGGGTTTGTGGACTGCTACTCTTTCGATCAAGGTCACCTCTGATACCACTTGTAAGACCCCTCCTTTTTTTAAAAAACTGCGGGGTCTTAGGACTAGAACCGTCGCTTTGTGGTGACACCTTTACGCACGGGAAGGACGTCACTATAAAACGCCCATCCTGCCGGCCAAATTGATCACAGAAAAAGTAGCAAGAGAGTAAATGAAACAAAAACTCTAACACATGTCCACAGAGATCACGTATATATAAATATTTTCCACGAAGGGAGAGTTCACAATAATAATAATAAAAGAAGTACTGAAAATGGGGCTCACGCCCGATACATCAATGTCCTCACTACATATCTCTCATCTCAAAAGCTAAACTAAAACAAAAACTAGCGATCGGGACTCATAGTGCCAGCTGTCTGAACTCCAGTGCTAGACTATCCCATCTCCAAGCGTGCCGACCTGTGGAGCTACTCCTCTATGTTGGGCTCCATGGTCCCCTAAAATAATATGGTTCGATAACCGTTATTCTAAAAGACAAAGTCCTGTCATCCGCTACCAATCCCCCCATGGCTCCTAGGCACCGAGCGGGGAGAAGGAAAGGAGAGGTAATGAGGGTGGAGAATAATCAAAGTAGCAGGTGATGACAGAACTAATCTAGCAGTTCTATGAGAATAAGTATAAGTAATAAATATATGTAAAACTGAACAAGAAATAAGTAACGTTAACTTATATGAAAACACATAAGCTAAGGGATCTTCTGTAAGGCACCTATTGTATAAAAATTCCCATACCAATTTATACGATAGGGTGTCGGTTTTCAAGCAAGCATTATTTATATATTCGCAAAAAAAACCTTAACTTATAAGCACGCTCACACGAGCTTATAAACTAAGGGGTCGTTTTGCAGGGCCTATTATTTAAGGTGTACCATACCACTTTATACAATCGGTGTCAGGGGTTATATGCAATGATGATGTTATAACATGCAAATATGCTATGATGTGAACATGCAAGTGCAACTCACCCACCCGACTCTGTGCACATAGACCTTTAGTTCCCCCATTCTTGAGACTAACCTCCAAGGATACCTCCGTAGTGGCAAACGAAAGCGGTGGGTTGGGCCTCAACCACCTCTAAACCGGTAATTGGACAAACAGTCATACTTATCGTTCTCCTCGATGCTGGTGCACTAATCAGAGCTCCTGTGTACTCTTTGCTGGCAAGTACACCGGACTTAACTTGGCGAAGTGCAAAACAACACTTGCTGAGTCATCGTATTGGCGTCGGTGCATTGACCCTCCAATACTGAAGACCCACAACCTTACACTTTATGGGCATTCAACCTTGTGTATCAGCTACCGAGACAATGCTCCCCGGACCATCTGGTCCGTCACAACCAACTACGGAGCAAAAGCTCATCGGGCCAACCTTCCCATCATCAAAACCATCGAGCCTACTGCCCCTGTGACCCAACCTAACATCCCAAGATATCGAGGTGAGTGAAAGTGAATCCCTAGTTATGCTAATTAATCTTGCAGTTAATTTTGACTACAGTTTAGGTTAGCCCAGGACTGCCCAATGCATACCCCGTGAAGGGTTCTCGAGGGTACTAGGAACTACGATGGGCTGAATCCCAAAGCTCCTTTCATAAGACACTTACTACTATTGGTTAATACCTGATTCCCTATCCCTTTAACATTACTTTGGATCTAATCCTAGTGTATTTTGACCTTCTCTCTTCCTCCACAGGAAAGACGATCTTTTGTTAATACCGAGCACCACCTAATCTAACCCAACATTCTACTCATCCCAACTTCCATTGATATACTCCATTTCACTTCACCCATACCAGCAAGCCGCTAACCCAAATCCATATGCCCAAATCAATTACTATAAAATCTTTTGCAGACTTACTACATGCAGACCACCTTATGCTATATGATGTACATGATTTGAGGTACTCTAAATCCTCATCCAAACACCCTAAGATAATTAATTGAGGTCTATCATGACATTTATAGCCTAAATATAGAAAATTGGAATTTTCCTAATTTATCTGATATTTTTCTTATTTTTCCTAAAAATCCAAATGCCCTAGTTTTGAATATGAAGTGACCTTTACAGTCATGCAAAATGCTCCACAAAATTATGATAAATACTAGACAGCTAATTGACATTAAATTCAAGTCTCCCAATTTTTTTGCAAGGTTTAGGCCTCTGATCCAAAATTTCAATTATAAACACATAGTTAATAATTAAAGAAACAAGTGTTGTAACTAGGCTTCCAAAAATTATAAGAAAATTCAAGCATGACTGACCAAGTTTCCAAACTTTCCAGTGAATAATGAACTCTGATTTTAATTTTGAACAATAATCCTCTTTTATAATTTAATGAAATAACTACTGAAAATATTCATCTAAAAATTATGATAAAATTTCCTCATGAGAATATTGACCTAAGTACACTTTTGCATAAGTTTCACAATTTTCCAACAATCTTTGAGCTCTGAATCTATTTTTGAACAAAATTGCATATTTATAAGCTTGTGAAGTAAGTACTGAAAATACATATCTACAAATTATAATAAAATTCAGGTATGAGTATAATGACTAATAACACCCTCTGCCCAATTTTCATAATTTTCCAATGAACAGTGAAATCATAATAAACAAATGACTATCAAGGGCAAATCCATGTATTACAAAGGAGGTACAAAAATTATTTTTCCAAAATTTCTTATAAAATTACCAAAGGCTCATATTAATCGTATGACTACACTACCCAAGTTTCACAACTTTTCATAAAGTCTTGATGGCCTATTTTACATGTACAAGGTTTGTGCCCTAAAATAGGGTTAGGGTTTTGGGGAGTTTAACAGCCTCTAAATCTCATGATATTTTAACCAGAGAACCTTGACTACCCTAAAGCCCTCTTTACCAAGTTTCAATTCATTTCAAGGTCATTTGACCCCTTGACCTCCAAACCCTAGGCTTGCACACATATGACCTACACTAGTGTTCTAGGGCTCCACCCTTAAACTTCCTCCCAATATTAGTGACAAGGGTATTTTAAATGCTAAAAAGGTTGTGTGCCAAGTTCCATCACTTTTGAATGAGGTTGGCCAACTCAAGAGCACTTAGGGCACTTAGCCCTAATTTGACCTAAAAGGGGTCAACCATTGGTTACACAATTACCCTATCAAACCAAACCCAAAAAGGATGAAATTTTTACCAGATTCTAATAATACTCCCCAAGATCTCTCGGAAAAATTTGTAGGGTTTTTGTGGTGTTTAAGACACATAATTAAATTATACATTATTTATTTTTTCCATAAACTATAGAAAAAGTATCCCCAAAAATGCCTATTTTTAGACAGGACCTAGGTATATGTTAGGGTGACTCTCTGTCCAAATTTCAGATCATTTGGACAAGGGATGAAGTGGGGGCACTCATTTTAGTCATTGTCTGACCCTAGGTATAGACCCCACCATAATGAGTGCCCTGGTCAAACCAGACATCCAAATTGGTTCAAAATAATTTAAAATAAAGTACACCCCAAGAGCTATAACTTTTATGTTTACCATTTTTTCACTAGAGGTCTCTAAGTATTTTTAATAAATAAAAACATTAAATACATATCCTATGACAGGAATGAAATGAATTGAATATTTATCCTATGTTTTAAATATAAATCAGCACGAATCTTGGCGCATGATGGATGACATCTGGTCATCGTCTCCAGCGCGCCAATGGTCAGGATTTCATTTTCCTGGGCAATCTTCAAGTCGCTGCCACTGGCAACCCAGCCACCTCCCTTGCCACCCACCGTCACCACCTCCGTCGAGGTGGTGGCTATCGCCAGGTGGAGGCATAGCTGCCGGAGGGGCGGATTCTGGCGATCCAGATAGGTCGATTTTCATGGAAAAATCTGGAAATTTTCCTTCCAGATCGGGCTCAATTGAGCCCGATTTTCATCCCTAATTAGCCCTATGATCTACCCACAGAGAGAGGAGGAGGGGAGGACCTTATTAGTGGTTTGGAGACGAGCCGATCTCTAGGTTGCCATGGTGGTGGTGCCGCCGGCCGTGTTTCTACAACTACACAGTGGGACGCCTTGTCTTCTTTAGTAAAAGTGTGTAAACGACTCCCCTGAGTCTAGTGGAGCTTTTAAAACCACAAGATGAGGAAGAGGAAGGGTGTGTGCTGAATGGCCATTTATGGTCATTAAAGGCCATTCTCAGCCATGGTGGTGGTGGGGGGGGGCTGAATCTTGCTTGGGGTGCCATGAAATGGCTACAAACTTCTCCTCTTCCCTAGAGGAGTTGAATCCAGCCACCAAAGGTGGACCTTGGCCTCCCTATGCATGAATAGTCATCTCCCTTCTCTTTTCTCTCTCCTCCATTAAAGGGTGAGGTTGAACTCTCTCTCTCTCTCTCTCCTAGTCATCAAGGCTGACTTGGTCATCCCTTGAGCATATTTGTAGCCCAATAAATCATATTATCATATAATTGGAGGTGGTTAGCCCAAATGGAAAAGGCTTGAGCTTGGGTTAGCCAATTTTGGCTAAGTTGACCTAAACTAGACTTTTGTTGACCTTGGTCATTTTGACCTTTTCGGTTGACCCCAATGGGTCCTTGGAGACCCATTGGCCTCCCCTAGGGTCTAGGTAGGGCTGGGTAGGGTTATATTGGCAACCCCACTTTAGGTCTTGGAAGACCTTGATAGGGTTTGTTGGGCTCATTAGGGCACATTGCCATTAGTTAGGGTATCTTTCCCAATTTAGGACTAGGATTATCCTAGGTCAAGTTGGCCACCCAGGGTTTACTCCAGTGGACCCTTAGGGCTTTAATGGACCTTCACATGGGTTGGTGAGGTTGTTGTGAGGTCTTGGAGTCATTGTGAAGCCCCTTTATCATCCCAACCTAGTACTTAGAAATCTACCATTTGCAGACCATAGTGATCCCACCAACATTCCTTGGTTCACTTGGTCTTCTTGGGCTTCCTAGGGTTTTGTCATGACCTAGTCATGACTAAACCACTCCAAGGGGGTCTAGTTTTCTGAGGGATGTTACACATGCACTCCGCCTTCACCAGCTGGCATGTCTCGCAGTGGGTCACGAAGTAGGTGATATCCTCCTTCATTCCTGGCCAGTACATGGTCTTCTTCAGATTCGCAGTCATCTTTGTAACTCCTGGGTGTACCGAATACTGTCTTTAGTGGGCCTCCATCATGATATCCTCCTGAACCTAGCCTCCCTCTTGTATATAAACCCGTCCTCTGAATCACACCAGTCCATCCCTCAGTGTGTAATTTCCAGCAGTGCCTGCCTCCAAGGCTCGGAATATCAGCTCCGTCTTGGCATCCTGCCTCTGCCTATCTCTGACTCGGTCTCGAATGTCATCTGTGGCGCTCATCGCGGCTAAATACTCCTCATAAAGCTCGGGGTTATCAGACGACACCAGCGTGATGTGCATATCTTCTAATCTTTGCACCAGCTCCATGGACATAATCTGGGTCTCCGCTTTGGAGGTGGCGGCTCTCCGACTAAGCGCATCGGCTTCCACATTCACCTTCCCTGGGTGGTAGTGCATCTGATGAGTATAATTTATAGATATTTTTATTATAATTTTTAGTATAATTTTACTATAAATCTATAATGATCATTTTTGTTTTATTTAATAAATCTTATATTTTAATTTTATCTCACATATTTATGTTTTTATTATTTTTGTAGGAATGTTGTTGCGGTCGCGCTCATTGCGATGGAGAATAATAAAATGTTCTATGTTGTCGTCGCCATCACCGCCATGCTCGTCGCACCTTTACATGAAGTCATCACGTTCGCCGTCGTGTGCCCGTACATGTCGCCATCATCGCGCCATCAATAATCATGCCGCAATGCCATCGCCGCACCATGCAATTGTCCTGGCCACCTTCAATTTATGCAGTCTACTTGCAGCCATCATGCAAATTTATTCATCGTGCTGCCACATCATTCGGCCACCTCCAATCCCACTTACGTAACCTCTCCATATAATTGTTGTCTGCCACCTTCAATAATTCACGCCTGTTCTCCCTCATTTCCACACCCCATGCATTAAATTAATTTAAAATTGCAAGCACTACATGAATGCTATGGCCCACCATCTATTTTTAATTATTCTAAACCGCCACCTTGCATGCATTGCCACATAATACATTAATGCACTGCCGGCTCCCTCCTTTTCTCTCCCTCCCCTTTCATTTTCTTTCCCCCCTCTTTATTTCTCATCCATCCCCCCTCTTTTTCTATTTTAATTTTACTTAGCCTTTCTCTCTCCCCTTCATTTAAACCATTCATGCACCCCTTCTCCATGTTTTAGCCGGCCACCCCCTTTGCCTCTTCATTTTCTCTATCTAGAACCTTCCCGCCACATCTATAAAAGGAACCCTTTCCTTAAGCATAAAAAGGTGGGAAGAGTTAGTGAATTTCTAGTAGTTGTATTCCTTTCTTGTAGTTTTATTTCTTTCTTGTTGTCTTCTCTTATTTCTTCATGTAATAGTTCATCTTAGTCTTGTTTTGTGCTCTTATTTTCTTTTCTTAATGAATACGAATGTTTCCTTTTTCTCTCTATATAATGCTTAGCTAATTTTGTTTTGTGCTCGATCGCGATGAAATAACGCATCTTTTATTTTATGTTTGCATTTTTTTTTTTGATCTGACCTTGATTTATTTCTTATCGACTCCGTATTTCTAGTATACGCTAGTAGATTCTGATCTCATATTTGAGTAGCCGAGAGGCTCGTGAATGTGAAAGATCACTCAAGGAAGGAAGGAGTTGCACGCAATCCTAGAGATAGGACGACATAAATCCTTTGGATTGGAGTCAAATACAATAGTGCGGGTCACCTCGATAATGCGACTTTAGGCCTTTTGATTTGCAAAGAGATTTCGGTCAAAACGTCTAGAAGTTTGGAGATTTAATGCTCTAGTGAGATTATTTCTTATTTTCGAGTCCGTCATGGTCTTAATAGAATTGTAAATGTTAAACTAATTTACTCCATTATTTTATTTCAAAGTGAATCGTCGATCAATCACTCTTTCGCAATATTATATTTCTCTTTTAATCAAGCTTAGTTCATTTTCATTTTCAAAACCCATCAATCGTTCGGTAGGATAATAGAGTCGTTGTGAGTAATTGTACTTGGCTGCACCGAGTTTTTATACGACCTTGATTTATTTATATCACTATACTATAAAAAAATAGGTACACCTGCCTATTAGAATTGTAGTCCGTGAGACGATTTTTACGCATCAGCATCTCATACTGGTAATCTGCTAGGAACACCACCCATCGCCTCTGCCTGATTTTCAGCTCCTTCTGCGTGTCCATGTACTTGAAATTTTTGTGATCAGAGTATATGTCGCAGTGGACACCATAGAGTTAGTGCCACCAGACTTTCAGAGCAAACACGACCGCTCCCATCTCCAAGTCATGAACAGGGTAGTTCTGCTCATGCTTCTTCAATTGGCGGGAAGTATAAGCAATCGCGTATCCTTTCTGCATCAGCACTGCACCCATGCCCTGGTAGGAAGCATCGGTGTAGACCTGTAATTCTTCTTTCCCCGAAGGAAGGGAAAGAATAGGAGCCGAGGTGAGTCGATCCTTCAGCTCCTGGAAAGCTATATCACACCGCGGGGTCCAGACAAAGGGCACATCCTTCCTCGACAGGGATGTGAGTGGGAGGGAAATTCGAGAGAATCCCTCCATGAAATTCAGGTAATAACCGACAAGTCCTAGAAAACTCCACATTTCTGTGGCCATCTTCAGCGACAGCCAATCCTTAACTGCCTGAATCTTAGCCGGGTCCACTCCCAACCCAGCTCCACTAATAATGTGGCCTAGGAAGACCACCTCCTTCAACAAGAACTATCACTTGCTGAACTTCGCATAAAGGCGGTGCTCCCGCAGTCTCTCTAGAGTCAGTGTTAGGTATCGTGTGTACTCCTCCTCTGTCCTCTAGTAAATGAGGATGTTGTCAATAAACACGATGACGAACACATCCAGATAAGCCTCGAACACCCAGTTCATGAGTCTCATGAATGATGATGGTGCATTCATAAGCCCGAATGGCATCACGATAAACTCGAACAACCCATATCTACTACTGAAGGCAGTCTTCGGAATGTCCTCCTCCTAAATTCGCAGCTGGTAGTAGCCCGACCTCAAATCAAGTTTCGAAAAGAAATGCACCCCCTTTAGCTGGTCAAACAGATCATCAATCCTTGGTATTGGATAGGTATTCCAGACTATCAGTCTGTTCAGTGCTCAGTAGTCGATGCACAATCTGAGTGTCCCGTCTTTCTTCTTGACGAACAACACCGGGGCTCCCCCATGGTGAAGAGCTTGGCCAGACAAATCCGGCTTCCACTAGCTTTTAAAGCTGGCTTTGAAACTCCGCCAATTCCTTTGAGGCCATCGGGTAGGGAGCTTTAGATGCCGGCTTAGCCCCCGACACGAGCTGTATCTAGAAGTCCTTTTCCCGGTGCGGGGGTAGCCCTGACAGCTTCTCTAGGAATACGTCAGCAAAATACTGCACCACTAGAATACAAGAGATTGAATCTTTAGCCTCAGTCATCTCAAACAACACTTCATATACCTCTTCTCCCTACAGTTGGGCCTTGACGGCCTGTATTGATGATAGAAAGAGGTGGGAGATAGATCTAATTCCTTCGATGATGACATAGGAATCCCCATGCCTCAAGGTGATCCTCTTCGATATGCAGTCAATCTGGGCATGGTTCCAATGCAACCATTTCATGCCCACGATAAGATCGAAGACTGGCATCCTTAGGATCGTCGCTGGTGCTTCGAATGCCTTTCCGCCGATCTCCACCTCCATGTTGCAGTGGGCATAGGTGAATAGCTTCGATCCATCGTGTAGTTGCACCCTCATCATCAAGCATGTGAATCGCTCCATGCCTTCTAGTCCTTCCACGAAGGCTTCTGACACGAATGAGTGTGAAGTACCCGTATCGATCAGCGTATAAGCGGGCTTGCCGCTGATGAAGAGTATGCCTGGGGTAGTTAAATATCTTTGAAATCTAGTTATGGTTTTTCCTTCCTAGTCTATCAATTATATATCCATGAGTCTAGTTTTTTAGGAAAGAAAGGACTTAAAATTTACTAGATTACCTGTGATCACTTGCTCCGAGTTCTTTGGTTGAGCCAGATCCAGGGCATACACTTGCTCCCTCTCCTGCATGCGGTCTCCGCCCTGGTATCCATATCCTCGGCCATGTCCTCGGCCTCCAAACTACTGAGCAGGCGGGGCAGCCGGTGGTGCTTGTAGTGTTTCCCCCTTCATGGGGAAGTTCTTCTTGATATGCCCCACCTGATGACAGTAGTAGCACTCGGGAGGGGGATATGTAATACCCCCGGGTCTCTGTATCTCCCGCATCTAGAGAGGTTGAGGAGCCATTATAATCGGCTCCCTCGGCTCCTGTCTCCCCTCTTAACAAGGTTGGTCCTAAGCCCTTCTTCCATCTCACCCATCAGCAATGCGACCCAATTGCTGATCATTTCTGGCTCCCCAGCCCTGATCCTCAGTTGGCCTCGTCCAGCCTCGAATTGTGTGCCAATCTGCCTCAATCCTCTTTGTCATCTCTAATATATGAGGTATAGGTCCGTCGGATATGAACAGCTGAGCCACTCTCGGATCCTCTCGCAGGCCCTTATAAAACCTCTTGGTGTATCCGACCTCATCATGCTGATAGGAGTCCGTAAACTGGGCTAAATGATTGAACTCCCAGTGGTACTCCACAACCGTCTTATTGCCATGCCTCAACTATAAAAATGTGTCTTCCACCTCATCTCTAGCCGAATGCGGAACGAACTGCTCCAATAATGCAGCCCTGAAATCCTCCCAAGCAATGTTTGTAACCTCTCTATCAGCAAACGTCGTGTCCAGTAATTTCTTCCACCATCTCTTGGCATGGGACTCCAAGCAAGAGACCACTAAAGGAACCCTCTCCTCCAATGGGCACCATATCCCTGTTAGCATCTCATACATGATGTCCAGCCACTCCTCCATCTGAACAGCTGACTCTGTCACCAAGTAAGATGGGGGAGAAAATCCTCAGAAGATGCTAGGCCAATTGGCCCCCGGGTTTGGCTGTGGAGCCGAACCTTATGGGCCTTGAAAGCCTCTAGTATGGCTGTCAAATTCTGCCCCATCTCCAACTGTATAATTGGAGTGGGGACTGGGGGAGGTGGTAAAACATTCAGAGTCTGTTGGACACTGCCCTGTGGTGTAGGCTGTGCCGGAGGCTACTTAACAAAGATCATTATAAGTAATTGACTCAAACCTAATTAAAAGTGGATAATTTACATGTGGTCCCCCATATGGGCGCACCACTGCTTCCGATGCTTAGTTTTTACCCAAACTAAACTCTTGTGGGGGTGACCTAGGGTTTGTCTGCTACTTTTTTGATCGAGGTTTCCTCTGATACCACTTGTAAGACCTAGGGTTTGTCTTAGGCCAAGAACCGCCATTTTTGCGGTGACACCTTCATGTCCGGGAAGGTCATCACTAAAAAATGCCGATCCTGCCAGCCAAATCGATCACAGAAAAGTTAGCAAGAGAGTAAATGAAAAAAAAACTCTAACACATGTCTACAGAGATCACATATATATAAATAATCTCCACGAAGGGAGATTCTACTGTAATAATAATAAAGGAAGTGCAAAAAATGGGGCTAATGCCTGATTCATCAATGTCCTCACTACATATATCTCATCAGAGAAGCTAAACTAAAACAACTACTAGCGATTTGGACTCACAGTCCTAGCTGTCTGAACTCCGGTACTAGACTGTCCCATCTCCAAGCGTGCCGATCTCCTAGGCTGCACCTCCATACTGAGCTCCATGGTTCCCTAAAATGATGTGGTTCAAAAACTATTAGTCCAAAATACTAAGTCCTATCATCCCCTACCCCTCCCTCCATCGCTCCTATGAACCTAGCGGGCAGAAGGAAAGGAGAGGAATTGAGGGTGGGGAATGAACAAAAAGCAGGTGATGGCGGAACAAATCTAGCAGTTCTATAAGTATATGTGGTAGTAATAAAAGTATGAAAAACTGAACAAGAAATAAGTAACCTTAACTTATATGAAATCACATAAGCTAAGGGATCTTCCGCAAGGATCCTATAGTATAAAGAGTCTCATACCAATTTATACGATAAGGTGTTGGTTTTCTAGCAATCATGTATATATCTACAGAATAAAAACCTTATCTTATAAGCACGCTCACACGAGCTTATAAACCAAGTCTTTTCTCTATACCTGCAACACTCCTAGAACTAGACCATCAATTATGGATCGGCTAGTCTCATTAAATACAATATTAATGTACTCTTCTATAACTCTGGTCTTTTTGTTTTAATATTTTGTAGCTTCTACTGTGGGAGCAATATCCAACAAAAATTCCCTCATAAGCTTTCTCAGCAAACTTGGTCAAAAAATGTTTCCCATTGTTCAATACGTAGCAATTACTTCCAAAGATTTTGAATTAGGCTAGGGTTGGTTTTTTTCCATTCATAAGATCATAAGGAGTCTTATTGTGAGACTTGTTGATTAAAGCCCTATTCTGAACATTGCAGACTATGTTGATGGCTTCAGTCCAGAAATATTCTGGGAGTAAGGAATCACTCAGCATGGTTCTACAAGCATCAATTAGAGTTATATTCCTTCTCTCTACAACTCTATTTTGTTGTGGAGTCTTGGGAGAGGAAAACTCTTGAAAGATATCTAGGTTTTAACATAATTTGGTCATTGCACTAGATTGAAATTTAGTCTCATGATCACACCTAATATTTGTTATAGGGCTGCTTATTTCATCCGGAATTTGGTTAACAAAATTAGTGTAGGTTTCTAGGGTATCTGACTTTTGTTTATGAAAAACACTCAAGTGAATCTTGAGTAATCATCAACAATCACAAGGGTATAAACCTTTCCTCCTAAGCTGTGATTGGCATAGGATCAAATAAGTCCATGTGCAATAAGTATAAACACCATGTAGATTCCTTAACCCCAATGGATTTGAAAGTTCCCCTTGTTTGCTTGCCTTTTGGCATGCCTGACAAAGACTTTCTTGGACACACTTCCACTGTGGGCAAGCTCTAATTAGGTTTTTTGAGATCAGCTTACTAATAGTCTTATAGTTGAGCTATGCCAATATTTTGTGCCATTGCACATAGAGTGTCAAGGGTTAAATGCAATAGGTGTCAAGGGTTAAATGCAATGGTTATGCTATGACATGCAAGTATGCTATGATGTGAATCATGCAAGTGCAACACACCCACTCGACTCAGTGCACACAGACCTTTAGTTCCACTTTTCTGGAGCCTAACCTCCTAGGAAACCTCCGTAGTGGCAAATAGAAGCGGTGGGTTGGGCCTCGCCCACCTATAAATCGGTAATTGCACTACTAGTCAGACCTATCGTACGCCTCGATGCTTGTACACTAAGCGGAGCTCCTTCGTACTCTTTGTCGGCAAGTCCACCGGACATAACTTGGCAAAGTGCAAAACCACACTTGTCGAGTCAATGTATTGGTGTCGGTGCATCGACCCTTCAATACCGAAGACCCACCACCTTATAAATTATACACATGCAACCTTATGTATCAGCTATCGAGCCAAAGCTCACCGAACCATCCTGTCTGTTACAATCAACAACCGAGCCTAAGCTCCCCGGACAATACCGTATGTCACAACCAACAATCGAGCCAAAGCTCGTCTGACCAACCTTCCCATCATCAAAACCACCAATCCTACTGCCTGTATGACCCAACCTAACATCCCGAGACATCGAGGTGAGTGAAAGTGAATCCCTAGTTATACTAGTTACTCTTGCAGTTTATTTTGCCTATATTTTAGGTTAGCTCAGGACTGCCCAAGGAATACCCCGTGAAGGGTTCTCGAGGGCACTATGAACTATGATGGGTTGAAGCCCAAATCTCCCTTTTCGTAAGGCACTTACTATTGTTGGTTAATACTCGATTCCTGATCCCTTTAATATTACTCTGGATCTAACCCTAGTGTGTTTTGACCTTCTCTCTCCCTCTGTAGGAAAGACGATCTTTTGTCGATCCCGAGCACCACCTAATCTTAGATAACCCAACAATCTACTCATCCCAAATTCCATTGATATACTCCATTTCACTTCACCCAAACCAGCAAGCCACTAACCCAAATCCATATGCCCAAATAAATTACTATCAGATCTTCTGCAGATTTACTACATGTAGACCACCTTATGCTATATTCAGTACATGATAGGAGGTACACTAAATCCTCATTTTAAGACCCTAAGATAATTAATGGAGGTCTATCATGTCATTTATAGCCTAAATCCAGAAACTTGGAATTTTCCTTATTTATTTGATATTTTATTTATTTTCCCTAAAAATCCAAATGCCCTAGTTTTGAATATGAAGTTGCCTTTATAGTCATGCAAAATACTCCATAAAATTATGATAAATACTAGGCAGCTAATTGACAGTAAATGTAAGTCTCCCAATTTTTTTGCAAGGTTTAGGCCTCTGATCGAAAATTTCAAATATAAACACATAGTTAACAATTAAATAAATAAGAGCAGTAAATAGGCTTCTAAAAATTATAAGAAAATTCAAGCATGACTAATATGATGTAAAAACACTCCTGACTAAGTTTCCAAACTTTCCAGTGAATAATGAACTCTAATTTTAATTTAGAATAATAATCCTCTTTTATAAATTAATGAAACAACTACTGATAATATTCATCTAAAAAATATGATAAATTTTCCTCATGAGCATACTGACATAAGAATACCATTGAATAAGTTTCACAATTTTCTAACTAAGATTGAGCTAGCTGAATCTATTATTGAACAAATTTGCATAGTTATAAGCTTGTGAAGTAAGTACTGAAAATATGCATCTAAAAATTATAATAAAAATCAGGTATGAGCATAATGACCTAAAACTTCGTCTTCCTAATTTTCATAATTTCCAAATGAACAGTGAGATCATAAATAACAAGTGACTATCAAGGGCAAATCCATGTATTACAAAGGAGGTACTAAATTTATTGTTCCAAAATTCTAATAACATTACCAGGGACTCATATTAACCCTATCACCACACTTCCAATGTTCACAACTTTTCATAAAGTTTTGATGGCCTATCATACATGTATAAGATTTGTGCCCTAAACTAGGGTTAGGGTTTTTGGGAGTTTAACAGCCTCTAAATCTCATGATATTTTTTTACTAGAGGACCTTGACAACCCTAAAGTCCTCTCCACAAGTTTCAAGTCATTTTAAGGTCACTTGACCCCTTGACCTTCAAACCCTAGGTTTGCACACATATGACCTACCCTAGTGTCATAGGGCTCCACCCTTCAAATTCCACCCAATATCAGTGGAGGGGGTATTTTGTGTGCTAATATAGCTGAGTGCCAAGATCCATCACCTTTTGGTGAGTTGGCCAACTCAAGAGCACTTAGTGCACTTAGCCCTATTTTGACCTAAAAGGGTCGACACTTGGCTACACAATTACCCTATGAAACCAAACCCAAAAGAGATGAAATTTTTACCAGAGCACAAATATACTCCCCAAGATCTCCCTCCAAAATTTGAGTGATTTTTGAAGTGTTTAAGACACCTTATTAAATAACACATGATTTATTTAATATTTCAAAAAACCATAGAAAAAGTATCTCCAAAAATTCCCATTTTTAGATATAACATAGATATAGGTTAGGGTGAATCCCTGTCCAAATGTTAGGTCGATTGGACAAGGGATGAAGTGGGGGCACTCAATTTAGTATCTGACTAACCCTAGGTATATACCCCACCAAAATGAGTGCCCTGGTCAAACCAGACACCAAATTGGTTCACACAAATTTTAAAATAAAGTACACCCCTAGGGCTACAACTTTTATGTTACCATTTTTCCTCTAGAGGTCTCTAGGTATTTTAAATAATTAAAAACATTGAAAACAAAATGTGTGACAAAATTCAAATGAATTGAATATTTATCATATGGTTTTATATAAATCAGCCCGAATCTTGGCGCAATGATGGAAGTCATCTAGTCATCGTCCCTAGCGCGCCAATGGCCAGGATTGATTCTTCCTGGACCATCTTCAAGCCACTGCCGCGAGCCACCAAGCCACCTTCCTTGCCAGCCACCGCCACCACCATCTTCCTTGCCAGCCACCGCCACCACCACCTCCTTCGAGGTGGTGGCTATTGCCAGGCAGTGGCACAGCCGCCGGAGGGCCGTCTCCGACGACCCCGAAAGGTTCATTTTTCATGGAAAATCGGGAAATCTTCCTTCACTATCGGGCTCAATTGAGCCCAATTTTCATCCCTAACGATTCCTACGATCTACCCACAGAGAGAGGAGGAGGGGAGGACATTTGTGGTGGTCTGAAGTCGAGATGATCGTCGAGTTGCCATTAGCGATGGTGATGTCATCGGAATTCTGCAACAGCACAGTGGACAAGCTCGAAACCGCCGGGGGAAGGGTTGAAACGCCTCTGTGGTGCCCAATGGTGCTTTTAAAACACCCAAACAGGGTAGGGGAAGAGTGTGGGTTGAATGGACATTAATGACCATTAAAGCCATTCTCGGCCATGGTGGTGGTGGGTGAACTTGGGCTGGTGTGGCCAGAAAATGGGTGGAAACTCCTCCTCTTCCCCAGAGGAGTTGAATCCAGCCATTAAAGGTGGCCCTTGGCCTCCCTAATCCATGAATGGCTTCTTCCTCCATCTTTCTCTCTCCTCCATTAAGGGTGAGGTGGAGCTCTCTCTCTCCTAGTCATCAAGGCTGACTTGGTCATCCCTTTAGGCTATTTGCAGCCCACTAAATCATATCATCCATAATAAAGAGGTGGTTAGCCCAAATCAAAAAGGGCTTGAGCTTGGGTTAGCCCATTAGGGCTAAGTTGACCTAAACTAGACTACAGTTGACCTTGGTCATTTTTACCTTTTGGGTTGACCCCAATGGGTACTTGGTGACCCATTGGCTTCCCCTACGGTCTAGGTTGTGCTGGGTAGGGTTGTCTTGGCACTTTGGGGGTCACTTGACCCTTAAGAAGGGTACTTTGACCAAGTTCGTGCTTGAGTTGACTTTGGTCAACAGGACAATTTTGGTTGACCCCAAGGGGTCCTTGGTGACACCTTGGCTTCCCCTAAGATCTAGGAAGGGTTGTGTAGGGTAAACTGTGCACAGTGAAGGTCACTTGCCCCTTAGTTAGGGCACTTTGACCACTTTAGGGCTAGGGTTGACTTGGGTCAACTCAGGCTCTAGGGTTGACCCCAATGGATCTTTTGTGACCCATTTACCCCACTTTAGGTCTAGGAAGACCTTGGTAGGGTTGTTTGGGCTCATTAGGAAAAATTGCCCTTAGTTAGGGCACCTTGCCCAATTTAGGACTAGGATGATCCTAGGTCAACTTGGCCACCCAGAGTTGACTCCAATGGACCCTTAGGGCTTTAATGGACCTTCCTATGGGTTGGTTAGGTTGTGGTTAGGTCTTGGAGTCATGGTGAAGCCCATTGATCATCCCAACCTTGTATTTTGAAATCTACTATTTGAAGAACATAGTGATCCCACCTATATTCCTAGGTCCACTTGGTCTTATTGAGCTTCCTAGGGTTTTGTCATGACCTAGTCATGACAATACCACTCCTGGGTGGTCTAGTTTTCTGAGTGATGTTACACATTCTCTCAGAGGTGGGAGCAAGTTTCCTCTTATTTAAGGCTGTCCTCCTAGCCTGAGTGGTAGGGCCTTTGGCCTAAGGTAGGTGATCAGTTGACCACTTATTTGTAGGGCTTAGTTCTTGAGCTGTATGTCTTGGATGAGACTGAGAGATCATGAGGGATCAGAGGTGTAAGCTCTTTGAGCTGAATTTTGGAGAAGTGCCTTGTCTAATTTAAAGTTAGAAAGGTGGGAGGAGAGTGGACGTACCCATAATCTGGGGAACCACTATATATTCTGTGTATGTACTTTTCTTTGTTGTTTCTTTATTGCAGGTTATTGAAACCTGATAACTGCTAATGCACTAAGCTCTTAAAGCAAAAACTTATAGAAATTCACAAGATACTAAGAAACCTATTCACCCCCAAGGTTGCAAGCTACCTTGAAAATAAAGACTGTCACTTGCTCCCAGTGTGACTTTTTAGTATTTGCAATTAACTGTAGCACTTGGTTGATTGCTTGGGTACTGTTCCATTGCCCTAGTAAATCTTCTTTTATACCTTTGACTTCTACAATAGTCCTGGATTACGTCTTGTCATCGGCATGGATAGGAGTAAAATAGTATATCCTTACTTTATGCATTAGCTCCACTTTGAATCCCACCACTCTGTACGGGCTTAGTGGTAATATTTATACCATCTTCATAATATCATTAAGTAAAGTCTTCAGTCTCAGCTGTATGAGCCTTGGCACTGAGAACTGCTTCATTCAGCTTCTTCTCCTCGATATCGTTGAGTAGAGACTTCTTTCTCAAAGGTATGTCAATGAAACAGTGGACACTATTATACCTACTAGGTGGTATAGTGGACACTTCTATACCTATTCAGCGGTATAGTGGACGTTTATATACCTACTCAGCAGTATAGTTCATCTTCTCTCTAAACTTGTTTTAGAGTCAACAGTAATATGTCATGTATGAATCATTAAGTAGACATGCCATTAAATACATTTTACTCTTAGCATTATAGGTGATGCTCCTTACAATCTAAGAATATGGAGGGCAATATTCCTAATAGAAACATATGCTCCGATCACTGACATGGAAACTGAAACAATTCTATAATCCATAGTTGCACAATTTCACTTGATATAAAATCAGCCTTTTTAAATGGCACACTAACATAAGAAGTTTATGCCAGACAACCTGAAGGATGTGTAATAACAGAGGTAGAGCATAAGGTATATAAGTTAAAGAAAGCCTTATATGGATCAAGGCAAGCTCCACGAGAATAGAATGCCCACACTGACTCATTTTTATAAGAACATTTGTTTATTTGAATCCCCTATAAAGCGTCATATACATAAAAAGAAATAAAGAAAAGAATTTTCTCCTTAGCTTTATATGTAGATGACATTCTCAATACATGTATTGATGCAAATGTTGTATGCCAGTTTAAAGAGAGTATGATGCAAAAATATGAAATGATAGATCTTGGTTAAATGTGTTACTTTCTTGGGATTACAAATATCACAACAACAAAATAAGATATTTGTAAAGCAAGTTAAATTTATTGATGATCTTCTCACCAAATTTTCTCTGCAGCAAGCTCATGTTGTAATAATGTCTATGATAACATATGAAAAGTGGTATAAATCTGACACATCTCCAAAATCCAATGAAACATATTATTAATAACTTGTCTGATCATTAATATATCTTACTAAGTCAAGACCAGATATTGGCAATGTCATTGGTATTATTGCTCAGTATATGCATAATCTAATACAAAACCACCTTATTGTTGCCAAAAGGATTCTACGATATTTAAAAGACACAAAAACCTGTGCATTCGATATCAGAAAGAAGAAGAAACCTTGTTGAAAGGTTCTTATGACTGTGATTGGGGAGGTAACTTTGAAGATAGAAGTAACATCAGTGGCTACGTATTTTTATTAAGCTCTACACAAATTTCTTGGAGTGCTAAAAGATAGAATTGTGTAGCACTCTCGTTAGCTGAAGTCGAATATGTTGAACTTACACATGCAGCCACAGAAGCTATTTGGTTAGCCTTACTACTAACAAAAATATTGCAAAGCAATGAAGATAAAGACGGAGAAGAAAACAAAAGAAAGTGAAGAACAGAGAAATAAAAGCCACATCACATTGTATTGTGATAATCAATCTGTCATGGCCATAGCTCACAATCTAGTGTTACATCGTCGGACCAAACATATCGATATTTGATATCGATTCCTTCGGCAATTAGTCAAAATGAATGAAATCAAACTCGAATATTGTAAATTGGAGGCACAAATAGCAGATATGTGTATTATACCTTTATCAAAGGAAAGATTCGAGATGTTGTGAGATAAACTTGGAGTAGTCTTCCTGCAAGATTATGGGATTTAATGTTAAACCAAATCTGGCAGACTTACAACATCAGCTAAGGTAAAAGAATGATGCTGAGAAGACTTGGAGACAGATGCAAGGAAAAGTCATCACATAGTGCCATGTATAGATATGGTCAAGTGGGCCAAGTGGCGGTATCAGAAGTAAAGAAAAATTAGAATTGTGCTGAGACTTATCTTAGAACAAAAGACAAAATTTAATGCTATATAAATAGAGGCCTATGCCTCTCTTTTGTAATAAGAAAAAAAGTTGGAGATATATAAAAAAAGCAAATATTTCCTTGCCATTTTACTTTATCACTGTTTTGCGTGCATTTTTGGAAGAAGATGCGAGTGAGGCTTAAGGTGGAGCGAGTTGTGGAGATTTAGAGTTTAAATAAAGTAATGATGTGAGGAGAATGAGCTGAAGCTAGTTGTGACATCTGGAGAACTCCTGACATCATGTAAGTGACTTCCAAGAGCTAGTCATATATGTTATGAAGTAGTTGTGAGTAGTGTGAAAGCAAGTCATAACTAGCATGTGTATGTGGTTGGTGTCAAATATTAGTCACAACTATGAACGTTTGTGTAACTTGAATTAAATTTAAAGACTATTTTTGATTTGCTTACAATCTGGGTTTGTGTTGTGTTCCTGATTGGGCCCATTGTGCGTTTATAATAGTGTTGACTTGTAATATAGCTCTCCACTTCAACAACTCATCTGCCTGAAATGTACAGGTGGATCTACAACTATGACTATCGCTTCCTAGCATGGTGCTCCCACTCCATGAGACGGCTCATATACCTCCCCTCGACCCCATGTAAGAATTTGTGAAACGCGAGAAATGTGAAACCAGGCGCAGGAACTGTAACATCCCATTTCCGACAAAACCCTAGGAGAGGTTTTGTCATGACCAAGTCATGACAAAACCCTAGGAAGCCCAAAGGGGCCAAGTGACCCGGGCTCAAGGTTAAAATCACCTTGGTCTGCAAATAGTAGGTCAGAAATTTACTTAAAATAGGATTTGGGCTCGGCCATTGAGTGTGTCAAGTGCACTCAACGCCATAAGCTGAACGGCATTGAGTGCACTGAGTGCACTCAACGCCATCTTTCTTAGGTTGGATGGCATTGAGTGCGTCGAGTGCACTCAACACCATAAGTTGAACGGCGTTGACTGCACTGATTGCACTCAACACCATCTTACTTGGGATGAATGGCATTGAGTGCATCAAGTGCACTCAACGCCATAAGCTGAACGGCGTTGAGTGCACCGACTGCACACAACGCCATTTGACTTGGTCTGAATGGCATTGAGTGCATCGAGTGCACTCAATGCCATAAGCTGAACGGAATTGAGTGTGCTGACTGCACTCAACGCCATCTTGTTTAGGTTGTATGGCGTTGAGTGAGCTGAGCTCACTCAAAGTCGTCGGCTGGATAGCGTTGAGTGAGCTGAGCTCACTCAAAGTCGTCGCTGGATGGCGTTGAGTGAGCTGAGCTCAATCAACGCCATAGGTTGGATGGCGTTGAGTGAGCTAAGCTCACTCAACGCCATTTTACTTAGAATTTTTCTGGCACTTTTGGTTTGTTTGCTGGTTCAGCTGAACCGGACCGTTTCGGGAAGCGGGTCAGGATGTCTTAAATTAGCCGTTCCTCTATTAACACCTAATTAAGTCTTATTTAAAAATATTTACCGTTCAAATGGAGGTAGGCCAAGTTGTCGGCGGTTATGAAAATGAAGAAGGCTTCAGCCATGGCCGAGAACCGGCTTTCATGGCCAGTAATGGCACTTGATGCCTTGGCCTCCTTCCCCTCCTCTTTTATGGTTGTATTCAACTCCTCTAGGGAAGAGGAGGAGTTTCCAGCCATTACTTTGCTGGATTGATCCATATTCATCCCCCAACCACCATGACAAAAATTACCTTAAAGAACCATTAATGTCCACCATCAGTTAGACCCCTCCCCTCCCACATTTTACTGATTTATAAGCTTCACAAGGCTCCAAGCCTTAGTTTCCACACTTTGCCCAAAGTAGATGAGAGATTTTTGTGTGTTGTTGAAGAGCGTCGGTGACACCTTCACCGTTAATGGCTTTCCATCGATCTGCACGCCTCCAGCCCGCGAACAAGGTCCTCCCCTCCTCTCTCTCTATGGGTAGATCTTAGAATTCTTTAGGGTTAAGAATCAGGCTCAATTGAGTCCGATCGGGAAGATCTTCTCTTCTAGTTTTTCCTACAAAACTATAGCTCTCGGTTTGCCGGAAAACACCTCTCCGGCGGCCGCGCCGCCGCCCGGCAATGGCCACCACCTCAAAGGAGGTGGTGGTGGCGGTGGACGGCAAGGGAGGAGGCTGGATGGCCGGCGACAACATTTGGAATAAGCTCCAGGTTCGGCCAATAATGGCCCTTGGCTGGAGGAAGAAGACGATCCAACAATCGTCGGATCTTTCATCAAGATCTGTGTTGATCATTTAAATCCTTTTCATTAAAAATGATTTTCTATATTATGACAACAGTCACTTAGAAAATTAATGGAAAATACTTAGAAGCTCTATATGAGGAAATGGTCAACCTATAATTTGTATCCCTATGAGTCTACTTTATTTTAAAATTAATTTGGGTCAATTTGGTCAACTGGTTTGGCCATGGCACCCCTTTTGGTGGGGTCTACACCTAGAGCTAGAAAAAGATTAAATTGTGTGGCCCCACTTCATCCCTTGTCCAAAAACCTGAAATTTGGACATGGAATCCCCCTAACTTATATCTAGGTCCTGTCCAAAATGGAAATTTTTGGAGACACTTTTACTATAGTTTTGGTAATTATTTAATAATCTTATGATAACTTCATTAGGTGGCCTAATGACTTCCAAACCCTCCCAAATTTTGGTTAGTGGTCCCTGGGCTCATCATGAGTCTCTGTATAATTTTTCATCTCATTTGGAGATGTTTTAGATTAGAAATGAACAAACCTAAGCTTTGCCCTATTAAGGGGTTTTTAGGTCAAAAGTACACTTTGTGATTTGGGTGGTCAAATCACCTCAACAGAGGCTTAGATTTTGACCATTGACTAGGCATGATTTATAGCACCATCCCGTGGAATATGGGGTGGATTGGGGTAGATTTGACCTGGGATCCAAGACCAACCCCTAAGGATGGTTTTGGGTGTCTTGTGAAGGACATATGGTGTTATGTCCTTTTATGAACTTGGTACTTAGAATAAATACTTGTAGGGTGGTTAGATGCCCTAGGAAATGAATGGGTAGTGCTTGGACACAAATACCCCACATAAACCACTTAATAAGTAATTAGGTCTTTACAACCTAGGAATTTTATGGTGGGTCATATGACCTTGATTCTCAATCAAACTTTGGAAGGAGTGTTTTCATAGTGATATTCATATCTTCATAATTTTGTTATGAATTATAGATCAATGAACATAGTACTTCTTGTACAAACCATCAAATTGTACTTTCAACTTACGAATTTCTTATGAATTAAGCACTCACTGAAATCTTATGGAATTTAGTTAGAGGACCTTTTATGATGTTATAAATCTCTGTGAATTTTTATGGAATTGTGAGAAGTGTATTTATAGGGGTTGCTTCAATAAGTATTATTTCCCATAAAAACTTAATTGAATTTATTTTGGTGTCTAGTCAGCCAAGAAAATTATGATTTTTGTGCAATGGTTCTTTCTGTACATTATTAAGGTTTAGTAATATTTCTACAATTTTTTGATTAATAATTTAGTACTTCCTTCTTTAAATATGATTAATGGAATTATGTTGGATAAATTAATTAGAGGCTAAATATTTTCTATAATATCATGGAAATTAGTATTTATCGATATCTCTCTATTATTTAGTGGTAATAATTTTTGAGTGGCCATTACTTGAGAAAATCATGTAGTTCATGTTTAAAATTACCCATGGCCAATCTTTTGGGAAAAATAATTAAATATCAAATTATTTAGGAAAATTATAATTTTCTTGATATAGGCTAGTTATGTTATGATAGATCTATAGTAAATAATTTAAGGCTTTTGGATGAGAACTCTAGGGACCTCCTATCATGATCATCATATAGTATAGGTTGGTCTGAATTGCGTAAAATAGCGTAAGTAGTGATAGCCTGTGCATTGAACATAGAGGATTAGAATGATAGTTCATGGGATTTGAAATGGGCTGTTAAGTGATATGTGGAGTCACGATGAGGAGAGAGAAGTTTGGTTAGTGTTAAGCGGTGCTCAGGATCGACGAAAGGTCGTCTTTCCTGAGGTGAGGAAGGGCCAAAACACACTAGGGTTAGATCCAATATAACATTAAAAGGGATCAGGTATAAACCAATAATACTAAGTGCCTTGCGAAAGGGAACGATGGGCTTCAGCTACCATCATAGTTCCTATTGCCCTTTGAGAGCCCTTCACGGGTATGCCGGGGGAATTCCTGGGTAACATAAACTGTAAGAATAATAAACTAAAAGAGCAACTAGTATAACTAGGGTTTCACATTCACACGCCTCGGTAGCAAGGGAGGTTGAATAGGTTGGTTTGATTGCCATCCAGATGGTAGCTTTGAAAGGTAGATGCACGGACGGGACAGTCCGGGGAGCTGGGGGCTCGAGGGTTTGAATACAGAATAAGGTGATGGGTCTTTAGTATTTGACAGTCGTTCACACCGACGTTAGTACGTTTACTCGGCAATGTTGGACACTTAGCCAAAGAAAGTCTGGTGGATATTGCCAGCACTACTATGTGGATAATCTAGGTTGTGTTCTTCTAAGGGCGTACGGAAGGCTAGGCCCGATAGTGTGTATACCCGCCTAGGAGTGGGGGGCCCGACCCACTTTCTCCGTTTGCCACTACGGAGGTTCCTGGGAGTGAAGCTAGCTGCCCAAATAGGGGAAACTAAAGGTCTTTGCGCATAGAGTCATGTGCGTGAGTTACACTTGAATGAATCATGGCATAGCATATCACTACACTCATATTTGCATACACCAACACCCCAATATATAAATCGGTATGGGACTTTTTATACGATTGGAGCCTTGCAGAAGACCCCTTAACTTATAAGTTTGTATGGGAATTCATATAAGTTAAGGTTACATATTTAATTTCTACTTGTCCTTTCATATATATATTGATTTACTACATGTTTACTTTACTGCTCACTATTGTAGAACTCCTAGATATACCTTTCATATATAGCTGCTTATACAATATATTTACTGCTAGACTAGTTCCGCTGTCACTCGCCTTACTTATTCTCCACCATTGTAGCTTCCATTTCCTCCTCTTTGATCGGTGCTTAGGAGCCGTGGGTGGAGGGGTAGGGGATGATAGGACTTTGTCTTTATGACTAATGGTTTTTGAACCATAACATTACAGGAGCTCTTGATGGGAGACAGGGACCAGCAGCCCAGGACCAGCACCAGTGGAGTACGGTGTGCATGGAGGTGGGCCAGTCTAGTTCCGGAGCACCTATGACCAGCTCCGTGAGTGATTAGTCTTTCTTATAGCTTCCGCGATGAGTGACTTGTAGTGAGGACTCTGATGTACTGGGCTTGAGCCCGTTTATATTTCATCTGTACTGATCTTTTACAGTACTCTGCTTTCTTTTTTATTTTATGGACTTGTTGTGATTTCCATTTACATGTGATTCTGTGGACTTGATTATATTCAGTTTATACTTACTTCTCTCTCTTTTGTGATCGAAAAGGCCGGCAAAATTGGCGTTTTGTAGTGGCGGACTTCGCGAGTGTCGGTGCCATCGCAAAGCGGTAAATCTAGGCATAAGACCCCGGTGGTTTAAAAAGAAAAAAATGGGTCTTACAGGAACATTCAACCTATCTGAAGCCAAATAAACCAGATGCACTAGAAGAGCAAGAAACCTTGTATTATCAACAATCTTTACATGGCTAGGTATATATGGCGAGACATGATTCGTCGATGTACCCGATGGAAGTAAAAACAAGAAATACAAAAACTAGCCACTTGGTCTCAATGAGAAGTCGTCGACTCTGCCAAGCTGCGTACGGAGTTCGATGAAGCCGCTATGTCGCCAAACTGCAACCTAGCCGCGCGGACAACCCACTATTCCAAAGATGAGAAAACTCTATAGGATAATTCGCTTGCCGCCTAACGGTGAGATCTCCTAGCCGCAAGATATCGGTGAACTATTGCTGCCGAACTGAACAAGCCGCTAGAAGAGGACAACTTGTTAAACTGGGAAAAAGTTTGTCGAAGAAGAAGACCGCCAGGTCGCAAGCCGTGACCTACTGCTAACAATTGGTTGTTAACCGCAGAGTTTGCACTGTCCCTGATCGAAGTCAGAACCAAGTCCTTAGCTTTCCAGCACTATCTGCACAACCTGCATAGCACAAACCGGTCAACTCTCCAAACCATGCGAATAGAAAATCTTGTCTGCAGCAACTACCAGAGCTTACTTACTGTTCATTCGGTTGTAAAGTTGATGCGACAAGGGGTACTATCTATAGGCGTGGAGATGAGTGTGATCACCGCCCTAGCCGATAGCATCACCGCCCTATCTCGCGGAGAGAACTGAGAGTATCTACCAAACCGCAGACACAATGCCAGTCCACCTAGTCGCCACGACTAGCTAGATAGCAAGCTCGCTACACCAATAAACCCTGTGGAAGAACCACCAGTCCGTACACTAGAATACATAGCTCCAGTTCGCACGCACCTGCAGACACTACTCTAGTCCACACACTCAAATCCCGCAAATAAAGCACAAGGCTGATGGCTGCCAAACTCAGCGGACAGAGAATATAGTCTGCGCTAACCGCGCGACCTCTCAGTCTGAGCACACCTGGACTTAGTATAAAACCAAACCAAGTCCACACCACCAGCCATCCTTGGTGTAAACAAAGCACCAATGGATACAAAGACCAGTCCGTACAAAAGCGGCAGACTGTACGGATAACCATCCTATCCTCCCTATTACCTTCAGGACAAACTGCCTACCACTCCTTTACCGACCTGACTAGCCATTATACCTTGTCCGCACAGGCTGTGCAGACAGATCACCAAGGCCTCCCAGGCCGCCACTTTCACTTTAAAAATTTCAACACTCCCCCTTAATGTGAGAAGAGGAAGTCAGCCCGAGCAGTCCCCATAACTGTGTAAATGGCCCCTTCGACAGCGGCTTTGTGAAGATGTCTGTGATGTTGTCCTTGCTCCACACATGTCCAACCATAAGAGACCCTCTCCAAAACCTTCTCCCAAATGAAATGGTGCTCAATCTTAATGTTCTTGGTACGCGCATGACAAAATTGATTATTAACTAGTTTAAAGGAACTCTCGTTGTCACCGCATAGCAGAGTTGGACCCCGCACTTCTTCATGGACGTCCTCTACTAGCCTCTTGAGCCAAATGGATTCCCAAGTTGCCAAGACCAAAGACTTGTACTCCACTTCCATAGTAGAGATGGATACAGAATCCTACTTGTTGCTACACCACGAGATACCCGCTGATCCACATGTGAAAACTTAACCAGAAGTTAACTTCCGGTCATTTGAGTCTCCCATATAATCAGCATCTATATAACCGTGCAGTTTAAAGTCCGTGTCTCTCCCATAAAGGAGACCTATATTAGAAGTGGACTTCATGTACTTCAGAATGCTCTTCATCGCCACCAGATAAGGCTTCTGAGGTTTCGCCATATACCGACTTACTCATCCTACAACATAAGCAATGTCAGGCCTCATAATCGTTATGTAAATAAGGTGGAACACCCCTATCCGTCACATAGCATATAGCAGTAGGTCTGGCCGGGCCCGACGCCATATACTACGGACAAACCGGTTGGTTACTTATTGAAACCATTCAACCAATCACAATGTCCTACACAGAGCACCTAGCGGAAGCAAATTAATAAGTTGCAAGATAAAAAAAACCCAGCCAAAGCATGAATATCCACTACAAAATACCCATAGGAATGTATAATACAATAATCGATGGCTGTATGGCCTTACAAGAGTTTGCTTAATAAAAGTGTCTTCCAAACCTGGCACGCAGGCCGGTCATACATGAGTACAAAAGAAAACACTCAAAACTTGGACTTTGAGGGCCGGCACAGCAACTTGGGCTTTAGCCAGCTATTTGCCACTCGGCTCTGCAGCACCTGCAAGCAACAATCCACCGCACGGTGGTAAACAAAAGCAACGGTCAGCTATGCTGACCAAATTATAACGGCCCCGCCCCCAACTCGGGGCGGCGATGCTCCTCCCTACATTTTGTTAGCATAAACAAGTGGTATAGTGTAAACACACACTTCATCACAGGTGCAGGCATGCACGACCACACACCTCGTGCACTCAGGGCACATTCACGCCAAATTGTCCAACGTCACGTCAATTTAAGCCATAGACGTTGCCTTCTCACCACCGTCCCATGGACGGCCAACCATATGAGCATTTTTTCTCCCTGGCATTGGTGACGTCAATTTAAGCCATAGACCGCCGAAGAACCTCATCTATGCCAACGGTTCCGCCGAACGACATAGATCGGGTACAGTTCCTCCTGACCCGTGCTCATACCGCAACGACAATTTAAGCCATATGTGCAGGTCAAGACTCCCCGAGTCCCGTTTCCATCACACAATACACATAACCCGGTTATGTTCAAGTTGGCTCTCCGGCCACCATGTTGGCAACATCCCGCATTTTCCCAGTTTTCTGAGTGCACCTTGGAGTTAGTCCTTAAGGCTCCCTGTTGCAATCTACCTCATAGAAAACCCAAAAAACAAACATTCACCCGGAGTCTTCTCCGGTTATTATGCAATGCAACATCACCGATCCAGACCAACATGTCCGGATAGGCTTCACACAACATACCTATGTCCGTTTTCGTATACGGACTCTACACAAGGGGGACTTTACATATCTACCCCAAGGAACGCCTCAACTCATCGCACACTTGCGTGAGAGGGCTTCCTATGCAAAGGAAAAGAGGACTTCACATGTCCTAGGATGAGAATCGTTACCCTAGCGTTCTTCCTTGGCGCCATGGAAATCTATGTGGATGGAAAGCACCGCAATCTCCTTGCCTCCGCGGATCCGAAGTCGGCTCGCGATATGGAGCTCCGAAGCTCCGCCGGTGACCGGATCTATCTCCTCTTCCTCCTCCTTGCTCTCCCTTCTATCTAGAACTTAGAGAGAGAACTCAAATGAAAAATAAGTGTTTTCTAACCTTATTCCCGGGTTAAACCCCATCAGGAACAACCCCAGCCCTTGGATCCCAAGCCAAGGAAATGGATGGCCACGATTTAGGCTAAAAATAGAAAATTTGGGCCAAACACGGGTTGCAACACGGCAGTGTGCATGGCCGTGTCACTCATTCGCTATCACCAGAAATTCCCGACTAGAACACGACCTCTGACATGGCCACCGACACGCCTGTGTCACATATGACATGCCCGTGTCAGGGCCCTTGTCATGGTCCGTATGCAAAATCCACATTTCCCCCGAGAAGGACACGGCCATGTGACACACCCGTGTCATATGCCGTATGCTAGACACGCCCTGGACACGCTCGTGTCCCAGGCCGTTGTAATCTCCTTAGAACAAAATGTCGCACGACCCGAGGAGGACACGGGCATTCGACACGCCTGTGTCGAATTGAACACGCCCTTGTTGGACCTGAACACGCCTGGGCTCAGGCTGTGCGCCCCTCACTCAACGATCGTTGAGTGTAAGGCTCTGAGTGGCTGACACGCCCTGGGACACGCCCGTGTCCCAAGCCATATTCACCCCCCCCCACCAACGGTTGTTGACTCCAAAATAGTCGACCACGCGACCAACACCGACCCGAGCACGACATGCCCTTGGACACGCCCGTTTCCCAGGCCGTGTCACCTCTAGCAAAACCCAGATTTGGATAAAAACGTCACCAGTCCCTCTTTTGAGTTTCGGGGCATTACAACTCTCTCCCTCTTAAAAGAATTTCGTCCAAGAAATTACCAAAGGAAAGATAACGAAAAACATTAAGCGGTACCTGAGCGGAATAACTCCGGGTACTCCTCAAGCATGGTTTGCTCCCATTCCCAAGAGAGTCCCTCCCGACCGCAATTGTCCCACCGGACCTTGACCATCCAGATCTCCTTGTTATGGAGTCGTTTAACTTCAAAGTCCTCAATACGAATGGGCTTGACCTTAGTCATCAACCCTTCGTCCACCGGCACTCGATCCACAACAATCACTTGCGAAGGCTCTTGCACCGCCTTCCGTAATACAGAAATATTAAATACATCTTGTACTCCACTCAACTCCACTGATAGCTTCAAACGATAAGCAGCTTCGCCGATCCGCTCCAGAATCTCAAAGGGTCCAAGGTATCTTGGGCTCAGCTTCTTCAAGCGTCTCACCCACAAAACACCCTTGAATGGCTTTATCTTCAAGTACACCCAATCGCCGACCGCGAACTCCACGTTCCGGCACTTGGCATTGTATTACTTAGCTTGCCTGTCCTGAGCGATCAGCAAACACACTCGAATGATTCGCACCAAAGATGCAGCATTCTCCACCTCCTGCTTCTTGTACAACCTTGCCTCACCCGTTTCTAGCCACGATAACGGCGTGCGACACTTCCTACCATACAGGGCCTCGAAGGGCGCCATTTGAATACTCACCTGGTAGCTGTTGTTGTACGCACACTCCACCAAATACAAGTGGTCTTCCCAATGCTTCCCGAAGTCTAGAACACACATGCGCAGCATGTCCTCTATAGTTCTAATGACCCTCTCGGTCTGCCCATCCGTCTGCGGATGGAAGGCTGTGCTGAACTTCAATTTAGTCCCCAGCATCTATTGCACCAACCTCCAATCATTGTACGTAAAACACCCATCGCGATCACTCATGATGCTGCGAGGCACACCGTGTAATCTGACTATATTATCCACATAAATTTCCGTAAGTCTCTCCACTGAATCATCCTTCCTATGAGGAATAAAATGCGACACCTTTGTTAACCAGTCTACGATCACCCAGATGGCGTCGTTCCCTTTCTGCGACCTTGGCAAGCCATGCACAAAGTCCATCGATATGTCGTCGAACTTCCATTCCAAAATAGGCAAGGATTTCAAGAATCCTCCAGGCTTTTGACACTCCTCCTTTACAACGACGCAGGTTTGACACTTAGCCGCAAACAGTGCCACATCCTTCTTGAGCCCTGGCCACCAAAATAGCTTCTTTAGGTCCCGGTATATCTTCGTGCTCCCTTGGTGGATTGAGTACTTGGTATTATGAGCCTCGTACATCAACTCTGCCCGAAGATTTCCCCCGCTTGGGACGCACAAACGATGGTCCTTCCTTAACAGCCCATCCTTGACTGAAAACTGGAAATTCGACCCATCCAACGCTGCATCCATAAGCTCCTTCATGCTACCATCCAACTCCAATGCCTGCCAAACACGATCAGCTAGGTCATACTGAACTTCCGTCCAGTTCAACAATGCTTTAGCGCTAGATTGCTTGTCCACGCAACAGATCTCCAACGCCTCCAACTCCTAAATTAGCCTCTCATCGTGCACCGACAACTAGTTGGCTTGGGCGGGAGCCCTGTGACTCAATGCATCCGCAACTGCATTGCCCTTGCCATGTACATAATGACTCTTGAACGTATAGTCCCCCAAGAACTCCATCCAACTCTGCTATCTCATGTTCAGATCCTTCTTATCCAACAGGTACTTCAGGCTCTTATGGTCGGTATAAATATCGACCTTAACGCCGTATAAGTAGTGTATCCACAGCTTAAGCACAGATATCACGGCCGCCAACTCCAAGTCGTGGACCGGATAATTCCTTTCGTGCACTTTTAGCTGACGCGATCCATACTCTATAACATTACCATGCTGCAGTAGCACGCAGCCCAAACCACTACCTGAGGCATCACTATAAATCTCGAAGCCCTCGGTCCCACTCGGCGAACTTAGCACTGGCGCCGTGGTCAACAATCCCTTCAGCTCCTCAAACGCTTGCACGCACTCCTGCGTCCATAAGAACTTCTGATCCTTCCTTGTCAACTTCGTGAGAGGTAATGCTATCCGCGAGAAGTTCTCTACGAAGCGTCTGTAATAGCCGGCAAGCCCAAGAAAACTACGGGCTTCTGCTACCGAAGACAACAAAGGCCACTCTCGTATCGCAACAATCTTTGTCGGATCCACCGCTATACCTTCCCCACTGACAATATTACCAAGGAATGCTACTGAGGGTAGCCAGAACTCGCATTTGGAGAATTTTTGCATAGAGTTCATTCCTTCTCAGCGTCTCCAAGACTAGATGCAGATGCTTGAAGTGATCTTCTTCGCACTGCGAGTACACCAATATATCGTCAATGAAGACGATCACAAAATGGTCTAGGTACTCTCAGAACGTCCTGTTCATCAAATCCATAAACACTGATGGTGCATTCGTCAGTCCAAACGGCATGACCATGAACTCGAAGTGCCCATATCTTGTGTTGAATGCCGTCTTCGGGATATCACACTCCCTTATCCTCAGCTGATAATACCCAGACATCAGATCCAACTTGGAATATACCAACGATCCGACTAACTGATCGAAGAGATCATCAATCCTTGGGATCGGGTATTTATTATTCTCCGTTAGCTTGTTCAACTCCCTGTAGTCGATACATAGCCGCAAACTCCCTTCCTTATTCTTAATGAAGAGGACCGGTGTAACACCCCTATCCGTCGCATAGCATATAACAGTAGGTCCGGCCGGGGCCCGACGCCATATACTACGGATAGACCGGTTGGTTACGCGTTGAAACAAATCAACCAATCATAATGTCCTACACAACACCTAGCTGAAGCAATTATTCAGTTGCAAGAAAGGAAAGAACCCAGCCACCCGCATGAATGTCCACTACACAAACCAAATAGGAATGTACAATACACGAGTACGGCCTTAAGGCCTTACAACAGTTTGCTTTAAATAAAGTGTTTTCCAAACCTCGGCACGCAGGCCGGCCATACATGATAAACGGGAAAAACATAAACATTTAGGCCTTCGAGGGCCGGCACAACTTCATGGGCTTTAGCCCGCTATTTCCCGCTCGGCTCCACAGCACCTGCAAGCCACAATACACTGCCCGGTGGTAAAAAAAATAACGGTCAGCTATGCTGACCAAATTATAACGATCCCGCCCCCAAAATCGGGGCGGCGATGCTCTTTCCCTGCACGTTATTAGTAGGCAACAACAATAGTGTAAACACACTTCATCACAGGCGTAGGCTCGCATGGCCACACACCCCATGCACTCAAGGCACATTCACGGCGAACCGGCCAACGCCACGTCAATTCAAGCCATAGACATTCCCGTTCCACCACCGCCTCTTGGACGGCCAACCATATGAGCAATTTGCCTTCCTGGCCTTGGTCACGGCAATTTAAGCCATAGACCGCCGAAGACCCTCATCCATGCCAACGGTCCTACCGAATGACATAGACTGGGTACGGTTCCGCCTAACCCGTGCTCACACCGCAACGGCAGTTTAAGCTATATGCGCAGGTCAAGACTCACCGAGTCCTGTTTCCACCACAATAATCACATAACCCGGTTATGTTCACGTTGGCTCCATGACCATCGTGTTGGCAAAACTCGCTTTTGACAAGTTTTCCGGGTGCACCTTGGAGTTAATCTCCAAGGCTCCCTGATGCAATCTACCACATAGAAAACCCGAAAAATGCCCAAACACTCGGAGTCTTCCCCGGTTCATATGCAATGCAACATCACCGATCCAGCTCTACTTGTCCGGATAGGCTTCACACACAATGCCTATGTCCGTTTTCGCATACGGACTCTATACAAGGGGGACTTTACATATCTACCCCAAAGAACGCTCCAACTCTTCGCTCACTCGCGAGAGAGGGCTTCCTATGCAAAGGGAAAAAGGGCTTCACATGCCCAAGGATGAGAAATTGTTACCCTTGCGTTCTTCTGCGGCGCCATGGAAATCTATGCGGATGAAAAGAAACACCGCAATCTCCTTGCCTCCGCGATGGATTCGAAGTCGGTTCGTGATTTGGAGCTCTGAATCTCCTCCGGCGACCGGATCTAGCCCTTCTTCCTCCTCCTTGCTCTCTCCTCTCTCTAGATTTTAGAAAGAGAACCACTCAAGAGAAATGAGGGTTTCTAAAACCCTATTCCCGGGTATAACCCTGGGGAAACAACCCCCAGCCGTCGGATCTCAAATCAAAGAAACGAACGGCCTTGATCGGGCCTGAAAATACCAAATCTGCGCGAACATGGGTTGAACATGGCAGTTGCAACACGGCCGTGTGCCTGGCCGTGTCACCCATTCGCCGTCTCGACCGACTCAAAAACCAGCACACGACATTCGACACGGCCTCCGACACTCCCGTGTCACCTGTGTGACACGCCCGTGTCTGGGGGACCCGTGTCCGCCCCCCCCCCCCCCCCCCCCCCCCCCACCTTCCCTGCATCACCCCACCCCCCCCTCCCCCACCCAGAGACCACCACCAACACTCCCCCCACCTCTGCACCCCACCCCCCCCCCCCTCCACCCCCCCCCCCCCCCCCCCCCCCCCCCCCCCCCCCCCCCCCGTGTGCAATCGGCCAGCTTTCCCAACCGAGAAGGACATAACCTGCGACACGGCACCCACACTCGCCAGTGTCGAATTTGACATGCCCGTGTCAGGGCCCGTGTCATGGCCTGTGTGCCTTCCTCAGAAAACAGCCCAAAGTGACACGCCCTGGGACACGCCTGTGTCCTAGGCCCTGTGCCTCAACTCGACGACCTCCGACCGACCGTCAAAACGTCGACCACATGACCCGTGGCCGAACAAGCCTGTGTCACGCCCGTGTCACGCCTGTGATACCTGCTCCAAAAATTTAGACTGGGCTTAAAACATCACCAGTCCATCTTTTGAGTTTCGGGGTGTTACAACTCTCTCCCCCTTAAAAGAATTTCGCCCACAAAATTTACTAAAGGAAAACCATAGGAACTTAAAACTTTTAACGGTACCTGAGCGGAATAACTCCGGGTACTCCTCCTGCATGGTTTGCTCCCTTTCCCAAGAGAACTCCTCCCGACCGCAATTATCCCACCGGACCTTAACCATCCGGATCTCCTTGTTACGGAGTCTCTTGACCTTAGCATCTTCGATACGAACGGGCTTGACCCTAGTCGTCAACCCTTCGTCCACCGGTACTTGATCCACTGCGATCACTAGCGAAGGCTCTTGCACCGACTTCCGCAACACAGAGATGTGGAACACATCGTGTAGCCCACTCAACTCCACCGATAGCTTAAAACGGTAAGCGGCTTCGCCGACTCGCTCCAGAACCTCAAAAGGTCCAAGGTATCTTGGGCTCAGCTTCTTCAAGCGTCTTGTTGGAACACCCTATTACTAATTTGGGTAAGGATCACTATGCTTGTCTTAGGATCCTAGTTGACCTAGTTATATAGTTGAGAAGGTCAACATTAGAATGAGTCTAGGGTCTAGAACTTAGTTTTGAAGCTGCCCCAAGACCACTCCAAGATCAAGGATGAAGAGCTAAGTCTAAAGCAATCTTCGTCGAGCTCTGGTCGACGAATCGTCGAACTCAGTTCGACGCTCTCTGAGCTCAACTTCAACAAATCGTCGAACTCCGGTCGACGATCTTCGAGCTCAGATCGACTATCTGCTTTTAGCTAGCTTTTGCTTAATCGTCTAACTCCCCTCGACTATCGTCTAGCTCAGTTCGACGATGCCTCCTTCAGCTGTTTCTCAGGTCGCTGAGCTCAGTTCGACGATCTTTGAGCTCAGTTCGACGATTTCTGTCTGCTTATCTCAGTTCATCTCTAAGCTCAGTTCGACGATCGTAGAGCTCAGATCGACGATTCTTTGGAGAGATCAACGTCTTCAAGATTTCAAATGCTGCTGATCTTTTGGAATGTTTTTGAATATTATCAGCATTTATGACAGAAGATCTCCCAGCCGTTTGGAGCAAGTTTCAAGGTATCATTCAGAGAATGTTTGCTGGACTTTCCTCTAAAAGACAAGACCATTTATGGAAAGCATTTATGACTGACCAACGGTCATCTTTGGACAAGGAGAATATTCAGAAAATCAATTCTATTCCTATGGTCTTTTAGATATACAGGAATATAACAACAAAAAGGACACAGAGCTGATAGACAGAAAAAGTAGAAGAGAAAACACACAGAAGAATACTGTTAGCAGAAGAACAAGAAAACTACAACATCTAGATCTTCTAGCTGACTAAGTGTTCTTGCATCTTCATCTTAGATTTCCAGACACATCATCTTTCAGCTGTTCTGCTGAAACCATTCTTTTCTGGAGATCAAGTTCTGAAGACCTATCACCCTTCTACAAAGCTTCTCTGCCTGAACCTCTCTACATCTCAGGGGGAGCTTTGTCATCTTCAATCCACTTGTGCTTCTCTCATTTGACTGAGAACAGAGAAGACAACTTCAACTTTCACTTTTTCTTTTCCTGCTGTAAAAGGGTTCTTGAACTCCCTTCAAAAGTTCTGTCTGGTTCTGAGAGCCTTGTCAAAACTCAGTGGTGGCAAGACACCTTATCAAAAAATCTAGCTTTGGTTTTTGAGCACCTTATCAAAAGCTCATTGGTGTCAGGACACCTGATCATAACTCAGTCCTGAGTGGATTCCTACCAAGGGTGGTAGAAGAGTGGATGTACCCAGTTTTGGGGAACCACTATATTTCCTTGTGTCTTCTGGTTCTGCTTGTGTGATTTGTCTGCTGTGTGCTGTGTCCTTTTCCTTTCAGTTTTTAAGTTTCTGTTAGCACTTTACACTATAGCTTAAATAGAATTTTAATTTGTGCTATTTTTAATAATTCAAAAATATTTTAAGTAAACTCTATTCACCCCCCTCTAGAGTTGAGATAGATCTTACCCTCACTTTCAATTGGTATCAGAGGGAGGTTGGTTGCCCATACTGGTTAACACCTGAACCAAAAGATCCCTGATAAGATCAATCTCTGTAGAGGATTACTTTCTATACATCTATCTACTCATTTAGAGACATGGCACAGAACAAAGATTATGCAAGCACCAGACCACCAGTGTGCAACCTCTCCAAGTTTGCACTCTGGAAGGCAAGGATTAGATTGTATATGAATTCTATTGATGAGGATATCTTTAATTCTGTCTTGACAGTGTGTCCAACTCCACCAGCAAGCTCAAGTACAAGTGCTGTTCCACCTCCTTCTGGAACAGATGCAGATATAAAGAAGTGGAAGATTGCAGATGCTAAGGCTATGAACATCTTAGCCCAAACTATGTCTGATGACATTTTTCAAAAGGTAGCTGAATGCAACTCAGCCAAAGAAACCTGGGACAAACTCTCTGAAATTGTCTCAGGATCTGCTGATGAAAGAAAGGATAGAAGGTCTCATCTGATAAGTCAATATGAGAACTTCAAGAAAGGAGAAGGTGAATCAGTGGCTGACATGTACAATAGACTAAGTCTGATTGTCAATGAGCTAAAGACTTTGGACAAGGAAATCTCTTTAACTGAACTAAATGATAAAATCCTGATGTGCTTTCCCAGCACTTGGGATTCAAGAATCTGGCCAATCAAAGATGCCAGAAGTCTGAATGAGATTACCACTGAAGCTCTCCTGGGCAAGCTCAAATCCTATGAGCTGCTCATTAAAAATAGAGAAGAAGAACAGAAGGCTGCCTCTCAGCCACAAGGAAAGAAAAGACCATAGCCTTCAGGGCTGCAGAAGAGGAGCCTGAAGATAAAGCCACAGGAAATGATGAGCTCATAAGTCTACTGGCTAAGAGATTCTACAAAATGGCCAGAAAAGATTTCAGAAAAAGGCCATACAAGGGTCATGATAAACCAAGGTATGATAAATCAAACAACACTACAGAAATCATATGCTTTGGTTGCAGGAAACCAGGACACATTGTGCCTGACTGTCCAGAGAACAAGAATAAGGACAAGAGAGATAGAAGAGAAAGAAGAAAAGGAAAGGATCACAAGAAGAACAACTCAGACAAAGCCTCATTCAGCAAAAACAAACATACAAGGAAGGGCTTTGTTGCTGAGACCTGGAGTGAGACTGAAGAGAAATCTGAAGCATCATCCAGTTCCAGTGATGATGAGGATGATGCAGATGAAAAGGAGTTCTGCATGATGGCTATCAATGCATCACAACAAAACTCTGATGAAGAATCAGAATCAGATTCAGACACTCACCCAGATGAAGATCAGGTAATCAATTCTTTTGATTTTCATTCTGAAGATTTCAAAAGTGAATTTAAGACACTATGCCTAGACCTATTAAAATCTGAGAAGGAGATAATATCTCTCAGGAATCAATTGTCTGAGCATAGTATCCTAAACTCAAAGAACCTCAAGCTCTCTGAGGAGTTAGAATGCTGTAGGGAGGAGATAGCTTCACTGAAAAGTGAACTATCAAAGGCCAAAAAGTTTGAAGAATCTCTAAATGGGAGGAGTATCAGACTTATGGACATCACAAGCACAGTGAACTCTAGATTCAATAGTACACTGGGTTTGGGTGCCTCCCCCAGCCAACCTATAGTGTTAACAACTCCAATCAAGTTTGTCTCTGACAAAGGAAAGGGAGTAGTAGAGGTGGCTAGGAAGAATGCAGACCTGCCAGAGAAAATTTCAGTTCAACAAAATGCGTCGAGCAGAGCTCGACGATCGTCGAACAGAGCTCGACGATCTAAGCACAGATCGTCGACCTCAGCTCGACGACACCCAAACTCTGAACTCAAGCACTATCGATCTTCGAACAGAGATCGACGATCTGACCCAAGATCGTCGACCTCAGATCGACGATCGTCGAACAGAGTTCAGAATTGTGAACACATTTTCAATGGCTCAGTCAAATTCAATCCTAGAAGCTGCACATCCCATGGACTCAACCCCTATATTGAGTGGATAGTAACTCCTAGGAGATATCATCCTGAAGGCTATAAGAGTCAACCTGGGATGTCCTTTATTTCAGAATTTAAAGGTTATCAACCTAGGCCCAAGGTTAACTGGGTCAAAAACAAATAAGCTGTTTTTGTGCAGGTGAAGACCTATCCAGCATCAAACCATCAATGGTATCTGGATAGTGGGTGCTCAAAGCACATGACAGGGGACAAGGACAATTTCACTTCCTTCAAAGCCAAGCTTGGACCCAAAGTAATTTTTGGAGACTCAAGTTTTGGAACTACAAAAGGATATGGTGCAGTCCAAATTGGCTCAGTCACCTTCAAAAGGGTGGCATATGTTGAAGGACTCAAGCACAACCTGATAAGTATCAGTCAATTGTGTGATGAAGGATATCAAGTAACCTTCAACAAAGCCATATGCAAAGTCCAGTCAGTGGACAACACAACTGTGTTGACAGGTAACAGAAGAGGTAACATTTACTTAGTGAATTTTCTTTCACCTGTAGTAGATATCTGCCTGTTTAACTCCATTTCAAAACCAAACAATTTGTGGCATAAAAAGACTAGGACACATTAACCTTAGAACCATTGCTAGGCTATCCAAAGACAACCTTGTTAGAGGACTACCTTCTGGTCCCTACAAGAAGGAAGAACTTTGCAAGGCATGTCAATTAGGCAAGCAAACTAAAAGTAGTTTTAACTCAATTAATAAGAGTGATTCACCTAGGATCTTGTACCTGTTGCATATGGATCTTTTTGGACCCATATCAGTGCAAAGCCTAGGAGGGAAATCCTATACTTTAGTGATTGTAGATGACTTCTCAAGATTCACATGGGTATTCTTTCTGAGGAAGAAGTCTGATAACTTCAAGTGTTTGACAGATTTTCTCAAATGCATTCAGATTGAGTTCAACACTCACATTGCCCTGATCAGAAGTGATCATGGGACAGAGTTTGATTCTCTTCTCATGCAAGAGTTCTGTCAAAGTGAAGGGATCAGGCACACTTTCTCAGCTCCTAGAACTCCTCAACAAAATGGGGTAGCTGAAAGGAAAAATAGAACCCTAATTGAATCTGCTACTACATTGTTGTCAGATGCTCACCTACCTCTATCCTTTTGGGCTGAGGCAGTGAACACCTCCAACTATGTGTTGAACAGAAGCCTGATACATAAACTGAAGGGCAAGACTCCCTATGAACTGCTCAAAGGGAAGAAACCTAAAGTAAACTATTTTAAAGTTTTTGGTTGTATTTGCTATGTTCATAATAATGACAAGAAATATCTAGCTAAATTTCAAGCCAAAGCTGATGAAGGAGTGTTTCTGGGATACTCCATGATCAGTAAGGCCTATAGGGTGTACAACAAATCTTCTTGTAAAATTGAAGAGTCTGTTCATGTTGTTTTTGATGAAACTAACATGTCTTTCAAGGAGAAGAATGCTTCTACCATAGAACCTTTGCAGGTACATTCTTTAGCTGAAGACTTGAACAAACTGCAAGTTACTGAAAAGAATGACAGCAGTGATGATGAAGAAGAAGTTCAACATCTAAAAGAAAATCACCTTGAAGAACCAGTTGCTGTTCCACTAGAGGAAACAACAACACAGGCTGGTGAACAATCAACACCTCCTGTTGATTTAGTAACAATAAGAGATCATCCAACTTCCCAAGTTATTGGAGACATCTCAGCTGGTGTGCAAACCAGAAATCAGGTCAACCAGAACCTAATGCACACTTGCTTCCTATCTCAAATTGAGCCTCAATCCATTCAAGATGCAGAGCAAGATCCACACTGGATCATTGCAATGCAAGAGGAGCTGCATCAATTTGAAAGAAATCAGGTTTGGGAACTAGTGCCTAAGCCAAAAGATCATCCCATTGTTGGAACAAAGTGGGTCTTCAGAAATAAGCTGGATGATCAAGGAGTCATAGTCAGAAACAAGGCAAGGCTTGTTGCTCAAGGGTACTCTCAACAAGAAGGAATAGATTATGATCAGACCTTTGCACCTGTTGCAAGGTTAGAGGCCATCAGAATATTCCTAGCATATGCTGCTCACAAAGGATTCAAAGTATACCAAATGGATGTGAAAAGTGCATTTCTTAATGGGGACATCAAAGAGGAAGTCTTTGTTAGACAACCTCCAGGTTTTATCTCTCTAACTCACCCTGATTATGTTTACAGGCTGCATAAAGCATTGTATGGTCTCAAGCAAGCTCCCAGAGCATGGTATGAGACCCTAGCATGCTTTCTTCTGGAAAATGGTTTTATTAGGGGGAGAGTAGACCAAACTCTTTTTATTAGAACCCATAAGTCCCACACCCTACTAGTACAAATCTATGTAGATGATATCATATTTGGCTCTACTGATTCAAATTTGTGCAAGAGGTTTTCCAACCTAATGCATTCCAAATTTGAAATGAGTAGCATGGGTGAGCTCTCCTTCTTCTTAGGATTGCAAGTCAAACAACATGCTGAAGGCATCTTTATTTCTCAAGCCAAGTATGCAAAAGAATTGGTCAAGAAGTTTGGTATGTCTGAAGCATCTTGTATGAAAACACCCATGCCTACCAATGCTGTATTGGATGCTGATCAGCATGGGAAGCCAGTTGATCAGACAACATATAGAGCAATAATTGGCTCTCTACTGTACCTTACAGCTAGCAGACCAGATATAATGTTTGCTACATGCATATGTGCTAGATTCCAAGTTAACCCTAGAGAGTCACACCTAACACTAGTTAAAAGGATTCTTAGGTATGTAAAGAGTTGTCCAAATCTAGGACTCTGGTATCCAAAAGAATCAGGATTTGAATTAACTGGATTCTCAGATGCTGATTATGCTGGATGCAGAATAGACAGGAAAAGCACCAGTGGAATATGTCAGTTCCTTGGTGACAGACTTGTCTCCTGGTTTTGTAAGAAGCAAACATCTGTGTCAACTTCAACTGCTGAAGCTGAATATATGGCTGCAGGCAGTTGTTGCTCACAAATATTGTGGATACAAAATCAGCTTCTAGACTATGGTTACAACTTAGAGCAGTCAACAATTTTCTGTGATAATACTAGTGCTATTTCTATAGCACAAAATCCAGTCCTCCATAGTAGGACAAAACACATAGAAATCAGGCATCATTTCCTAAGGGATAATGTAGAGAAAAACAAAATTGAACTTCAATATATTCCTACTGATTTGCAAAGGGGAGATATTTTCACCAAACCCTTGGATGAAAAGAAACACAGGTTCTTCCTAAATCAGTTAGGCATGATAGATGGAGGAAGTCTTAATTAAAATCCAAGATTTTGAAAAGCTAAAACAGACCAAGACTAGGCTAAAAAATTCTGTCTTTTGAATGAGTTTAGACTCTGAACTGCGCTCGACGTTTTCTCAAAAATCGTCGAACGGAGATCAACGATTTTCCAAAAATCGTCGACCAGAGATCGACGCTTTTGCTATCGTCGATCTGAGTTCAGAGCCTTCGCTAGATCTAGAATTTTTTCTTCTTCTGTTCAGAGGCCGTCGAGCTGAGCTCGACGTTTTTCAACATCGTCGAACGAAGATCGCCGATTTTGAAGACTCTTCAGATTCCCTCTGTAGCCTAAATCGTCGAGCTGAGATCGACGCTTCGTCGAGCTGAGCTCAACGACTTTCTTTTTCGCCGTCGAACCCTAATATAAAATCATCTTTCAGCCGTCGTTCTCCTTTTTACGCTTTCATACTCTGCAACTTTCTTCCTTTTCCCTCCAAATTTTCTACGCTTGGTCGTTTTTGGTTTTCTGTTGCAGGTACACATGGCTGATTTGAGTGCTGCCATCGCCAAGATGAAGTTCGACACCGATTTCGACATAGACATAAACTCATTTGATGGAAGCGACCAGCGCTTCAAGGATGTTCTGAATCTATTCAGAGAACAACAGCTAACCCAGATAATGACTACCAGGATGAAGATTGCATCTGAGGAGATTAAGGAATGGTGTTATACCGCAGCAGATGAGACTGAGAATACTGTTGTCGGCACCATTAAGGGGACCCAGGTAATTCTATCCCCGGCTTTATTAACTGACGTATTTCAACTCAGTACTGGAGAAGACTCCATTGATCTGTCTGGAGAGGAGTATGCCTCCATGTTAGATAGGATGGGTCATAATGTAATCAACCCTAATAAACTGCTGAAAAAGAATCTGGCTATAGAATTCCAGTTTCTGGCTGATGTAGTTGGGAAGGTGCTGTTGGCCAAGCACTCAGCGCATGACACAATTTCCAGGTATCAGTTCTGCCTGATGGGAGCCTTACTGGATAAGAAACACCTCGACTGGGGCTCCATCTTCTTCACCCTGATTAAGAAGAAGATAAGCAAGTCTGCAGTCAGTTTTGGAAGAATCTTGGGGGTCTTTCTGCACTCAAGGTGCCCTGACCTTTTGACCTCTTCTGGGATGTTCATCAATGCATCCAAGAGGCTCTCCTGTGCCCTCTTCAGTAAATGGGACAGGCAGATAATCAACCCCTCCAGGGCTGCTGCAACACTTCTATCAGGCACAAGGACCAATCTGGTCACTCCTCTAGTAGCAGAGCTGCTGCTTCTTCTTCTCCCCAAGCCATATCCACCCAAGCCACATATACCCAAGCCATCACCTCCTCACCACCAGTCTCCACCATTATTATCTCATCTCCCATTACCATTTCCTCACCTATGTCATCCCTCCACCATCCTCCTCAGAGGTCTTCCATCCTCTCTTTTCCTATCCATTCCTCACTCAACCATCATTTGCCCTTTTAGAGGATTCCCTCATGGATGACTCTCCTCTTCTCCTCCTGAGACATCTTCCCTCCATCAAATGCTCACTGACATCCTCTCTCAACCCTCCTTCATACCCTCCTTTACTCTCCCACTCTTCTCCTCAACCTTCTCTATCCCCATCATTCCATCTTCTGAACCAACAATCCCTACTCCACCTACCTCCACCTTTTCAGCTTCAGTCACCATCCCTCCATCCACCTTGACTACTACCTCTGCTCAAGCCTCACTTGGGCATGTAGATCTTTCTAGCCTGGCTGACAGGCTCTATGAGTTGCTAGCTCCCAAGCTGGTATCTCTGCTGGAGTCCTCCCTGACTCACTCCTGAAGCAAGTCCAGGAGCTGTCCACCAAGCTTGATTCTTTTTCCTCCTCCCAGGCAATCCCTTCTACTGGGTGCCTTGGTTCACCTCTCTCTGAACCTAGGCAGGGGGAGATGCCTTATGAAGAAGTGATTGTGCCAGCTCCAGCTCCAGCTTCTACTATCTCAGCAAGCTCAGGATGTGCTTTTGCACTTAATCTGCAGAGGTTGCTATCCAGATTTGATACAGCCTATCTAAGCTGTCTGCCTCCAATTACTGCTGAAGATCTGTCCAAGGCCATTGTGCCTGTACCTGTCTGTAATCCCAGCCAGATTGTTTCCTATATCAAGTCATGGAAGGCTGTGGATGTATCTGATGCTGCTACTAAGGCCACTGTGCCTCATTTTGTTGATACTGCTGCTGCTGACATAGAAATGATTCCAGCACCTAATGCTGAGGAAATTGTTGTTGAAACTGATGATGCTGATTCTGCTATCCCTGCTGCTCCTGCTCCTGCTCCTGCTGCTGCTGCAAAGCTCAAAGCTCAAGAAGAATATCTAAGAAGAATTGATGCTTTATATGATCAACCTCAGAGTTCTGAAAGTGATCAGTACAGAACTGATTCTGATGATTCTGCCAGCACAATTGCCAAAAAGAGGAAAGCCAGAAGTAAAGCAATGATGTCAGTTCCTCCTGCCAAAGCTAAAGACTCCAATGACATTCCATATTACATTCTGCATGACTGCCCATCACTGAACCATGGATGCAATTTTCCAAGAACCAACTAAAGGCCATGAAAAAGAGAAGAAAGCTTGACAAATATGAAAAAGGATCATCTCAACATCAGCCTCCTCCTCCTCCTCCTCCAGACTCTGGATCAGGCTCAGCTCCTCAAGCTCCAGCTCCTAGACAAAGTTCCTCTCAATCCTATTCTAAGTATTACCAAAGGGACAACATCAAAGAGGATATCAACCCAGAAGGGGTAGTTACAGAGGAAATCAAAGAGGACAGAGACCCTATCAAAGGGAAGGACAAGGCCATTCTGACTCTACTTCAGGTCCTTACCCTTACAAACTGAAAGACACAGTTGCTCCAAGGACCTCTCCTGCTCCTGAATCTCTCAACAAATATGAACCTGCTGTTCCATATGAGGATCCTGAGAACAATCCTGTGGCCTGGACTGCTAGGATGAAAGAGTTGGCTGCTCTTGATCAGATTAAGAAGGCTAGAGAACAAGGCAAAGAAATATCCAACATTACAACCTTATCAGAACAAAGAAAGAAAGAACTGGAAAAGTATGCTTCAAAGAAATTTTTCAATCCAGAAGAGTACATGAAGCTGCACCCAGAGGCTGTAGTTCCAAGGCCAAGATCTCAAACCTCTCTAGGTGCAGAAGATGACAGAAGGTCCAAGAAAGAAGCCTAAACCCTAACAGAGAAATTTTATTTAAAAAGGGAACTGAAAAGAAGTGATCTGTGTAAGCAAACATATCATCCACCTTTGGATATCTGCTCTATTTATCTGTGATATGCATTGCTGTTTCTCTGCATTTTGTATTTAACTTCTGTATTATTGAATGCTCTTTATGATTGTCTGTAAATAGTAATCCTAACCCAAATAGGGGGAGATTGTTGGAACACCCTATTACTAATTTGGGTAAGGATCACTATGCTTGTCTTAGGATCCTAGTTGACCTAGTTGTATAGTTGAGAAGGTCAACATTAGAATGAGTCTAGGGTCTAGAACTTAGTTTTGAAGCTGCCCCCAAGACCACTCCAAGATCAAGGATGAAGAGCTAAGTCTAAAGCAATCTTCGTCGAGCTCTGGTCGACGAATCGTCGAACTCAGTTCGACGCTCTCTGAGCTCAACTTCAACAAATCGTCGAACTCCGGTCGACGATCTTCGAGCTCAGATCGACTATCTGCTTTTAGCTAGCTTTTGCTTAATCGTCTAACTCCCTCGACTATCGTCTAGCTCAGTTCGACGATGCCTCCTTCAGCTATTTCTCAGGTCGCTGAGCTCAGTTCGACGATCTTTGAGCTCAGTTCGACGATTTCTGTCTGCTTATCTCAGTTCATCTCTGAGCTCAGTTCGACGATCGTAGAGCTCAGATCGACGATTCTTTGGAGAGATCAACGTCTTCAAGATTTCAAATGCTGCTGATCTTTTGGAATGTTTTTGAATATTATCAGCATTTATGACAGAAGATCTCCCAGCCGTTTGGAGCAAGTTTCAAGGTATCATTCAGAGAATGTTTGCTGGACTTTCCTCTAAAAGACAAGACCATTTATGGAAAGCATTTATGACTGACCAACGGTCATCTTTGGACAAGGAGAATATTCAGAAAATCAATTCTATTCTATGGTCTTTTAGATATACAGGAATATAACAACAAAAAGGACACAGAGCTGATAGACAGAAAAAGTAGAAGAGAAAACACAAAGAAGAATACTGTTAGCAGAAGAACAAGAAAACTACAACATCTAGATCTTCTAGCTGACTAAGTGTTCTTGCATCTTCATCTTAGATTTCCAGACACATCATCTTTCAGCTGTTCTGCTGAAACCATTCTTTTCTGGAGATCAAGTTCTGAAGACCTATCACCCTTCTACAAAGCTTCTCTGCCTGAACCTCTCTACATCTCAGGGGAGCTTTGTCATCTTCAATCCACTTGTGCTTCTCTCATTTGACTGAGAACAGAGAAGACAACTTCAACTTTCACTTTTTCTTTTCCTGCTGTAAAAGGGTTCTTGAACTCCCTTCAAAAGTTCTGTCTGGTTCTGAGAGCCTTGTCAAAACTCAGTGGTGGCAAGACACCTTATCAAAAAATCTAGCTTTGGTTTTTGAGCACCTTATCAAAAGCTCATTGGTGTCAGGACACCTGATCAACTCAGTCCTGAGTGGATTCCTACCAAGGGTGGTAGAAGAGTGGATGTACCCAGTTTTGGGGAACCACTATATTTCCTTGTGTCTTCTGGTTTGCTTGTGTGATTTGTCTGCTGTGTGCTGTGTCCTTTTCCTTTCAGTTTTTAAGTTTCTGTTAGCACTTTACACTATAGCTTAAATAGAATTTTAATTTGTGCTATTTTAATAATTCAAAAATATTTTAAGTAAACTCTATTCACCCCCCTCTAGAGTTGAGATAGATCTTACCCTCACTTTCACTCTCACCCGCGAAACCCCCTGAACGGCTTCACTTTCAAGTATACCCAATCGCCTACTGCGAACTCCACGTTCCGGTGCTTGGCATTTTAATACTTCGCTGCCTGTCCTGAGCGATCAACAAGCGCTCTCGAATGATCCGCACCAATGAGGTAGCACTCTCCACCTCCTGCTTCTTGTACAACCTTGCCTCACCCGTTTCTAACCAAGACAACGGCGTGCGACATTTTTACCATATAGGGCCTCAAAGGGCGCCATTTGGATACTCGTCTGGTAGCTGTTGTTGTACGCGAACTCCACCAAATACAGGTTGTCCTCCCAATGCTTTCCAAAGTCTAGAACACACATGCGGAGCATGTCCTCCATCGTTCTATGACTCTCTCGGTCTGCCCATCCGTCTGCGGATGGAAGGCTGTGCTGAACTTCAACTTGTCCCAGCATCTGCTGCACCAACCTCCAATCATTGGACGTGAAATGCCCATCGCGATCACTCACAATGCTGCGAGGCACACCATGCAGTCTAACAATATTGTCCACATATATCTTTGCCAACTTCTCCACCGAGTCGTCTTTCCTATGCGGAATGAATGCGACACTTTAGTTAACCGATCTACGATCACCCAGATGGCGTCGTTCCCCTTCTGCGACCTTGGCAACCCATGCACAAAGTCCATAGATATGTCGTCGAACTTCCACTCCGATATAGGCAAGGACTTCAGAAATCCTCCCAGCTTTTGGCACTCCTCCTTCACCAAGGCGCACGTTTGACACTTAGCCACAAACAACGCTACGTCTTTCTTAAGCCCCGGCCACCAAAACAGCTTCTTGAGGTCACGGTACATCTTTGTGCTCCCTGGGTAGATCGAGTACTTGGTATGATGAGCCTCATACATCAACTCCGCCCGTAGGTTACTCCCGCTTGGGACGCACAACCGATGATCGTTCCTTAGCAACCCATCTTCCACTGAAAACTGGGAATTTGACCCATCCAACAATGCCTCCATAAGCTCCTTCATGGAGTCATCTAACTCCAATGCCTGACGAACCCGATCACCAAGGTCATACTGGACCTCTGTCCAGTTCAACATTGCTTTGGAGCTCGTCTGCTTGTCAACGCAATAGATCTCCAGCTCCTCCAACTCCCATAACAGCCGCTCATCATGCACCGACAACCAGTTGGCTTGGTTGGGAGCCATGCGACTCAACGCATCAGCAACCGCATTGCCCTTCCCGGGTACATAATGAATGGTGTAGTCCTCCAGGAACTCCATCCACCTCCTCTGCCTCATGTTAAGATCCTTCTGATCCAAAAGATACTTCAGGCTCTTGTGATCGGTATATATATCGACCCTTATGCCGTATAGGTAGTGCCTCCACAGCTTAAGTGCAAATATCACGGCCGCCAACTCCAAGTCGTAGACCGGATAGTTCCTTTCATGCACTTTCAGCTGACGCGATCCATAAGCTATGACGCTCCCATGCTGCAACAACACGCAGCCCAAACCACTACCTAAGGCGTCACTATATACCTCGAAGCCCTCGGTCCCACTCGGCGAACTAAGCACTGGCGCCGTGGTCAACCGTCTCTTCAGCTCCTCAAACGATTGCACGCACTCCTGCGTCCACAAGAATCTCTGATCTTTCCTTGTCAACTTCGTGAGAGGTAGCGCTATCCGCGAGAAGTTCTCTATGAAGCGCCTGTAATATCCGGCAAGCCCGAGAAAACTACGGACTTCTGCGATAGAAGACAATGCAGGCCACTCTCGTATCGCAATGATCTTCGCCAGATCCACCGTTATACCTTCCCCACTAACAATGTGACCAAGGAACGCTACTGAGGGTAGCCTGAACTTGCACTTGGAGAATTTCGCATACCGCTCATTCCTCCTCAAAGTCTCCAACACCAGATGCAAGTGCTTGAAGTGATCTTCTTCGCATTGCGAGTACACCAATATATCGTCAATAAAGACGATCACAAAGCGATCTAGGAAATCTCGGAACGTCCTGTTCATCAAGTCCTAAACACTGATGGCGCATTCGTCAGTCCAAACGGCATGACCGTGAACTCGAAATGTCCATACCTTGTGCTGAACGCCGTATTCGGGATATCACATTCCCTTATCCTCAACTGATAGTACCCCGACTTCAAGTCCAACTTAGAATATACCGACGATCCGACCAACTGATCGAACAGATCATCGATCCTCGGGATCGGGTACTTGTTCTTCTCCGTCAGCTTGTTCAACTCTCTGTAGTCGATACACAACCGCATACTCCCATCCTTCTTCTTAACGAAGAGGACCGGTGCGCTCCAAGGCGACGAACTTGGATGCACATAACCTTGCTCCATCAGCTCCTCTAGCTGAACTTTCAACTCTGCCATCTCCTTAGGCGCCAACTTATACGGAGCACGAGACACCGGTTTGGCCCCCGGTACAAGCTCGATGGTGAAATCAATCTCTCGCTGCGGTGGGGCCCCGGGAAGACTATCCGGGAACACATCGGGGTATTCACAAACAACGGGGATGCTATCCAACGTGGACTTTGGCTCCACAACCCCCACTATTGCGAAGAACAGCTCTGCACCAGCACAAACTGCCTTTACCACCTGAAGAGCAGACATCAACGTCTTGCTCGACCCCTTGAGTCCCTCGAATGTTGTCCCCCGCGCAACACCCAGCTTGACCTCCTTCCGGTCACAGTCGATCCAAGCTTTCTGCTCCAAAAGCCGATCCATCCCAAAGATAACGTCGAATTCTACTAGCGGCAGCAATGACGCTAACAAGTCGAACTCTTGGCTCCCAATGTGAACCTTTACGGAGCACACTCTGTCCGCACGCATCGAGCACCCATTCGATAGCAGCACATCCAACTTTTCCTTCGCCATCGAAGAAGGGACTCCGATGCGTGATATAAAATTTTCGGACAAGAAGGAAGGTGAAGCTCCCGTATCGAACAGTGCCCGTGCCGGACTATCGCTAATCAAAACAAAGCCTATGCAAAACATATTAGGCTAACAAGCAATAAATAACAGTATCTAAGTTAACTTGCTATAAATTAACTCGTACCTGTGACCACATCCGCTTGTTTAATGGCCTCTTGCTGCCCCAAGTTGTAGACTCTAGGCTGAGTCGGAGCATAGTGAGACGCGGTTGACTCCACCGCCTTGCCCTTCTCTTCGTAAGTAGCTCCTTGCTTCCTCTCGAATTTTGGGCGTCCGCTCCAGCAATCGCGGGCAAAGTGCCCCGTCTTTCCATACGTGAAACAAGCGCCCGGGGTTCGGTTGGTAGTTGCCCCCGAGGCACCTGTAGAAGAAGCTGGACCTGACGTCCTAGTCTTCTTGAAGAATTTTCGATAGCCCGACTTCGACATAGTCGGCACTTTGAACTCCGATTTCTTCCCGCCAGATTCCTTCTTAGTTTGCACATTTCTCATGTCCTTCTCCAAGGACCGGGCCGAGTTGACCAAGGTTAGGAAACCCTGCGTCATGGGCCTTGACAGTAGCAAACTCAGCTCATCTCTTAACCCATCGTAGAAGCGGTTAGTCTTTCGCTCCTCGTCGGCAAAGGTAGCACTAGCATATCTCCCCAACCGAGTAAACTCGTGGAGGTACTCGTTTATAGTGCTATCTCCTTGCACCAACTTTTGGAACTCGTTCTCCAATGCGATCCTCTGCGCTGAGGGGAGGTATCGAGTCATGAACAATCTTGCAAACTCCGCCATAAGAACTTCGGCCAACGGACTTCCCCTCAACTGGTGTAGCTCTAGGCCTTCCCACCATAACCTTACGTCCCCATTCAAAAGGAACGTCGCTATCGTAGTCTTCTGCCACTCTTCCGTTTCTGTCGCTGTCATCACCCTATTGACTCTTGAGAGCCAATCCTCAGCCTTGGTCAGGGTTCCCGTTCCCGAGAACACCGGTGGGTGGAAGCCCATCACATGCTTAAGCTGTCTCTCAGTTGCTCTCCGAGGAAACTCCGGCTCCACCGCCACCTGCTCAACCCTTCTAGGATCCGCCGCTTGGAGCGGCACTTGCTCCTCCGCAGGAGCAGGCTGCTACACCTGTCTTGCAGGTTGCGCATTAATCATAGCCAAGACAGCTTCTCCCACCAATCTAATGGTCTCGGCAGACAGAGGTGTTGCAGGCGCTTCACTTGGCGCACTGCTTGCCTTAGAACCTGGCCGTTCTGACGGCCCAGCACCACTTCTGGTCACCTATAAACATGCAAAACACCGATAGCGACCAAATACTATTGCAAACAACAATTATAGGAACACGCAGGTTCCTCAAACATGTGTATTTTCATTCCTAAGTGGACATTCATGGGCACTTTTCATGTTATAACGATGACGCGCACATGTGCTCACCACCCCTTAAAGTGAATTCGCCTACGAATTCATTTAAGTTTGACCAAAACCAGTAGTCTGATACCAATTTGTAACACCCCTATCCGTCACATAGCATATAACAGTAGGTCCAGTCGGGGCCCAACGCCATATACTACGGACAGACCGGTTGGTTACGCGTTGAAACCAATCAACCAATCATAACGTCCTACACAACACCTAGCAGAAGCAATTATTCAGTTGCAAGAAAGGAAAGACCCAGCCACCCGCATGAATGTCCACTACACAAACCAAATAGGAATGTACAATACACGAGTACGACCTTAAGGCCTTACAACAGTTTGCTTTAAATAAAGTGTTTTCCAAACCTCGGCACGCAGGCCGGCCATACATGATAAACGGGAAAAACATAAACATTTAGGCCTTCGAGGGCCAGCACAGCTTTAAGGGCTTTAGCCCGCTATTTCTCGCTCGGCTCCGCAGCACCTGCAAGCCACAATCCACCACCCGGTGGTAAACAAAATAACGGTCAGCTATGCTGACCAAATTATAACGATCCCGCCCCCAAAATGGGGGCGGCGATGCTCTTTCCCTGCACGTTATTAGTAGGCAACAACAATAGTGTAAACACACTTCATCACAGGCGTAGGCTCGCACGGCCACACACCCTTTGCACTCAGGGCACATTCATGGCGAACCGACCAATGCCACGTCAATTCAAGCCATAGACATTCCCGTTCCACCACCGCCTCTTGGACGGCCAACCATATGAGCAATTTGCCTTCCTGGCCTTGGTCACGGCAATTTAAGCCATAGACCGCCAAAGACCCTCATCCATTCCAACGGTCCTACCGAACGACATAGACCGGGTATGGTTCCGCCTGACCCGTGCTCACACCGCAACGGCAGTTTAAGCCAAATGCGTAGGTCAAGACTCACCGAGTCCCGTTTCCACCACAATAATCACATAACCCGGTTATGTTCATGTTGGCTCCCTGGCCATCGTGTTGGCAAAACTCGCTTTTGCCCAGTTTTCCGAGTGCACCTTGGAGTTAATCTCCAAGGCTCCCTGATGCAATCTACCACGTAGAAAACCCGAAAAACGCCCAAACACCCGGAGTCTTCCCCGGTTCATATGCAATGCAACATCACCGATCCGGCTCTACTTGTCTGGATAGGCTTCACACACAATGCCTATGTCCGTTTTCGCATATGGACTCTATACAAGGGGGACTTTACATATCTACCCCAAGGAACGCTCCAACTCTTCGCTCACTCGCGAGAGAGGGCTTCCTTGTAACACCCCAAATATCTCCAAGGCAAAATGGAGTTTTTGTAGGCTGACACGCCCGGCGACACGGGCGTGTCGGGGGGGGGGGGCGTGTCCAGCCAGGTGTCGTGTGTGTTGGCGCGACTTGCAGGCGCAAGGTCGGGCGGCGTGTCGCTTGACACGGCCTGGGACACGGCGTGTCCCAGGGCGTGTCCGAGGCGTGTCCGACATGTGTCCATCCTGGGCGTGTCGAGGTGTCGACCTGGCGGTTAGCGGTCGTCAAGCGGCGACACGGCCTGGAATACGGGCGTGTTCCAGGGCGTGTCCAGGCTTGGTCGACGAGCGTGGGGCAGCGGTCGACGTCGACGATAGTCGAGCTTGAGGGACACGGCCATGGACACGGGCGTGTGCCTTGGCCGTGTACTTCTCTGGTCGTTTTGGCAATTGTGTGTGGCCGTGTTACAGGGGTGACACGGGCGTGTCGATTGACTGACACGGGCGTGTCAGATCTGATACGGGCGTGTCCAAGCCCGTGTTCTGGTATCTTTTGAGTCAGTTGCTAACCGACTGGGGGTACACGGCCTGTGACACAGGCGTGTCACATGGCGTGTCAGGCCTGTTGAAATGTTTTTCAGAGCAGATCTCGGCCGTTCGTTTCCTTCTATTTGGATCTTGTGGTCCAAAGCCTTTCCAGCTTCTATATGGCCGTGGATTGAGATGAAATCTCATTCTCACTTATCCATTCTCTTTCTAAAGAGAAGAAAGAGAGGAGAGCTTGGAGGAGGAGGAGGAGGAGCTTTCCGGCCGCCGGTGGAGCTTCGATGGTCCGAATCGAGAGCCGAGTTCAGCGTTGCGGAGGCAGTTCTTCCATGGCACTGAAGCGATCGTCAAGGGTAACGGTCTTTCTTCCTTGGGCAGGTGAAGCCCTTTGTTTATACATGTGCATGGGATCCTCCATCAAGAGATGGAAAAGCGTAAGCGATTCCAGCAGTTGAGTCTGCATCTAGAGCCGGAAGTATATAGTACGGCATAGGCATGCTGTGTGAAGCCCATCCAGACCTATGTCGGGATTGGTGATGGTTAGATTGCGAACCGGAGAAGACTCCGTATATTCATCGTTTAGCCTGCGGAGATGGTGAGGACGATGTGCTTGGTGTGAAGGATGCTTTGCATAGCTCCTTTGGTTGCATGCTTGTTAAGAGCTGGTTGTTGGAGTGCGAACACCTCTGAGTGGGTGGGCATGTGACGTCTTCAACAGGGGTTTGGAGGCTTATGCCCATTCCACCAAGTGGCGATGTTAAGATCGGGTGAGCGGTCGATTGGTAGCAAAGCAGCAGGGCGAATTCCCTAGGCTTGTTACACTACGTGGGTAGGTCGACTGGTAGTGCTCACGGGTTTTTGTGAGGTGCGTACCTCTGAGTGAGACGGGTGCGTGAGGTCTTCAACAGGGGTTTGGAGGCTTATGCCCGCCTACCATGTACAAACCATAAATGTGCCCTGAGTGCACGGAGCTCCTGGCATTGAGGCCGGCATTTGTGATGTTGTGTGTGTGATATATATATATGTTATGGTTGCTTTACATGCAGGGAAGGAACCACTACCCCGGGTAAGGGGTAGGGTCGTTATAATTGGTCAGCTGAATGCTGACCGTTGCTTTGTTTATCACCCATGGGGTGGACGTCCTTATGCAGGTGTTGCGGGCTGATTGGATTGAGCGGGCAGAAGCCCATGCTGCTGGTAGGCCCTTGAAGGCCGTGCGAAGTGTTGGATTTCATGTGTGGCCGGCCTGCGTGCCGATGTATGAAATTATATTGTGTAAAGAGAAACCTGTAAGGCCTTAAGGCCGTGTGCGGTGTATTCGTGTAAACATTCCTGGTATGATATATAAATGTGATATTTATATAGTGTGGACATTCAGTATTTTGAGTTCTATAGCTTAATAATCTTCCGCTAGAATGCTCTGAGTTAGGATGCGTGTAGACATGTTTTTGATACTCTCAAGTGGCTCTCTCGTTCGTTTGTGAAATATGGCGTGGGGCCCCGGCCGGACCCTCTGTTATATTCCATGTGACGAATGGGGGCGTTACATTCCTATGCAAAGGGAAAAAGGGCTTCACATGCCCAAGGATGAGAAATCGTTACACTTGCGTTCTTCCACGGCGTTATGAAAATCTATGCAGATGAAAAGCACCGCAATCTCCTTGCCTCCGCGGATCCGAAGTCGGTTCACGATTTGGAGCTCCGAATCTCCTCCGGCGACCGGATCTAGCCCTTCTTCCTCCTCCTTGCTCTCTCCTCTCTCTAGCTTTTAGAAAGAGAACCACTCAAGAGAAATGAGGGTTTCTAAACCCTATTCCTGGGCATAACCCTGGGGAAACAACCCCCAGCCGTCGGATCTCAAATCAAAGAAACGAACGGCCTTGATCGGGCCTGAAAATACCAAATCTGCGCCGAACACGGGTTGCAACACGGCCGTGTGCCTGGCCGTGTCACCCATTCGCCGTCTCGACCGACTCAAAAACTAGCACACGACATTCGACACGGCCTCCGACATGCCCGTGTCACCTATAACACGCCCGTGTCGGGACCCGTGTCACGCCCCCCCCCCCCTGTGTGCAATCGGCCAGCTTTCCCAACCCGAGAAGGACACGGCCTGCGACACGACACCTGACACGCCCGTGTCGAATTTGATACGCCCGTGTCAGGGCCAGTGTCATGGCCCGTGTGCCTTCCTCAGAAAACAGCCCAAAGTTACACGCCCTGGGACACGCTTATATCCTAGGCCGTGTGCCTCAACTCGACGACCTCCGACCATCATAACATCGACCACATGACCCGTGGCCGAACACGCCTGTGTCACGCCCGTGACACGCCCGTGTCACGCCCGTGACACCTGCTCCAAAAATTCAGACTGGGCTTAAAACATCACCCGTCCCTCTTTTGAGTTTCGGGGTGTTACAACCGGTGCGCTCCAAGGCGACGAGCTCGTACGCACATACCCTTGCTCCATCAACTCCTCTAGTTGAACCTTCAACTCCGCCATCTCCTTAGGCGCCAACCTATAAGGAGAACGTGACACAGGTTTGGCACCTAGAACTAGCTCGATAGTGAAATCAATTTCTCGCTGTAGTGGGGCTCCAGGAAGATCGCCAAGGGAACACGTCGGGGTACTCACATACCACTGGGATACTATCCAAAGTGGCCTTAGGCTTTACAGCCTCAACTAACGTGTAGAACAGCTCTGCTCCAGAACAAACCGCCTTCACCACCTGAGGAGCAGACATCAGCGTCTTGCTCGACCCTTTTAGTCCCGCAAACGTCGTATTGTGCCCAACACCCAGCTTGACCTCCTTACGGTTGCAATTGATACAAGCCTTCTGCTCCGAAAGCAAATCCATACCAAAGATGACGTCGAACTCTGCTAGCGGCAACAACGACGCTAGCAAGTCGAACTCTTGGCTTCAAATAAGAATCTGCGATATCCAGACTTCGAAGTAGTCGGCACTTTAAACTCCGATTTCTTGCTGCCAGATTCCTTCTTTGCTTGAACATTCTTCATGTCCTTTTCCAAGGACCGGGCCGAGTTGACCAAGGTCATGAAACCCTGCGCCATAGGCCTCGAAAGTAACAATATTAGATCATATCTTAACCCTTTATAGAAACGGTTCGTCTTGCACTCCTCATCAGTAAAGGTAGCGCTTGCGTATCGTCCCAAATGAGTGAACTCGTGGAGATACTCGTCCACGGTGCTATCTCCTTACACCAACTTTTTGAAACTCGTTTTCCAACGCAATCCTTTGCGCTGAGGGGACGAATCGAGCCATTAATAACCTCGAAAATTCCTCCATAGAGACATCAGCTAACTGCCTTCCCCTCAGGTTGTGTAGTTCTAGCCCTTCCCACCAAAACCTCGCGTACCCATCCAACAAGAACGTCGCAATCATGGTCTTCTGCCACTCTTCAGTTTCCGTTGCTGTCAGCACTCTCTTGACTCTCGATAGCCAATCCTCTTCCTGAGTCGAGGTTCCCGTTCCCAAGAACACTGGCGGATGGAAACCCATCACATGCTTAAGTTGTTTTTCAATTACTCTCTGAGGCAACTCTGGCTCCACCATCACCTGTTCCACCCTCCTAGGCTCTGCCGCTTGGAGCGGTACTTGCTCTATAGCAAGAGCAGGCTGTTGCACCAGCCTCGCAGGCTGCGCATTGATCATTGCAAGTATAGCTTCCGCCACCAATCTAATGGTCTCGGCTGAAAGAGGTGTTGCATGCGCATCATTTGGTGCGTTGCTTGCCTCAGAACCTAGCAGTTCCGACGGTCCAGCACCACTTCTGGTAACCTATAATCGTGCAAAACACCGATAAGCGACAAAACAATATTGCAAATAGCAATTATAAGAACACGCAGGTTCCTCAAACCTGTGTATTTTCATTCCTAAGTGGACATTCATGGGTTCTTTTCATGTTATAACGATAACACACACACATGTGCTCACCACCCCTGAAAGTGAATTCTCCCACGAATTCATTTAAGCTAGACCGAAACCGGTAGTATGATACCATTTTGTAACACCCCTATCCATTACATAGCATATTGCAGTAGGTGTGGTCGGGGCCCGACGCCATATACTACGGACAAACCGGTTGGTTACTTATTGAAACCATTCAACCAATCACAACGTCCTACACAGAGAACCTAGTGGAAGCAAATTAAAAGGTTTCAAGATAAAAGAACCTAGCCAAAGCATGAATGTACACTACAAAAGACCCATAGGAATGTATAATACAACAATCGATGGCCTTTTGGCATTACAAGAGTTTGCTTAATAAAAGTGTTTTCAAAACCTCGGCACGCAGGCCAGTCATACATGAGTACAAAAGAAAACACTCAAAACTTGGCCTTCGAGGGCCGGCACAACAACTTGGGCTTTAGCCCACTATTTTCCACTTGGATCCGCAGCACCTGCAAACAACAATCCACCATACGGTGGTAAACAAAAGCAACGGTCAGCTATGCTGACCAAATTATAACGACCCCGGCCCCCAACTCGGGGCGGCGATGCTCTTCCCTGCATTTTGTTAGCATAAACAAGCGGTATAGTGTAACACACACTTCATCACAGGTGCAGGTACGCATGGCCACACACCTCGTGCACTCAGGGCACATTCACGGCGAACCGGCCAACGTCACGTCAATTTAAGCCATAGACGTTCCCGTCTCACCACCGTTGATGTAGGGATGTCTCTTCGAGACACGTCGCGTGATCGCGACGACGCTTATGACACGATCTACGACCTCTAACCCGCACACTAACGTAAACGCAGCCTCAACAATTATTTTATTTATCGCACGCGCTAACAACACGGATCGCCGTTCCGCAATTAGATCGAGTGTCGGCTATAGGCCGAACTCTTCCCGGCCTCTAAAAGGGATAATATTGATCCCGGACGAGCTTTTGGGGTTGTACCAAAATAGATCCACCAAGAACAAACGATTCGAAAGGTGGTTGGATCTATCCCAACAAAAGAAAAGAAACGAGGAGTGCCAAATCCTTTTACGAATCCGTCGGAAAATCAAACGAAAAATACAAATCGGTTATTTGTTAGCTACGAAGAAATAACAATTTCGGAAATCAACGCAAAATTCGTTCTCCACCACTAGAATTATCTAAGAAGAGAAATCTCTTGTGTAGAATCTCGTTACCCCTCATGGAATGATAGATCCGTGATGCGTGGATCCACCGGATATGATCGCTTCTCCTTTGATGTCCACGGAAGAGCGTTATGGATGACGAATCTTGAAATCCTTTTCACGTCACGCCGGCGAGGATCCTCTAGAAGACCTCCTTCCTTGCAAGATCTTGATGTGGCCGAACTTCCTTTAGGAGAGGATCACCTCTCGGTTTTGAGATGGAGAGGCAAAGAGCCGTCGGTTTGGGTAGGAGATATAGGGAAGGTGGCGGCTAGGGGATGAGAGGAGAGGAAGAGATTGGCCGATCTCTTGGGGAGGGAGAAGGGGGTAGGCCGTCGGTTTGGAGAGGAGGGGAAGAGAGGGGCGGCGGCTAAGATGAGGGCAAGGGAGAGAGGGAGAGAGAGCAATAAGATTAGGTTTAGGAAATCTCAATTTTTATTCAATAATATTCTACCTCAATATGAAAGAGTCATAGCCTTATATAGGCTTACATCCCAAATGAAAAAACTAGTGGCTAAATACACACCACATAAAATGAAATGCAGGAAATAAAATATTGTTTTAAAATAGCCACTCATGAAAAGGCTATTAGCACACCATAAAGAAAAATATTCAAACACGAGTTTTGTTGCGAGGGCGAAGCCCGTAGCCATGACCGCTACGTCGTCGCAAGTCTTTTGCTGGTATATCTTCAACCTCCTCACTCCTCGATGGTCCATCCTCAAGTGCTCCAAGTGCTCCAAGTGCTCCATCATGATGGCCTTCGCCATCAATCCTCCTCCGCTCAAAAGGACTCATCTCCGATGAGTGGTCAGAGAGATAGCGGTGGAGGAGGTCCGCGTCAAGGATAAGAAGATCCAACTGTGCAGTCGAGAGCCAAGAGTCGTCCGAAGCCGGACGACCACGCCAACGAACCAAGAACCTGTGAACGTCGCCATCTGTAGTGGAACAACATCATCCTGCAAAATCTTGTCAGGCAAGAAATCTGTCCGGGGAAACCTCGGAAAAGCGTTAGGTGAAGCAGAAAAACAATTTTCATCATCAATAAACTGCATACCTTCCGTAGACTTCGTAGGAGAAAGCGATCCAGATTTTACTCACTCACCCCCCACCCCATTAGAATTTTTTTGTAGCAATATGAAACGGAGGAGAGATAGACAATTCAGGTGGTGGAGCAACAAAAAGCGTTAAATCGGAAATGTTAAACACAGGGAGATTCCCCAATCAGTAGGTAACTCTAACAAATAAGCATTTTCGCCTAATTTCTTCAAGATTCGAAAGGACCGGCTTTCTTGTTCGCTAATTTTTTTATGGTGCCCGAAGGCATCCGTTCAGGGATTAGACGAACCATAACCAAATCGCCTATGTTCAAAGAGACTACTCGCCGATGTACATTAGCATTCGCTTGATAAATAGAATATTGCTTAGCTAACGTCTTGCCAATGTGCTCGTGGAGAGTGTGAACATGTGAAGCGAATTCTAGTGCAAATTGACTTGACTGAAAAGACGGTGGTAACGGAATCAAGTCAAGTGGCACTGGCGCTTTATAACCATGCACTATCTCATTCGGGGACAGCTCAGTGGACCGGTTCTTAGAATTATTGTACGCTAGCTGGGCATGCGGGAGGATGAGATCCCATGTACCTTTATGTTCGCCCACTAAACAACGAAGTAACACTCCCAAGCTACGGTTGACGACTTCCGTTTGCCCATCCGTTTGGGGATGATAGGCCGACGAAAATAACAGTTTTGTGCCCATTAATTTCCAGAGTGTCTTCCAAAAATAGCTTGTAAACTTTACATCTCGATCACTCACTATCGTCTTGGGTACACCTCGATGTGCTACAACCTCTTTGAAAAATAATTTGGCTACATTTGAAGCATCGTAGGTGTTGTTGCTTGCGATAAAATATGCCATTTTTGAGAATCGGTCTACCACCACTAGTATGGAATCGTGACGCCTAAAGGTCATAGGTAAACCCAATATAAAATCCATGCTAACATCTTGCCATGGTACCGACGGAATCGGAAGGGGTGTGTAAAGACCCGCATTGGTCTTGTTTCCCTTAGCTAGTTGACAAACACGACAACTTCGGACAACTTTGTTGACCATGGGTTTGAGGCCCGGCCAAAAGAATTTATCTTCCACAAGTGTTATCGTTTTGTCTCGCCCAAAATGTCCGCCTAATCCCCCGCTATGTAACTCCCATATAATAAAATGTCGTAAAGACGATCGGGGAATGCATAATTGCATATGTCTAAATAGATATCCATCACGAATATAGAATGCCGAGATAGTGGTAGGGGAGTTGTCCTTAGCGGCGAGATAAATGTCCTTAAAGTCTGGGCAATGGATATACTCGTCCTTGATCCTATCGAATCCTATGACTGACACTTCCATGGTATTTAATAACAGAGTGACTCTACTTAGCGCGTCCGCTACACGATTTAGTGTACCTTCAGATGTTTGATTATGAAGGTGTACTCCTGTAGATAAGCTATCCATTTTGCGTGTCGTGGACTAATCTTATTCTGAGAATTCACAAATTTGAGTGCCTCGTGGTCCGATAATATTACAAATTCTTTGGATATAAGGTAATGTCGCCAATGTTGGAGACATCGGATCACCGCGTAGAATTCACGATCATAATTTGAATAATTTAATTTCGGCCCGGCTAGTTTCTCACTAAAGTACCCTAGTGGGTGACCCTCTTGGCTTAACACTCCACCAATTCCTACCCCTGATGCGTCGCATGATAATTCAAAAACTTTACCAAAATCCGGTAATCGGAGTAAAGGAGCTTCAGACATTCGTTCCTTAATCGCTTGGAAGGCACTAGTGGCCGATTTCGTCCATATAAATTCTCCTTTTTTCATACATTCAGTTATGGGTGCCATAATACTACTAAAGTTCCGAATAAATCTTCGGTAAAACGTGGCCAACCCGTGGAAACTTCTAACGTCCCTAATATTCTTTGGTTCCGGCCATTCCTTAATCGCTTGGACCTTCTTGGGATCCACATGAATGCCATCTAAACTCACGATATATCCTAAGAACTCAACAGAAGGCACACCGAATCCGCATTTTTTAAGGTTGATAAATAATTTCTCTTTGCGCAACGTGGTAAGAATTGTTCTTAGATGAGTCTCATGATCCCGCGGCGAGATGCTAAAAACCAAAATGTCGTCAAAATAGACCACTACGAATTTTCCCATAAAAGGCTTAAAAATTTGGGTCATCAATCGTGAAAAAGTACTGGGTCCATTGGTAAGTCCTTCTCCAAGCACTAGCCATTCATATAGCCCATCCTTAGACTTGAAAGCCGTCTTCCATTCGTCTCCCTCCCGTATTCGTATTTGATGATAACCGCTCTTAAGGTCCAATTTAGAGAATATAGCGGCTCCTGATAGCATATCTAGTAGATCGTCCAAACGGGGTATAGGAAATCTATATTTTATCGTAATTTTATTTATAGCCCGATAATCGACACATAATCGCCACGTCTTATCTTTCTTCGGGACTAATAAGGCGGGGACGGCACAAGGACTTTTGCTGTGCCGAATAAATCCCTTCGCTAGCAGATCGGAAATTAATTTTTGTAACTCTTCATGGAGGATGGGTTGAGTCTATAATGAGGCTGATTTGGCAATGACGATCCCGGACAAAATCTATCTCATGTTGGATGTCACGTATCGGTGGTAACGTGGGTGGTAAATCCACCGGATAAACATCCTTATATTCTTCCAAGAGATTTCGTAGCGATAATGGGAGGCTCTCAAAAATAGGTGACTCTTCCTTCGCTTGTAAACATACTAATGCGTATATAACGCCGTCCATGAAAGTCTCACGTTCTAGTTCCTTTTTACTAATCAAACTTATCGTTTTCTTTTCCACAGGCACCACTGTGTCTTTGGAACTAGATGATGAATCCTTAGGCGCAGATGGCCTCAAAACAATAGTCTTTCCATTAAATTTGAACTCGTAGGTGTTTGCGCGACCGAAGTGGGTCACGTCATAATCGTACAACCAAGGTCGTCCTAATAAAACATGGCACACGTCCATAGGAATGACGTCGCACCAAACTTTATCAATGTAGTTTTTCAACGTCAAAGGAACCAGGCATCGCTTAGAGACCGCTATGGATGTCTTGTTTACCCACGCAATTTTATAAGGATGTGGGTGCGGCTCGGTTACTAAGTGCATTCGAATGATGGCGTTCTCCGATACTACGTTCATACAACTGCCGCTGTCGATAATTAACTTACACCATTTTTCACCGTCCTTAAAATTTAATGTAAATATATTTGTCCGGTTATATTCATCCAACGCTCGCGGTGTAGCTAAAATGCATCTCATCACCATCATGTACGAATCATCCTCTATGTCACTCGGTTCATGATCAGATTCTGCGCCATAGTCGATGTCGGCAGGCTCGGTCGTGGAGTCTAATAGGGCTAACGGTTTGCTCTTAGTGGGACACTCGCTAGAATAGTGCCCTTGGATTCCGCAGGAATAACACGTGGCGTTAGTCTTGCTAATCCGTCCTATCGGCACTCGCTCGCCGGTGGGGTTTCTATTATTCCTAGCAGTAATAATAATGGACTCTGAATCCGTGGATCGATACTTTCCTTTATCACGCGAGGATGAAGAAGGGTGCGGGCCTAAAATGGATTTCCCTTTCTGGAAATTACGTCCTTTGGACTTGTAGGCGTTATGCTTTTCAATATCCAAGGCGGCATTGAAGGTGGTGTTAAGGTCGGTGTGACCATAACGCAAGAGTTTCCCTTGTATATCCGGGTTGAGGCCCTTACGAAATCGTGAGAGTGTAACTTCGGGCATTTCACGAACATCACAACGCACCATCATATCCTTAAGGCGTCCCATATAATCTGCTACCGACGTATTCTCTTGCCGAAGGGTGGCTAAATCGTCGAACATCTGAGTTCGGTGATATGTGGGAACGTATTGGTCGTGTAGTAGCGCTTTCATTGCGGTCCACCCAAGTGGGGGTGTTCCGTTTACCGTTCCTAGGCGCCTCTCTTCGTTTAACCAATATGTTTTGGCCCTTCCTAGTAATTTCATACGTGCGACCTTCACTTTCTCAGCGTCAGTTAAGTCGTGCCATTCAAAATAGCACTCGATGTCCATGACCCAGTCTAGGAAAAGTTGGGGCTCTCCCATCCCATCATAGGAGGGTGCGTTCATTTTCACGGCCCTTGTCACATCAAACTCATAATGACCTCTGGGTGGGTACTCATCGTCTAGATCACGTGGGTGATTTTGTCGTTCCTCTCGCTGGTTGGCTGCCGGGGGTTGGGGGCCCTGTCGGTTTCTGCCAACGCCGTTGTTTCGAGGCGCCGCGTGATTTACAGCGAGCCCTTCAACTAACTGAGTCAATGCGTCAAACCTAGCGTTTAAACTCGTCTCGGAGCTCGGCGATCGTGGCCGGAGCAGGCTCGTCGCCTTGGGTGTTGGCCATGTGTGAGGTGGAGGGAAGATATTCCGTGCCCAGCCTAGTGCGCATGAACGAACGGAACAAACAACAATTTTGTCCTGACTTAAATTACGCGTTTGAATTTTTTGACGCAAATCTATTGAGCAACAGGAAAATTTTTTTTAGACTTTTTTTCTTAAAAAAATGAGAAGAAAATTCAGAATTTTTTTTGTAATTTTCTGGAAAAATAAAATTTGTGAGTTTTTACTAAATGCAGCCCAAAATTCAGATTTTGACACGGTTCGTAACGAAAGTGCACAACGTAAAGGAAAAGACAACCCTATGATAAAAGTGAGGATGGTGTCGATTGGGAAATCAGCACAACCTCCCTCTGATACCAAATTGATGTAGGGATGTCTCTTCGAGACACGTCGCGTGATCGCGACGACGCTTATGACACGATCTACGACCTCTAACCCGCACACTAACGTAAACGCAGCCTCAACAATTATTTTATTTATCGCACGCGCTAACAACACGGATCGCCGTTCCGCAATTAGATCGAGTGTCGGCTATAGGCCGAACTCTTTCCGGCTAAAAGGGATAATATTGATCCCGGACGAGCTTTTGGGTTGTACCAAAATAGATCCACCAAGAACAAACGATTCGAAAGGTGGTTGGATCTATCCCAACAAAAGAAAAGCGAGGAGTGCCAAATCCTTTTACGAATCCGTCGGAAAATCAAACGAAAAATACAAATCGGTTATTTGTTAGCTACGAAGAAATAACAATTTCGGAAATCAACGCAAAATTCGTCCACCACTAGAATTATCTAAGAAGAGAAATCTCTTGTGTAGAATCTCGTTACCCCTCACGGAATGATAGATCCGTGATGCGTGGATCCACCGGATATGATCGCTTCTCCTTTGATGTCCACGGAAGAGCGTTATGGATGACGAATCTTGAAATCCTTTTCACGTCACGCCGGCGAGGATCCTCTAGAAGACCTCCTTCCTTGCAAGATCTTGATGTGGCCGAACTTCCTTTAGGAGAGGATCACCTCTCGGTTTTGAGATGGAGAGGCAAAGAGCCGTCGGTTTGGGTAGGAGATATAGGGAAGGTGGCGGCTAGGGGATGAGAGGAGAGGAAGAGATTGGCCGATCTCTTGGGGAGGGAGAAGGGGGTAGGCCGTCGGTTTGGAGAGGAGGGGAAGAGAGGGGCGGCGGCTAAGATGAGGGCAAGGGAGAGAGGGAGAGAGAGCAATAAGATTAGGTTTAGGAAATCTCAATTTTTAATTCAATAATATTCTACCTCAATATGAAAGAGTCATAGCCTTATATAGGCTTACATCCCAAATGAAAAAACTAGTGGCTAAATACACACCACATAAAATGAAATGCAGGAAATAAAATATTGTTTTAAAATAGCCACTCATGAAAAGGCTATTAGCACACCATAAAGAAAAATATTCAAACACGAGTTTTGTTGCGAGGGCGAAGCCCGTAGCCATGACCGCTACGTCGTCGCAAGTCTTTTGCTGGTATATCTTCAACCTCCTCACTCCTCGATGGTCCATCCTCAAGTGCTCCAAGTGCTCCAAGTGCTCCAAGTGCTCCATCATGATGGCCTTCGCCATCAACCGTCCCTTGGACGGCCAACCATATGAGCATTTTATCTCCCTAGTATTGGTCACATAAATTTAAGCCATAGACCGCCAAAGAACCTCATCTATGCCAACGGTTCCGCCGAACGACAAAGATCGGGTACGGTTCCTCCTGACCCGTGCTCATACCGCAACGACAAATTAAGCCATATGCGTAGGTCAAGACTCCCCGAGTCCCGCTTCCATCACACAATACACATAACCCGGTTATGTTCAAGTTGGCTCCCCGGCCACAATGTTGGCAGCATCCCACATTTGCCAAGTTTTCCAGGTGCACCTTGGAGTTAGTCCCCAAGGCTCCCTGTTGCAATCTACCTTGTAGAAAACCCGAAAAACAAACATTCACCCGGAGTCTTCTCCGGTTATTATGCAATGCAACATACCGATCTAGACCAACATGTCTTGATAGGCTTCACAAAACATGTGTATGCCCATTTTCTCATACAGACTCTACACAAGGGGGACTTTACATATCTACCCCAAGGAACGCCTCAACTCATCGCGCACTCGCGTTTGAGGGCTTCCTGTGCAAAGAAAAGAGGACTTCACATGTCCTAGGATGAGAATCGTTACCCTAGCGTTCTTCCTTTATGCCATGGAAATCTATGCAGATGGAAAGCACCGCAATCTCCTTGCCTCTGCAGATCCGAAGTTGGCTCGCGATTTGGAGCTCCGAAGCTCCGTCAGTTACCAGATCTAGCTCCTCTTCCTCCTCCTTGCTCTTCCTCCTCTCTAGAAATTAGAGAGAGAACTCAAATGGAAAATAAGGGTCTTCTAACCCTATTCCTGGGTTAAACCCTATCAGTAACAACCCCAGCCCTTTGATCCCAAGCAAAGGAAACGGACGGCCATGATTTAGGCTGAAAATAGAAAATCTGGGCCAAACACGGGTTAAAACACGGTCATGTGCATGGCCGTGTCACTCATTCGCCGTCACCAGAAACTCCAGACAAGAAGACGGCCTCTCACACAGCCACCGACACGCCCGTGTCACATATGATACGCCCGTATCAGGGCCCGTGTCATGGGCCTGTGTAAAATCCACGTTTCCCCCGAGAAGGACACAGCCATGTGAGACGCCCGTGTCACATGTCGTGTGCTAGACATGCCCTGGGACACGCCCGTGTCCCAGGCTGTGTAATCTCCTTAATACAAAACGCCACACGACTCGAGGAGGACACGGGCATTCGACACGCCCGTGTCGAATTGAACACGCCCGTGTCAGACGCGAACACGCCTGGGCTCAGGCCGTGTGCCCCTCACTCAACGATCGTTGAGTGTAAGGCTCTAAGTTGATGACACGCCCTGGGACATGCCCGTGTCCAAGGCCGTGTTAACCCCCCCCCCCAATGACCGTTGACTCCAAAATCGTCGACCACGCGACCAACACCGACCCGAGCACGACACGCCCTGGGACACGCCCGTGTCCCAGGCCGTGTCACCTCTAGTAAAACCCAGATTTGGCTAAAAATGTCACCCGTCCCTCTTTTGAGTTACGAGGTATTACATAAGGCTCCCAACCAGAGCTAGGAACACCAAAGGATCTGGAAGTATCCTCCCCTCATCTCGAGTCGAAGGAAGTGGTGAATCTCACCCAAGTCCTTCATCTTGAACAGAATAGCTAGCTCTGCCCTGAGCCTAGCTACGTTCTCCTTAGAGTTCCCTGTGATGATCATGTAGTCCACGTATAACATCACCAATACATGAAGCTCCCCCCTCTTCATGATGAACAGACTCGAATCTGAATAAGAGGCAAAATAACTGCAGAACTGGAGGTATTCTGCGATTTTCCGTACCATGCCCGTGGAGCCTGCTTATATCCATAAAGATCTTTGTGAAGCTTGCAGATGTATCCTAGATAATCTTTAGACATGTATCCCGGTGGCTTAACTATGAAGATGTCCTTATAAATTTCCCCATAAAGAAAAGCATTCTTTATATCCAGCTGCCACATCTTCTAACCTTGGCAAGCCTCCAAGGCCATCACCACCCATACTGAAGTCATTTTTTCCACAGTACTAAACATCTCATCGTAGTCTTCTCCGTACTATTGAGAGAACTCTCGAACTACAAGGAAAGCCTTGTACCACTCAATGCTCTCATCTGTCATCTTCTTCAGCTTATATACCCACTTGCATGTCGTAGGAGTAACGCCTTTTACCTTGGGCACAAGATCCCATGTCTCATTTTTCCTGAGAGCATACATTTCCTCATCCATGGCATTATCCCACTCCTTCACTCCAGTGGCATCTTCAAAGCTATAGGTCTCTCACTCATCCATAGGGCCTACGAAGAAATAAGATACAAAGCTCACCATGTTTCCTTCGCTATTACGTGCTAGTGGTTTGACGGTACTCTTCGATCTCCGAAGAGTTCGACCCTCGCTAACCACCTCCACTTCTTCTTCTAAACTAGCTCTATTCCCGAGAAACTTTGGAGCATCACTCCCCATACTTCCTAAACTAGAAGCCTTCGCCCCGAAGTTAGAAAGACATGGGGCTCCAAGTGACATAGGCAGCTCTACCAAAAGATCCTAAGCAGCCTCCTCTTGCCCTCCGTGTAACATCCCACAAACAACCAGACCCATAGGAAGTTTTTGTCATGACTAGGTCATGACAATGCTTTAAGAAGACCAAGAGGACCATGGGTGCCTAGGTAAATAGGTGAAATCACCTTGGTCATACCAAGCACAAATGGGGAGGGAAGTCAAGCCCAACTTCAATCTAATTGGGCTAGGCCCAATTGTGATGGCCCACTAGCTACAATAAGAGGGAATTACCTAAATGGCCAAATGCTAGGTTGTCGGGTACCAAGGTTGTGGAGTTGTGCAAGGGTCGACGAAGTATCTTCTTCGCCCTGATAATAATAATTCACTTAAGTATAGTTAAAGAGTAATGGGAAAAAAGCTTGGGATTATCGGCCATGGCACACCACCACCACACTTACCGCTAAGCCTGCCTATAGGTCTAGTCCCCTTCCTTTCCCACTGTGCTAGATCTGTAGATCATTAGGAGGAGAAATCGGGCTCAACCTATCCCGATTAGTGAACAAAAATGTGTGTTTTCCGTGAAAAATTAACCCCTCGGGTTCGCCAAAAATAGCCTCTCCGACGGCCGTGCCACCATCAGGCGATATCCACCACCTCAACAAAGGTGGTGGTGGCAGTGACCGGCCCGGGAGGTGGCCGGGTGGCCAAAAATTAGAGTTGGAATGGCTCTAGGAAGGTTTGATCTCAGCCCTTGGCTCATCGGGGACGATGACCCATGACCGTTAGATCGGCGTGATCAGATAACGACTGGCCATAAATTTTAATAAATATATATTATTCCATTTTGTCACTTTTTAACAGTCACTTTTTTATAATTATTAAAAATAGATAAATGCATTTTATACAAATATGTCAAACATATAAAACCTATTCCTTGGTGTCTAGTTTAATACAAAATTTAAATCAACCCATTTGGACCACTTGATTTCCCTCAGCAAACTTTTGGTTCAAGGTATCCAAAGGTTAACTAGAAATTGAAATGAGTTCCCTCAGTGGCTCACTCAGTCAAATCGCCTGAAAATTTGACCATAGGCTTATCAGTTGATCACAACATATCAAAAAATCAAAATTTTTGAGATGAGTTTATTATAGTTTTGTAATAATTTAATAATCCATACATATGATTAAAATAGGGTCTATGGACCTTAATTTTCACCCAAACTCTGGTGGATGACCAGAGGGGTCACTATATGCCTGTGAAAAAAATATCAGCCCATTTGGAGTTGATTTTGTTGGGTAACTTTATGAACAAAGTTGTCCACCTAGGGGTAATACGTCTAGTTCTTTAAAAGTGCACATTGAGGGGTTTAGTGGTCAACCCTTCAACTATGCAAGGTGAAACCTTAAACACTACCATATTATCTCAATAAACACCCTCAGGAAAAATTTTAGGAGTATTTAGGGTTGTTAAGACATGAAAACCTAGTTCAAAACTTAGGGTTGCATTTAGGTTTAATAAAGGATAGAGGGTCATATCTCTAAGTTTTGGCTCAAAATTTTGTAGGTAGATTTATTGGGTGGAGAAACACCATGGATAATTTAATTAGAATTTTATGAGTAATTCTCCCTCGTAAATCACTTAATATTTAGGATATGAACTTTTTTATTAAGAGCAAAACACAAGTCTATACAATTTCATATGGTCATGAAACTTGGGTAATGGGCCTATATTGATGTTATTTATGTCTACAAATTTTATTGTAATTTTTGGATGAAGAATTATAGTGGCTTCTTTGTAATTCTAGAAATTATTGATTAAAGAAATAATTTGTTTCTGGATAAATTGGGCACTGAAAAATTATTAAACTTGGCCAGTAAACTTTTTAAACCACTATAATGCTTTTTTAATTTTATTATAATTTGTGGAAGTAAATAAGTAGAGGTTCCTTCACAAAGTTACCTAGATAAAATTTTACTCATTAATTTATGTATATGGCAAAAAAAATTAGAAGATTATGAAATTTGAGGAGTGATAGTTTTTGACCATTTCTGACCTATGGTAATTTTGTTATAATTTTTGAATGAAAAAATCTTGTAGTCTCTTTGTTAATTATCATTTTGATCAAAAAAATATATTTTTGTTTATGATGCAAATCATTTTTGGAAAATCATGAAATTCACTTTGCTGTTATTTAGTCAATAAGAGGTCCTGGAAACATTTGGTGTGATCATTGCATGTCAGAATCTTATACTTCATGTTCAAAATCTTACAAGGCATGATTTTAGGAAAAATTATTAAAATGCTGATTTAATTAGGAAAAATACCAAATTCTGGATTTGGGCTCAACTTATAATTAAAGACCCCTAGTAATAACCCAAGGATTATTAACAATGTAAATTGGAGTATTCACCTTCATACATAAAAGCTGGTAAGTTGGTCTGCATATAGTGAATGGAAGTATTCAAGGTAGAAATGTAGACCTCACATGGGGGGCAATATAATGGGTGCACCTAGTTTGGCTGGAATATTTATGAGGTCACAATTACGGCCACTGTCACCTATTTTTCTAACTTTCCACTTTCAGTACCTTCCTCTCATCCTCCCTCGTGCAGTGCCTAGGCATTGCAGGGGGGAGGGGGACCAAGACTTAGTTGAAACAAACAGTCTAATGGGCATAACACAAAGGACTCTAGTTGGGAGACAGGCTGTAGAACCAGGGGAACCAGCAAATCCAGGAGGAGGTGAACCATCCTAGACCTGGTGTGGTAGCAGCAGTAGTCATGGGATTCGTGAGTGACTTGTAGCTTTTCTTCCATGAGTATTATGTAGTGAGGATTATATGTACTGGGCAGGAGCCCTTTTATCATTCCATTCAGACTTACTATTTCATGTTTATCAGCTTTTATATTATGTGGACTCACTTATATAGCATAGTGATTGTGGATTCATTACTTATATATTATTACTTCTATTTATTTTATGGTCATGGTTGTGTATTGCTGACAGAATCGACGATTTGTGGCGACAACCTTCTCGGTAGTCGGTGTCATCACAAAGAGGCGGTTTTGGGCATATGACCCAAAAAAAAAAGGGTCTTACAACTGGTATCAGAGGGAAACCTTGACCCAAAGAAAAGGAGTCCACAAACCCTTGGACACATCCGCTCGAGTTTAGTTTGGAGACAAACTAAGCAGGGAATCTATGTTGTGCCCAAGTAGGGAATCACATGCAACAGTCCGCTCTAGACAAGATTTTAGACAACCACCTTATAAGAAAACTCTTCCTTTTGAAGCTTATAATGAACCCTGGCCTTTGAAAAAGGAACACCTCCGGTTCAGAATACTATTCAATTCCGGCAGTTCCTAATCCGTTCCAACAATCAGAGATGGGAAAGACACTGACTGCTATCTTGGTGGCTTTTAAGGCATAGCAGGCCCTAGCTTCTCACCAAAATCCCGGGGAAAATTGGTTGAGCGTCTTCTGAGGCCTCTCCCCTCCATCATATCTAGTACAGAGTCAGCCGTACGGACAGAGGAATGGCTAGACATCATCTACGAGATGTTTGCTGGGATATGATGCCCGACTGATATGGATGTATCCTTAGCAGTTTCATATCCGGAGACCCACACCAAGTGGTAGTGGAAGTATCTATTAGACAACACCTATAAAGGATTTGAGGGAACAAACATCACAAGGGATAAGTTCAAGATAGCTTTCTTGGAGCATTTTGTTCCAAAGTCTGTGAGGGATAAGATAGAGGACAGATTCCTAAAGTTGAGGCAGGGGAGCAGGTCAGTTTTGGAGTACTACTAGGAGTTTAATCACCTAGCTCGCTTCGTTGATTCATACCTGCTGGATGATGTTGGCTATGCTAAGAGGTTCTAGAAGGACTTTTATGAAGACATAAGGCAAACACTCCTATTTATTTCTGACGGTAGCCTGGCCCGGATCCTGGAGATGACAAAGAAGTTAGAGGCAGAATAGCTTACAGTTCGAGGCAGGGGAAAAAGATCAGCAGATGACATTATTATTGGTGGCTGGAGGGAACAACAGAGGGATAAAAGAAATGGGGATCAACCCCGCCCGAAGTACAGACATGAACAGAGGGATCGGAGAAATGGAGATCAACCCTGCCCGAAGTACAGACAGGTGTAGAGGTATCAAGAAGAATTGATCCCCCCCCAGCCATTACAAATGCGGGAGATGCCAAGGCTAGAGGTTGGGTAGCCTTCCCTGCCTGTGTGTTATCACTACCACCAGCCTGGAAACATTTGGATTAACTGCCCCAGAAGACAGGTACAACTACCAGCACCTCAGGCTACTTCACCTACTTAGTAGTTCAAGGGCCGGGGATATGGTCGAGGACATGGATTCCAAGGAGGTGACCATTGGCCGGACATGCCAGATGTATGCTCTGGATCTTGCTCAACCCCGGGACCCGGACAGGGTTATAACAGGTATTCTAGCAATTTTTATTCCTTTCCTTCTTTTTGCCTAAATAGTAGGACTGATATTAAACTAGTAGAACTAAGGAAGAAGCCTATACAATTAGCCACCTCAGATTGTTTAATAAATTTAGTAGTAATGGTATGAGGTAAGCCTGCTCATACCTTATTCAATACGGGGGAAACTCATAACTTCGTCGCAAAGGAATTTGTCAAGGACTTGGACAAGGTCCAACACCTTACGGGAGTCACCAGGAGGGTGCATCTTCCCAATGGTATGGATATCCTATCTACTATAAAATGCCTTCTAGAGGTGACCATCGACGACCTAATATTTGATGCTCCGGCGACGATCTTGAAGATGCCGAACTTTAATCTTCTCTTAGGAATGATATGGCTCACCTAGAACTATTGGTTCCATTGCCCACAATGTCCAAGATTTGTAGTAGTCCAAACTTGTCAATGATATACATATTGTTGTATTTAATATATGTTCAATTTCATGCATGCAGGTTAGTCCATGTAACATTGATAGGACATGTATTCCAAATGGTGTGTGACAGGTGGTCACAAACTAAAGATGTGGAGAGACAAAAATATGTCTAAGTCCACAGGCATTGAGTGAAGCTAGTTCACTCAACGCCAGATGCCAAAGTGTGCTGAGTTAGTTGTGTATAGTCAAAGCCATACAGTCTGGAAAGCATATTCTACAACTAAGTCCACAGGGGTTGAGTGAGGGTAGTACACTCAACGCCATATATCAAGAATCGTTGAGTATAGCTGAATATGTCAAAGCCTCAGTATTGGCTTGCTGAATATTTGACTAAGGGTTTGTTTGTTTACACTTTTGAACCCGGCGTTTGCGCCAAACGCGACGGCACGACGGGTAAACAAATGCCGCCGTGCGGCGTTTGCCACATTTGGACCCGCTGCGCTAGAGGAAATGGCGAAATCCATGGCTTTTCGATCCGCCGCCTGCCGCCTCCGTTTCCATCGGCTGGCCCGTCTCCTCCCGCCCCGTCTCCTCCCGCTGAAACAAACAAACCCTAAGTCCAGAAGCATCGAGTGAACAAAGCTCACTCGGTGCCAAAGCATAAGGCATCGTGTTATGATAAAGCCTAAGATGACAAAAAGTGGCTAAGTACAAAAGTGTTGAGTGATGAAGCATCACTCGCCACTGTCAACGGCAGACAGCAAAAGCGTTAAGTCATGCTACTGCAGTCAAAGCCTAAGATGAAAGCAGACAGAAATAGACAAAGTCTAGAAGTGTTGAGTGAAGCCAGTAAACTCAATGCCTAATAAAGAAGACAGCTAAAGGCAGAAAGCGTTGAGTGAGGCCAGCTCACTCAACGCCGTCAGACAGGGGAATAAATGACTAAGTCCAGTGGCTTTGAGTGAGGACGGCTCACTCAATGCTCTCAATGCCTAGAGGAAGAATGATGAGCTAAATAAGAAAGCATTGAGTGATGAAGGCTCACTCAAAGCTCCCAATGCCTAAGATGTAGAATGGTTCAAAAAGTTGACTAAGGGTTTTGGCATTGAGTGAAGCTTGTTCACTCAACGCACTTAACGCCCGAGGAAGCAAAAGATTGTCTAAATCTAGAATCATTGAGGGAAGCTTGTTCACTAAATGCGCTCAACACCTTGAGTGGATCTAAAAAATTGGCAAATTTCTTAATTGATGACGTCAACCAAAGTCAAAAAAAGTCAATAGAGTTCAAATAAGTTGCGAAAAAGCTACAAGAACACGTCAAATTGCGCCAGCTCTCTACTGTACGTCTTCTTCAATTAAAGAAAGTTGCAGTTGTCAACTGCAGGTGGTCCCCACTACTTCTTGGAACCGATAATCAGCGGAAGATAAAAGGGACAGCTTCAGAAGGAAGAACTTAACTTTTAGGGTTTCATTATTTTCATAAAGTGCGGATGGACTTCATCTTCCACACCATTGCTTTCGAGCTAAAAGCTTGAAGTCCATCCAGCTGAACTAAAGTTTCATTCCAGATAGCTGTAGTAATTTCTTCTGCTACAGCAAGTTCAGATTAGCTTCTGATAAAGAAAGAGAAGAAGTGCCTTCAGTTTTCTGCAGGTCCAGGTTAGCTGTTTGAAGAACACAAGATCAGTAAAGTCTTCAGTCTTCTATAGCAAGTTCAGAAAAATATTTTTTAGATACTTCAAGCAGAGGCAGCTATTTACTGAAGATCATCTTTCTATGACTATGAAGATTGTTCGGACTGAGATAACTCAGCTCAGGAAGCTGACACGGAGAATTATCTCTGTACCAAATTAACACAAATCAATTTAATTTCTATAGGATCCATTTGGATCTGAGTTGTAAGTCATGTGTGCCTGAGGTAGGGTAGATTTTCTTGAGTGTAGGATCTAGTTTTGGATCTGAGTGTAGGATGTGTGGGTCTGAGGTAGGACCCTGTGTGGATCTGAGTTGTAGGGCTTTTGAGCCTGAGGTTGGGCAGTTTTTTCTTAGTTGTAGGTGAGTCATACTCTCTGAGTGTATGACCTTTGGGTCTGAGTGTAGGACCAATATTTGGATATGAGGTAGGGCCTTGTGCCTGATTTGTAGGAGATTCATTCTCTCTAAGGTAGGGCTATCCTACATAGCCTGAGATGTAGGACTTTAGTTCAAGTCTGAGGCAGTTGATTATTTGATCATATAGTTGTAGGAGCAAGTTTGCTCTGAGGTGGCGCTTTGTGCCTGAGTTTTAAGTCTTGGAGGAGACTGAGAGATCCTGCAGGATTTGAGGTGTAAGCTCTAAGGAGCTAAGTTTTTTGAGATGTGATTTGTCTAATAGGAAGTTAGAAAGGTGGGAGGAGAGTGGATGTACCCATAATTTGGGGAACCACTAAAAATTTTGTGTGTGATTTTGTGGTTTGTCTTGAAATCTTTAATCGACTAACTAACTAGACATAAAGTTAATAATACTAATAAAAAATCAGAAAACCTATTCATACCCTCTAGGTTGTTAGCTACCTTGAAAACAAAGACTTGCAAGTGGTATCAGAGGGATGTTGCTCAAAAAGGATTTAACAGTCTCAGTGATCTCCAAGGGTAGATACAGTTCTATACTTATGGGTTCTAGAGAGAATCATAGCAAGCAAGGTTCCATGAAACTCCCTATCTGTAGGAAGGAGAGTTTTTGAATCTGGAAAGAGAGGGTCGGGCTATTTATGGAAGCCTATGACCTAAGGATCTTTGTGAAAGTCAAAGAGGGACCTTTAATCCCTATGAAGGTCTCAGTTTAGATGTCAATGTACAGACACCTAAGACATATTCAGAGATGACAAAGGATGAATTCATCTTGGCTACATTGGACAAGAGAGCACAAAACATTATTGTTAGTGTCATAGATGACTCAACCTTTCAGAATCTGGTCCACTGCCATACCTCTAAGGAAATGTGGGACACTCTTATGGTCTACATGGAGGGAACTGAAGAGGTAAGAGATTATAAGAATTCTATGCTCAACCAGGAGTATGAGGCTTTCAGGAAATCCCAGAAAGAGAACATAGCTGCTTGATATAAAAGATTTTTCAGGATTATAAATGAAATGAGGACCTATGGGAGGGTCTTTAGTCATTATGAGATTAATGACAAGTTCCTGAGGTCTCTCACTAGAGACTGGGATACTAAGGCATGTGTCGTAAGAGAGGTGTCCAATCTTGCTGATACTCCTCCCCAAACATTGTTTGGAAAGCTGCTCTCTTATGAGATGTAGTTAGCTGCTAGGAAAGAGGAGGAGGCAACCAGCAAATCCATGGTCAAGGAAAAGACCTTGTCCTTCAAAAAAGACTGTACCTGGAATAGTAAGGAGAGGATTCCCTCTCCTCTAAGGAGGCCAACTGAGTCAGACAACTCATAATCAGATACATCACACTACAACATGTCAGATGAGGACTTTGCTGCCTTCTCCGGGAATTTTTAGAAGCTGATGAAGAAGAAATAGTGGAAGAGTAGACCTTCCACCTCTTCTCATCACAGGAAGAATCACTCCAAGGCTGACAAGTATGATTCTAAAACTAGTAAATATAATTCCTCTAAAGTTGTCTGCTATTTTTGTAGCAAACCAGGGCATGTGATAGCTGACTACCCAGTGAAGAGAAAGGAGATTGGTGAGAAGAAATAGCACCAGCATAAGTGGAAGCAGGAAAAGTACTTCATTCAAAAGAAGGAGAAGAGCTGTACAGACGCATCTTCATCAGAGTCTGAAGAAGAAGAAGCCTATAATGGGCTGGTTGCTGCTACTATTGAAGAAGGAGCTGAAGCAGTAGATGAAGACAATCCTGCTGCCAAGATAGGCATTAGGTCCCCTCTATCACACTCAGACAGTGACTCAGAGGAGGGTGAGGATGAATAAGATGCATACAGCTGTCACAACCCGCATTTTCTCCAAATATAATAAGTATTAGAGTATGAGAAAACACGCGTTGTGATGCCACATCAAGCAGAGGATAACCGTCGATGCTCAGGCAATACAACAACTACTTAGTTCCTAAAAATACTTGAGTTAAAATAAGTAGAAATTCAGTTATGATTAAAGGTCGTATCCATCGGCTCTGTGGATCATCTAGTCCACACTTCAAACTATACTTATACGTAGCAGAAAATACTTTGTTTAATTTGCTTTTTGACATCCTACAAGAGTGCGTAAGTGCCCCAAGGGGCCACTTATATTAAGCAAGACTCTAGATTTATTTTATAACATATATAAGAAAAATAAGCTTTTACGTTGCTTGGAAAATAGTGGTTGAGTTTTAAGAAAGCATGCTGATTATGACGTACATATAGTAGTGTTTATAGGTTTTAAAGTAACTAACAACCTAGCATAAAACATCCCAAGAGCAAGTAGACGAATCTCAAGAAAGGTAGCAGCAAAAAGATAATATATCTAGTATCAAGGTAAACCTACCAGTGGGCGCAAACAAACTGACACGAACCCACATGCAAGTATATATGTCTGTAAGAAAGAAACATAAAACTACCTCACAAGTCCAAGGAACTGATCTCTATAGTACAAGAGACCACCAGCAATAGCACAACAAAACTAACTACTTAATCGGCTTCTAACCAGAACCTGAGGCAATCAAAGAAGAAAAGAATACCTCAGCAAGCAAAAATAAATAAGCTGTGCAAAAGTATCATACCAAAAAAAAAATAAGCGAAGAAGTAGCAGGACAATAACAAACAAACACTGTCCAAGGCAAGACTAACTTGCACTAAGTGCGAGAATCAGCAACAACCCTGCTAAAACCTGCAGAGTTTACATGGCTACCACGTGCCAAAAAAATGTCGCATTCTACAACGAAAGAAACACCTAACAACCCTAATTTGTGAATAATGGTAGTAGCAAAACAACATGGATCCGGGTTGGAGGCAAACTCAGTCCCCCAAACAACCTTTTCCAACAAAATGCTCAAGGGTCTAAATGTGAAAGCACTAGGGACCTCCCACCAACTTGCCCAGGCCGTACCTGGAACAAGATAAAAAGTGTGGCCACGTCTAAATAACACAACACCATCCCTATTAAGAGCTTCAAAACACCACTACTAGCCAAAACCCACGATTCGACCTTCAGAAAAATAGCCGACAAGGGACCTCAAGATCAAAGGAATTCACTCCGGAGAGAAAACGAATCTAAGGTAAAAAGCGTTGAGATACTTCAACGCCGCGTTGAGTGAGCAGCCCTCACTAAATGCCAGACTCGATCAGGTTCAGGCGTTGAGTGAGCACCACTCAGTCAACGCCAAAACCCTTAGCTGCAAACTCACCGTGGGACGGCGTTGAGTGAGCTCTGCTCACTCAACGCCTTAAACACCTGCTGCAAAAAGCGTTGAGTGCATTCAAAGCACTCATTGATTTTGGGCTTAGAAGCCCCAACCGTTGGTAGTGTTGAGTTCACTCAATGCTGTCAACGCTTTTTGACTTAGGAAGATTAAAAACTGAAAATTTTGACTCTCAACAATGTTAAACAGAAAACAAATAAATTTAATTCTTGTACTACTAATTATCATCCCAGACCATTGCATCTACTCTAGAATCATTCCCATCATCCAATTAAATAAAGAGGGAACTTTCTACAGCAGTTATTACGCCTTTCAATCGAGAATATGCACAGCCCGGGCCTAACATTTTGGAACTCAGCCCTAATTTCTCTAGTAAATTGACAGGTGTATAAAAAAACTGCCGTAATAAAAGAGTTCTAACAGGCTATGCAACTTTTTTAGTTGCTAGGAACAGAGCTTTGTAAAATCGTCAATTAACACATTTTTCTCCTACCCGGCTACAGCAACTGCACAAGAAAACTAACCCAAACGCTCATTTCATTAATCTCAGCCCGAGGACAAAGAAACCAGAACAGGAAGAAGGAAAACGGGGAGCGAAGCATGGCTGTTTGAGAAATAAAAAAAAACTGAACAGGAAGTCTATCAAACGGCTTAAGAAGTTCTTGGTTAAAATAAAAAGACAACCCGGACCATTTAGCAAGAGAAATCCGAGAAAACTATAACTGTAAAGAACACAAAAGATAAAAAAACAAGAAAGCTACTTGGCAAGGGCAAGAACACTACTTGCCTCGATTTCCAGCAAACTTTTCTTGAACATTCCTTCCTCTCTCTCTCGGCTCCAGCCGCAACAGCTCTTAGACAAGGATTCTAGAGGTTAATGGAGGAAAAAGGGATCAAACCAAAAATCCGATACCCCTAGAAATACCACGAAATTTGAATATCTTACCGTAGGAATGTAGGTTTAGGCGAGAGCAACTTGGATAACCTCTCAGACGAGGAATCCGTCCATCAAAGCTTCCGGAATCGGTGTCTAAAAGCCCACGGTTTCCGCCGGTTTCTCACTCTCTCGTACAGGCAGTAGCGGTTGTATTCCGGAAAATACAAACACAATGAACAGTCGCTATTCTAATTTAAGACTATATATATATGCAGCGGCTAAATAACTTCCATTTTCTTCCTAGCAACTGTCGCCTGCCACCTATAAAGTCTCTTAAACCGCAGCCACCCTTTCAAGTCTAGCAAAACCGCCAACCACATTCTGCACCAATTAAAATAGCCAATTAAAATCTCCAGCCACCAATAAAGCTTTAACTGCTAGTATATATATTTCAGCCTATAACTAGCCGCCAGCCATGCTGCCACCTTTTCTAAATAAATAATAATATACGTATTAAATGATATATTTTACATAAAATACAAAACGACGGGAAAACCAAACATCCTCGGAATTCAACAAAATTCACACTAGCAAAATACACACGCTACGAACGCAACGATGAAGTCGAAATCAACTTTCGATGAACAAAACTCGGGTTATCACCACCCGAAGCCAAAACACAAGCATTCCCCGAGAGGCCCCACTGAGTCACAAACCAGACCTGGCTTGCTAGGGAATCTTGCCAATAGGCTACAAAACAAGCCATTCAAGAAACCTAAAAATCTAAGACCACACTCTAACAAATGGCATGGGCCAAAAATGCGTCAACGTAACGCCAAGTAAAAATTAAATAAATACAGAAAAAAAAAATCAGGGGCGTTACAGTCACTCCCCCTAAAAAAAGTTTCATCCCGAAACTTTGCTCACACACCTTCTACTATAGAAGGAAAGTAACAAGCCAAAAGTTATAAGAAAGAGAACATACCAATCAAATCAAGGGAACAGATGAGGTTTAGCCTCCCTCATGGCCGACTCTAGCTCCCAAGTCGCGCTTTCCATATCCTGGTTCTTCCAAAACACTCTAACCATTGGGATGGACTTTCTCCGCAGCACCCGATCTTGAGTATCCAGAATGTGGACCGACACTTCAACATAGGAAAGATTTGGCTCCAACTGGGGCACAGAATTTAAAACTTGCCCACTGCTTTGAACAAACTTCCGTAGTTGGCTTACATGAAACACATTGTGAACACCAGGGATGTTTGCTGGCAAATCCAGCCTATATGCTGACACGCTAATCCGTTTAACAATCTTGAACGGGCCCACATACCTCGGGTCCAATTTTCGGTTCTTCCCAAACCTCTTAACACCAACCATCGGGGAAACCTTAAGAAACACAAGGTCCCCCACCATGAACTCCAAGTCAGATCTACGCCGGTTGTCGTTCTTCTCATATCGTTCATGAGCTATCCGAAGCTTCTCTCGAATAAGATTCACTACGACATCCATTTCCTCGAGCGCATCCGGACCCAATATAGGCCTCTCACCAGCCTCATCCCAAAACAAAGGAGTCCTGTAGCGCCTCCCATACAGTGCCTCAAAGGGAGCCATTAACAAGCTTTCTTGATAACAATTATTATATACAAATTCCATAAGTCGCAGACGCTCATCCCACGCTTCTTCGTGGTCTAGGATGTAGCACCTGATCATATCCTCGACTATCTGGTTCACTCGCTCTGTCTGCCCATTGGTCTGTGGGTGGTAAGCAGTAGAATACCTCAAATCTGTACCCAGACCCTCTTGCAGACTCCTTTAGAAGTGAGATATAAAACGGGAGTCTCGATCAAAAATGATGCTAACAGGCACACCGTGCAATCTGATGACCTCGTTCAAGTACAGCTCTGCTATCTTCTTCATCGGGTAATTTATCTTATAGGGTACGAAGTGCGCACACTTCGTCAATCGGTCCATGATCACCAAAACTGAATTAAATCCCCTTGGAGATCTCGGTAAGCCCGTAATGAAGTACATAGAAATACTTTCCCACTTCCAAGTCGGGATCTCCAACGGAGTCAACTTGCCACCAGGACTTCCGTGATCGGCCTTCACACTCTTGCAAGTGTGGCACTAAGCAACAAATCGGGCTATGTCCCCCTTCATCCCATACCACCAGGAAATATTCTTCAAATCATGGTACATCTTTGTAGATCCTGGATGGTAGGAAACACTGGATCTATGAGCCTCTCTACATATCATAACCTGGATTTCTCCAACAGTGGGGATGCAAAACCTGCTGCGGTACTTCAAAGTACCCACATAATCGATAAAAAAATCTTGCAACTCCCCTCTCTCAGTCCTGAGGTACAAGTGCAGAAGATTCGGATCATCCTTCTGGTGCAACCTGGTAAGTGAAATCCAAGACGGCTCTGCCACTGCCAAACTGCTCTGTAAGTCATAGCATCCCACAGAGATATCCATCAGGAGGAAATCTTCCACTAAACGATTGACGGAGAGATTAAAGATCTTCCCTGTCTTCCGGCTCAGGGCGTCGACCACCACATTGGCCTTGTCTGGATGATACTGGATCTCCACATCATAATCAGCCACATACTCTAGCCACTGCTGCTGGCGCAGATTCATCTCCTTCTGTGTGAACACGTACTTTAGACTTTTATGATCTGTGAAGATCTTGCACTGAGCACCATAAAGTAGATTCCTCCACAGCTTTAGCGCATAAATCACAGCAGCAAACTCAAGGTCATGCGTAGGGTAATTTCTCTCATGAGTTTTAATTGCCTTGACCCATACGCAATCACTTTTCCAACCTGCATCAACATACAACCCAGACCAACATGCGAAGCATCCACGTACACATCATACTCCGCACCCTCAGTAGGTAGGGTCAAAAAGGGAGCAGTGCACAATCTGTTCTTTAGTTCCAGGAAGGCTTCTTCGCACTTCTCGCTCCAAACAAAGGCCGTGTTCTTTTGAGTCAACCTGGTCAAAGGTGCAGCCAGGGTGGTGAAACCTTCCACGAACCTCCGGTAGTTGCCAGCCAACCCTAGGAAGCTTATAATCTCCTTAGGCGTGCCCGACCTGCCCCAATCCATCACTGCTGAGATCTTTTCTAGGTCAACAGAGATACAATCCTTATTCACAACATGGCCCAGAAATGATACCTGAGGAAACCAAAATTCATTCTTGCTCAGCTTAGAGAATAACTTGTGGTCCCTCAAAACCGATAGAACCAAGCGCAGATGCTGCTCATGCTCCTCAGCACTGCGAGAGTAGATGAACAAATCATCGATGAACACCACAACGAACTTATCCAGGAAGTCTTTGAACACACGGTTCATCATATCCATGAAGGCTGATGGTGCATTGGTCAAACCAAACGACTTCACCAAGAACTCAAAATGTCCATGCCTCGATCTAAAAGCAATACGTGGAATATCTGCCTCACGGATCTTGAGCTGATGAAAGCCAGAATGAAGATCGATCTTGGAGAACACCGTACTACAACACAACTGATCAAATAAGTCATCGATCCTCGGTAGACGGTACCTGTTCTTAATGGTGACTTTGTTCAGCTCCCTGTAGTCGATGCAAAGCCTCATCGACCCATCCTTCTTCTTCACGAATAGAACAGGAGACCCCTAAGGCGACGAACTCTGCCTTATAAAACTCTTTGCCAATAACTCGTCCAACTGGACTCGTAACTCCTCCATCTCACGAGGGGCCATCCGGTACGACGCCTTAGCAATAGGACGTGTACCCGGTTCCAAATCAATCACAAACTCAATATCCCGATCGGTAGGAAGACCAAGGAAGGTCATCAGGAAACACATCAGAGAAACCACGTAGAACAAGAATCTCCTCCAAGCGCGGTATACTAACAGCAGTCCCAACTACCGAGACTAAACAAGCAATACATTCAGAATGAAATAGCTTCTGAGCACATACCGCAGAAATGACAGGATACTCCTGGCACGGATCAGCATACACACTTCCAGGCTGACCGTTGTCCTTGATGAAGTCCAAGCGCTTCCCTTTGCACTGAATAACCACATCATACTTAGACAACCAGTCCATGCCCATAATAACATCGAAGTCCTCTAGATCAATCATCTTCAAGTCTGCCTTCGCAAGAAAGTCTCCCAACAAAATAGGGCAATCCAGAATGCCCAAATCTGATAACACAGATTCACCAGAAGGGAACTTGACGCGGAAGGTATCCCGAACTTGATCTAGAATCAACCAATATCGCTTCACAAAGGCTCTAGCCACAAACGAGTGGGTAGCGCCGGAATCGAAGAGAACATGCGCCCAACAATTCTTCACCTTAAATTTCCTCATAGGAATACATATGCAACTAATGAACTACCAAAATAAAACTATAACCACTCTTGTGAATAAAATTTTCAGGCTAGGGAAACAACTAACCTGAGATGACCTGAGTCAAAGTTTGAGCCTCCTCGGAAGAGATCACGTTCAACTTTCCTTTGCCCTTGTCCACACGCTGAGGCGGTGGTAATGCCTGAAGTGGAACTGCATGAAGAATAGGTTGGACCTGAGGACACCTTGTCTTGATATGGCCCTTCTATCCACACTGATAGCAGACTATATCCTTGGACTAGCACGGGGCAGCATCATGCCCGGGTCGCTTGCAAATAGAACAGGAAACAACCCTCCTAGGAGCACCTTGAATAGCATGAACTTGCTACTTCTTCTGAGCTCCCGCCTTCTTGAAACACCTCTCAACAGGGTGGCCTGACAGGCAAGAGAAGCTACAGACTACCTTGCTCTTCTTTCCCGAAGCAACACCGGGTACCTGGGGGTTCTTCTCTTCAGTAGACTTCCTCTTGTAATTCCTCATTTACTGGCCTCTGTTCTTTGCGGTCTCAATTGCCTCCACTTTCAGAGCAGTCTCCATTACACCTGCATAAGTATTTGATCCATATGCACTGGCCAACTGCTGAACCTCGCTCCTCAAGCCACCAAGGAACCGCTTGACTCGATCAACTTCAATACTCACCAACCCAGGGGCAAATCGGCTTAACTTGCTAAACTCTATCTCGTACTCACTGACCGTGAGTTGCCTCTACTTCAGGTGGAGGAAGTCGTTCATTAGTCGGTCATGCTCGACCGAAGGCAAGAACTTCCTCAACAGCATCTCCTTGAATAATCCCCAAGAGAAACCGGCTACCAAGCTCTCCTTTTCCCTAAGCCACCAGCTCTTAGCCAAACCCTTTAGCTGATAGGAGGCTATCATCACTCTCTGATCATCTGCAATACCGGAGTACGTGAACATCTCTGCCATGGAGATCAGCCAATCATATATGACCATGAAATCTTCCTTCCCATCATATGTAGGAGGGATAAGTCTCTGAAACTGTGAGAAAAAGGCCATCTCTACTGGCACCACCACTTGAGGTCTCAGGCGAGCAGGAGGGGGAGGAAAAGCTAACCATCATGCAGGGTCTTGCACTCCCTGAGTCTGTCCTGCCACAACTGCCACCAAGGACTGTATCTTGGCCTGCATCTCCACCAACTGCCTGGTTAAGGAATCGTTGCTCTATCGCAGACTCTCGATCCCTGCATCACTCTGTGCTCTAGATGACTCACCCTCAGATAGGGGAACCTTGTCGAAGGATGTCTTTCCATCCTATAATCATATCAAAATTAGTCAGATCCTAGTACAATAGCTAGAACTAACTACAAGTACAGACAATACATACATAAATATGAATTTAAAGCTACTAAACTTACTCTGGGAGTTTATTTTTTACAAGAATTGATGTTATGCCTAACCTAGGATGGTTTACCACCACCTTTCTAACTCTTGTGCCAAGATTGGGAATGCATGAACTTATATTATTTTTGACTCAAAACTTATGTCATCCTGTCAGTCTTTAGCTTGGCACGCTGTGCTTATGCAATGTTTTTCTATGCATGTTGGTGCTATGCATTCTAAAAGGCCCTAATTCATGCCATGGCGGCGTACGCATGAAAATGTTATGCATCCCATACTACATAACATTCCCATGAAACGAAAAGAAAACGTGCTAGTCGTATCCATATGGTGAGGTTATGCATCCCATACTACATAACCCTCACATGTTGCCTCCTATTGTGGATCCATATACGGAGACATATTTATGCATCCCATACTACATAATATGCCTCGTATACTTCATGTTATGCTATGAGTGTAGTGTTCGTGCTTTTGCCAAGACGTGCTGATGACATATCGGTGTGTGAATGACATGATGTTAAACCTCTAACTCTACAAGGAAGGTTGCCCGACCATTTGTCAAGCAACCTCCCTCTGATACCAACTGTCACAACCCGTATTTTCTCTTAATATAATAAGTATCAGAGTATGAAAAAACACGCGTTGTGATGCCACGCCAAGCAGGGGATAACCGCTGATGCTCAGGCATTGCAACAACTACTTAGTTCCTTAAAATACTTGAGTTTAAATGAGTAGAAAGTCAGTTATGATTAAAGGCCGTATCCCTTGGCTCTGTGGATCATCTAGTCCACACTTCAAACTATACTTATACGTAGCAGAAAATACTTTGTTTAATTGGCTTTTTGACATCCTACGAGAGTGCGTAAGTGCCCCCAGGGGCCACTTATATAAAGCAAGACTCTAGATTTATTTTATAACATATATAAGAAAAATAAGCTTTTACGTCGCTTGGAAAATAGTGGATGAGTTTTAAGAAAGCATGCTGAGTATGACGTACATATAGTAGTGTTTATAGGTTTTAAAGTAACTAGCAACCTAGCATAATACATCCCAAGAGCAAGTAGACAAATCTTTAGAAAGGTAGCAACCAAAAGATAACATATCTAGTATCAAGGTAAAACTACAAGTGGGCGACAACTAACTGACACGAACCCACTGCAAGTATATATGTCTGTAAGAAAGAAACATAAAACTTCCTGACAAGTCCAAGGAACTGATCTCTACAGTACAAGAGACCACCAGCAACAGCACAGCAAAACTAGCCGCTTTATCGGCTTCTAACCAGAACATGAGGCATTCAAAGAAGAAAAGAATACCTCAGCAAGCAAAAAAAAATAAGCTGTGCAAAAGTATCATACCAAAAAAAATAAGCGAACAAGTAGCAGGACAGTAACAAACAAACACTTTCTAAGGCAAGACTAACTTGCACTAAGTGCGAGAATCAGCAACAACCCTGTAAAAACCTGCAGAGTTTACATAGCTACCATGTGCCAAAAAAAAATGTCGCATTTTACAAAGGAAGAAACACCTAACAACCCTAACTTGTGAGTAATGATAGTAGCAAAACAACATGGATCCGAGTTGGAGGCAAACTCAGTCCCCCAAACAACCTTTTCCAACAAAATGCTCAAGGTTCTAAATGTGAAAGCACTAGGGACCTCAAACCAACTTGCCCAGCCCGTACCTAGAACAAGCTAAAAAGTGTGGCAACAGCTAAATAACACAACACCATCCCTATTAAGAGCTTCAAAACACCACTACTAGCCATAACCCACGATTCGGCCTTCAGAAAAATAGCCGACAAGGGACCTCAAGATCAAAGGAATTCACTCGGGAGAGAAAACGAAGCTAAGGAAAAAAGCGTTGAGATACTTCAACGTCGCGTTGAGTGAGCAGCCCTCACTCAATGCCAGACTCGAGCAGGTTCAGGCGTTGAGTGAGCACCACTCAGTCAACGCCGAAACCCTTAGCCGCAAACTCACCTTGGTACGGCGTTGAGTGAGCTCTTCTCACTCAGTTCCAACAACACCTGCTTCCAAAAGCGTTGAGTGCATTCAAAGCACTAAACGATTTTGGGCTTAGAAGCCCCAATCGTTGGCAGTGTTGAGTGCACTCAACGCTGTCAACGCTTTTTGACTTAGGAAGATTAAAAACTAAAAATTCTGACTCTAAACACTGTTAAATAGAAAACAAATAAATTTAATTCTTATACTACTAATTATCATCCAAGACCATTGCATCTACTCCACAATCATTCCCATCATCCTGTTAAATAAAAAGGGAACTTTCTACAGCAGTTATTACGCCTTTCAACCGAGAATATGCACAGCCCGAGCCTAACATTTTGGAACTCAACCCTAATTTCTCCAGCAAATTGACAGGTGTATAAAAAACTGTCGTAATAAAAGAGTTCTAACCGGCTATACAACTTTCCTAGTTACTAGGAACAGAGCTTTGTAAAATCGTCAATTAACACATTTTTCTCCTACCCGGCTACAACAACTGCACAAGAAAACTAACCCAAACCCTCATTTTATTAATCTCATCCCGAGGACAAAGCAACTTGAACAGGAAGAAGGAAAACAGGGAATGAAGCATGGCTGTTTGAGAAATAAAAAAAAAATCTGAACAGGAAGTCTATCAATCGGCTTAAGAAGTTCTTGGTTAAAATAAAAAGACAACCCGGACCATTTAGCAAGAGAAATCCGAGAAAACTATAACTGTAAAGAACACAAAAGAAAAAAAGAACCAGAAAGCTACTTGGCAAGGGCAAGAACACCACTTGCCTCGATTTCTAGCAAACCTTTCTTGAACATCCCTTCCTCTCTCTCTCGGCTCCAGCCGCAACAACTCTTAGACAAGGATTTTAGAGGTTAATGGAGGAAAAAGGGATCAAACAAAAAATCCGAGACCCCTAAAAATACCACGAAATTTGAATATCTTATCGTAGGAATGTAGGTTTTGGCGAGATCACCTTGGATCAACTCTCAGATGAAGAAACCGTCCATCAAAGCTCCTGGAATCGGTGTCTAAAAGCCCACGGTTTTCGCCAGTTTCTCACTCTCTCGTACAAGCAACAGCGTTGTATTCCCGAAAAATACAAAGACAATGAACAGTCGCTATTCTAATTTAAGGCTATATATATGCAGCGGCTAAATAACTTCCATTTTCTGCCCAGCAACTGCCGCCTGCCACTTATAAAGTCTCTTAAACCGCAGCCACCCTTTCAAGTCTAGCAAAACCGCCAACCACATTCGGCACCAATTAAAATTGCCTATTAAAATCGCCAACCACCAATAAAGCTTTAACTGCTAGTATATGTATTTAAGCCTATAACTAACCGCCAGCCTTGCTGCCACCTTTTCTAAATAAATAATAATACACGTATTAAATGATATTATTTTACATAAAATACAAAACGACGCGAAAACCGAACATCCTCGGAATTCGACGAAATTCACACCGTAGCTAAATACCCACGCTACAAACGCAACGACGAAGTCAAAATCAACATTCGAAGAACAAAACTCGAGTTATTACCACCCGAATCCAAAACACAAGCATTCCCCGAGAGGCCCCACAGAGTCACAAACCAGACCCGGCTTGCTAGGGAATCTTGCCAATAGGCTACAAAACATGCCATTCAAGAAACCTAAAGAGCTAAGACCACGCTCTAACAAATAGCACAGGCAAAAAATGAGTCAACGTAACGCCAAGTAATAATTAAATAAATACAGAAAAAAATCGAGGGCATTACAACAGCTACTATGGGCTAATGGCAATGATTAATAAGGAATCCAGCCAGGATGAGCCTGGTCAAAGTAAGGTAAACTCTCTATCTAGCTCTTATTCTGAGTCTGGGTATGAGACTAGTCCCTATATAGAAGCTTCTTCACCCAATAGTGAAGATGATTCTGAATCAGAAGGAGATGTCAATCAATTGATTGATAAGTATGGTGAACTTCTGGATGCCTTCAAGAAGTGCAAGAAGTTTCCTAAGAAGCAGGCTGTGAAGATATCCTCTCTTCAGCTTGCTACTTCCCAGCAGGTTGAGACATCATCTTTGCTAGATCAGAAGGATAGGAAAATTAGCCAACCTAGGGTCATGAATCTCATCCAGATAGGCTCCATCAAGTACAAGAATAGTCTCATCAGGGATCTTGAAGTAAGGCTAGGGAGAGAGAAAATAATAGTGGCTAGCTATTCTAAGCCAAGTACTGTGTTGCCCTTGATAGACTCTTCCTCTAGAAGGGTTAGAAGGGGTTTAGATTCATGGGAAGCACAAGAGTTTCCCCTTACAAAGGGAAGGGCAAAGCTCTAGATCCAGATCTGCCTCTAGCTTCCAAGTCTCCCATTCCATTTTAAGAAAGTTCAGTTAACTTCAAACAGGTATGACAAAGATAGCATCTATGGTCACTGGATGAATGGTAGATCCACTAGTGTGAACAAGGAGGTTCACACCAATGGTGGAAGGTATAGCAGGGGAGTGAGTGCCTTTATGGCTTCCCATGAAATTCAAATGGCCCATCATGGACCGTTTATCTTTGGTGCTCCATCCCCCACTCTTAAGATTGTGGTTGTGGCCAAGTTTCAGAACCATTCAGCTAAGACACAGACTAAGGGTCATTCTATCAACAAGCCTGATTTTGGCATATCTGATGTTATCAAGAGCATGTCTTCTGCAAAGAAAATTGTTGCTGATGGCACTCAAAGTAGGCCAAATAATCCAGCTGGAAGACTTACCTTCAGTCAGATCCTTGTTAAAAGGAATCTGAAGAAGGCTGGTGCTCCTCTTCCTTCTGTTCAGTCAGCAGTTAATAAAACTACAGGGCCTACATAGAAAAGAAGATATAACATTCACGAATATTGATGTTATGGCAAAGTGGGCCACTTTGTTATAGACTGCTGGCACAATACAAGTGTGTCAAGAGCAGCTATTAGTCCGCCAGTCAGAAAAGTTGCTGGTAGACAAGTCCATTTTCAGACTAACATGCATATAGGACCCAATAGATATTGGTGTGCTAAGGTAATATAAATTATATGATGCAGGTTAGTCCTAGTGCACATACCCCTATATGGTACTTGGATAGTGGTTGTTCCAAGCACATGAATGGGACAAGGAGCAACTTAAAGGAGTGTTGGAGTTACCATGGTGATCTAGAAGTGGTCAAACATGTAATCTTACTGCCAACGCGATATGAGCCTGCAGGGTCGCACATAAGAGCATGTGGAGAAGTTGGAAGATTGACTGTGTTGGTAAAGGTTACCAATCACCATAGAGAATGGGGTCCGGCAAATGTTGCTAAGGAGGTTCGTTGAGAATCATCGAGAATCGTCGACTATGGTTCGTCGAGAATCGTCGAGTATCGTCGACTATGGTTCGTCGAGAATCGTCGGCTATGGTTCGTCGAGAATCGTCGACTGTGGTTAGTTGAGAATCATCGACTATGGTTCGTCGAGAATCGTCGAGAATCGTCGAGAATCGTCGAGAATCGTCGAGAATCTTCGAGAATCGTCGAGAATCGTCGAGAATCGTCGAGAATCGAACTGTTCGATAATCGACGAATGCTGATTCCCGACGAATTATTCCAGAAACCCTAATTCTCTGTGGTCTGTGGATAGCGATTTTTCCTAGGTCTGTTTATGCTTTGGGTATAAATAAGAACTTAGGTTTTAGGGTCAAAGGATTACTCCCCGACCCGACGGAAGTGTTCCGCCGATCCGCTCGTTCCGCCGATTCGCTCGCTCCGCCGACCTCCTCTCCGACGACAGTCGCCGGTGCTTGTCTTCCTGGAGCGGACCTAGCAGTCTGTGGAAGTGCAAGGTGCAGTCGATCTCCCTTCCCGGTTTCTGTGCAACAAAGATCGGCGATCTCCCACTCGTGTGGATTTCTGCAGAGACATAGACGCTATTCTACGTGGGACTCGCCGCCGGCAAGAATTTATACATTGGTGCATCTTTATTGAGTTGTGACTAAACACTGCCAGGGTAATTTTACCTAGTTTTTCTTAAGTTCTTGATTCAACATTCATGGCCCGATCCCAAATTTCTTTTGGGTTGTTCTTGATTTTATTCTTTTCGCTGCGTGCACAACTGTTGTGCCACCCTGTAGAAAACCCAACAGTGGTATCACAGGGAGGTTCCGGCCATGATTGTTGTATTGGAAGTTAGGTTATTCCAGTATGTGTAAACCTAGGGATTAGGAAGTTTTCAAAATGTCTAGATTTAATCCTGGATTATCAATTGTTGATGAGCTTGGAACCCCGCTAGGAACGTCTGGGATTTCGTGGTAATTTCTAATTGTAAGAAATTGTTGTCTCCTTAGCAGTAACCGTCCCTCGAGTGGTTAATGAACCAGTGTATTGTTTTGGATTTTGAATCCAACAAGGAGAGACGAGCTTGTCTACTACTTTAAGTCGAGTTGCCTTTGCCTTCGTCCAATTCATGTAAATCTGAAGATTTGGAAGAGTACGGATGTTCAGATTTAGCCCTTTCTTCCATCAAATGTTGATAGTACCTTGTTGTGCACATAAGGGATGCATGTGGATTTTAGAAAAGTGTTTTTCTATGGATGTGCACATTGATCAAATGTTGATCATTGTTAATTGTTAACCTATTATCAAAAATAACTTCATCAAATATTAAGTGTTCGGATGCCTTCCGATGGATGACACTCTTCCTGCCTCGATCGATGAAGTGTGGGCTTGCCAAAGAAAGGTGCATTAATCTATCTTGGTAAGGGTGCGAGCGGATAATTGTGATATCCCACTGTCGTCATCGGGTATAACTTTACTAGGTGACCTCAATGGTTGACTGCCTAGAGGCATAGGGTTGGAATGCAACATATGATCGATGCGAATAAGGAGTTATTCACCAACCATACAAGAATTGCATGAGGATGCAATTGGCAAGCGTTGCCTCCCTAAATAACCACATCGTGAGAGAAAAGCCAAAGCTGACTCATTGTGTTGGTGAAATACAGATCTTGTCCACTAAGAGAGTAGCTCGCATGAACTCTCTGAATTGATAGCAAGGGCTATCATTTCGAATAAAAATAGTGGGAGTTTTAATTGAAGTCCAAATTAAAAAAAAATTGTATTTTGAAATTTTGGTACTGTACAACCCCGTATCCCGCGAGTGGTCGACAGGAGGTGAACCGACCGGCTCAGACCGCAATGAGAACCCGGCATGCCGAGACCGAGCTCGGGTAAAGGAATAGGGCCCGATGGTAGTCGAACTAAGCTCGACGATCCCCATGCCGAGCTCAGTTTCTGTTAGAGCTCGGCGATCGTCGTGCCGAGTCCGAGCTCGGCGGTAGTCGAGCCGAGCTCAGCGATAGTCGAGCATAGCCTGCCGAGTACGTGCTCGCCTAGGCCCAGGGCGAGGCAAGTCAGGCCTCCTGTCGAGTGAGTGCTACCTCAGGTACAGCTCGCATCTTGGCCATGACATACTTTTACTATGTTGCCCCCTTTGGTCTGCCTGTAGTCCTCGAGAACAGTGAAGGTTGTATATTGGCAGGCCATCTTTTCCTATAAATAGGACCCAAGGGGTACCTCAGAAGGCATGCTTACCAATTCTCCGGCCTACTAGCGCTTTTTGAGGTACCTTAGCCCGACACTTGGCTAAGGAGGGGAAGCGCTCTAAGATCTTCCGGGTGTGTGGTGGGACCTCCACGCCGGGCCCTTGGTCTAGTCCTTGGTTCCTCTTTTTTCTTATCATTTTCTTGCAGGAGCGAAGTAGGTGCGCGGCCACCCCTTCCCCAAGGGTCGAACTCCACAGGAACCGGTTTTCCGGTTTCAACAGGTACTGATATTATTCTGCATGAATTCTTGTAGAACTCCATGGCAAGTGATTCACACTCCACGCTGTCTCTGAGAGCCATCCTTGAGAAGGATAAGCTCACTGGGACCAACTACATGGACTGGTACTGGAACCTGAGAATTGTTATCAGGCAAGAGCGAAAGCTCTATGTCTTGGAAGAAGAAGCCCCCGAGGTGCCGACCAAGAACTCTTTTTGTGCTGATAAGGATACTTATAAGAAGTATACTGATGACGCCTTAGACGTCGAATGCCTTATGCTTGCCACCATGAACTCTGAGCTTCAGAAGCATTATGAGAACATGGAGTGCAAGGAGATTGACGAGCATCTCAAGAAAATGTTTCAAGGGTAGGCTCGCCAAGAGAGGTTCGACGTCAAAAAAGCGTTATTTCAGAACAAGATGGGAGTTCGAGATTCAGTAGGGACTCACGTACTCAAGATGATTGGGTATATAGAGAAACTTGAAAGGCTGCGTTTTCCTCTAAGTCAAGAGTTGGCCACAGATCTGATCCTGCAATCGTTGGCGGACAGTTATGAGCAGTTTATCTTGAACTACAACATGAATGAAATAGACAAGACACTGCCCGAGCTCCTAGGCATGTTAAGAACTGCCGAGATCAACATGAAGAAGTCCAAGCCTGCCTGCCCCATACTGATGGTGCATAAGGGCAAGGCCAAGGCCAAGGGCTCTAAGAAGATGAAGGTGGGACCTAAGTCACATCTTGAGCCCAAGTCTTCTTCACTGAAGAAAAAGAAGAGCACGGTGAAGGAAGGTAAATGCCACAACTGTGGCAAGGCTGGTCATTGGAGGAGGAACTGTCCTTCTTATATTGAGGGTCTGCAAAAAATGAAGGGAGGTATGACTTCCGCTTTAAATATTTACGTTATAGAGATAAACTTTTCTTCTCCTTCATCTTGGGTATTGGATACCGGATGTGGTTCTCACATTTGTACAAATGTGCAGGAACTGGGAAGGAGAAGATTGCTGAGTAAAGGGGAGGTGGACCTGCGCGTCGGCAATGGAGCAAGAGTTGCTGCTGTAGCCGTAGGGGTTTACCGTCTTTCTTTGCCCAGTGGGCTTGTAATAGAACTAGATAATTGTTATTTCGTTCTGGCCATAACTGAAACATTATATCCATTTCATGCTTGGACATGATTGGATTTTCTTTTATAATTAAGAACAACTGTTGTTCTATATTTAAGAATGATGTTTGTTATGTTGTAGCCCAATTGTTTAATGGTCTTTATGTTTTGAACTTGGACCATCTGATCTATAATGTAGAAAATAATAAAAGACTAAGAACAAATGACTCAAACCCTACATATCTCTGGCATTGTTGTTTGGGCCATATAAACGAGAAGCGCATATCCAAGCTCCATAAAGATGGACTTTTAGACTCATTTGATTATGAATAATTTGAGCGATGCGAATCTTTTTTGTTAGGCAAGATGACTAAAGCCCCTTTCACTGGTTATACTGAGAGCGATAGGATCTCTTAGGTGTTGTACATAGTGATGTATGCAGACCCATGAACTCCATGGCTAGAGGTTGGTATTTCTACTTCGTTACATTTACTGATGATTTCAGTAGATACGGATATGTGTATCTTATGAAGTAAAAATCCGAGACCTTTGAAAAGTTCAAAGAGTTCAAGAATGAAGTAGAAAACCAGTTGGGTTAAAGGGTTAAAGCTCTCCGATCTGATCGAGGTGGCGAATACCTGAGTCATGAGTTCCGTGATCATCTGAAAGAGTGTGGTATTGTATCACAGCTCACTCCACCTAGAACACCACAACATAATGGTGTGTCTGAGAGGAGAAATCGTACTCTATTAGACATGGTACGTTCGATGATGAGTCATGCAGACTTTCCTGTTTCCTTTTGGGGTTTTGCTTTAGAGATTGTTGCAATGACACTGAATCGCGCTCCAACGAAAATGGTTCTGAAGACACCATATGAGATATGGACTGGGAAGCGTCCTAGTATGTCATTCATTAAAATTTGGGGCTGTGAGGCATACGTGCGACGTCAAATGCCTGACAAGCTGGAACCCAAATCGGATAAATGTTATCTGGTGGGATATCCTAAGGAAACGAAAGGGTATTACTTTTACCTACCGTCCGAGGGCAAAGTGTTTGTCGCAAGGACTGCGTCTTCTTGGAGAGAGAATTCTTATCAAGAAAGACTGAAAAGGTAGAACTTGAAGAAGTTCAAAAACCACAAGTAGTGAATGAATCAGAATTGGATTCTGAGATAGGACTACAAGATGTTGTAGCTAGAGAACCTGCTCAAGAAACACAAGTCCTACATAGATCTGGTAGACCAAGATTTGAGCCTGAGAGATATGGATTTCTTGTGTCTTAAATAGGTAATGTGTTGCTTATGGATCATGATGATGAACCAGCAACCTACCAAGAGGCAATGAATGGACCAGACTCCGACAAATGGCTTGAGGCTATGAAATCCGAAATGGACTCCATGTACGCAAATCAAGTTTGGAACTTGGTGGAACCACCTGAAGGGGTACGACCCATAGGGTGCAAATGGGTATTCAAGAAGAAGACCGACATGGATGGGAATGTACAGACATTCAAAGGTCGACTGGTGGCTAAGGGTTTTAAGAAAATTCTTGGTATTGACTATGATGAGACCTTTTTCCCTGTTGCCATGGTAAAGTCCATAAAGATATTGCTTGCTATTACTGCGTATTATGCCTATGAGATCTGGCAGATGGATGTCAAAATGGCTTTCCTAAATGGAAACCTCCTTGAGGAAGTGTACATGACACAACCCGAGGGTTTTGTATCCGCAAATGAAGCCACTGAAATATGAAAGCTGAATAGGTCTATCTATGGACTGAAGCAGGCTTCTCGAAGTTGGAATCTTCATTTTGATGAGAAAATCAAAGAGTTTGGTTTCATCAAGAATGAAGATGAGCCTTCTGTTTACAAGCGAATCAGTGGGAGCAATGTTATCATCCTGATATTGTATGTAGATGACATACTGTTAATTGGGAATTACATTCCTACCCTGAAAGTTGTTAAGAACAACCTAGGGAATTGCTTTTCTATGAAGGACTTGGGTGAAGTGACTTATATACTAGGTATTAAGATCTATAGAGATAGATCGAAGAAGTTGCTGGGTTTGACCCAGAGTACATACATCGAGAAGGTGTTGAAGCAGTTCGACATGCTTGAGTCCAAGAAAGGATTTTTACCCATGTCTCATCGTGTGAATCTCTCTAAGGACCAGTTTCAAAAATCTTGTGAAGATAAGGACCGCATGAAGTTGATTCCATATGCTTCGGCAATTGGATCAATCATGTATGCAATGTTATGTACTCGACCCGATGTCTCCTTCGCTTTGAGCATGACTAGCAGGTATCAATCAGACCCCGGTGAGTGTCACTAGATTGCAGTCAAGAATATCCTGAAATACTTGAGAAGAACAAAGGATGTGTTCTTGGTGTATGGTGGAGAGTAAGAGCTCGTTGTAAGTGGTTACAGGGATGCTACCTTCCAAACTGATAGGGATGATTCAAAGTCTCAGTCAGGGTTTGTGTTTTGCCTTAATGGAGGAGCTGTGAACTGGAAGAGTTCCAAGCAAGAGACAGTTGCTGATTCTACAACAGAAGCCGAGTATATCACTGCAGCTAACGCAGCAAAGGAGGCTGTATGGATTAGGAAATTCATCGGAGAGCTTGATGTAGTTCCTAGCATTGTTGGTCCCGTAGTTCTCTACTGTGATAACAATGGTGCAATTGTACAATCTAAGGAACCTAGATCCCATCAGCGCTCCAAGCACATACTTCGGCGGTTCCATCTTATTCGTGAGATTGTCGAACGAGGAGATGTGAACATTTGCAGAGTGCCGACTGAGGAGAATATTGCGGATCCACTAACAAAGACTCTTGCGCAGAGAAAGCATGATTGTCATACTAGATCAATGGGTATACGATACCTAAATGATCAACTCTAGTGAGAGTCTTGTGGGTTGCGTGTAAACAAATATTCTTTTGGCTATTTGTTATTTATTCATATGCTGAATTGTGTACCAAAATTTTTCTTTTACAATTAATGGTTAGTTCTTTTATTATGATTTCTCTATCCGATAGTTAAATGTTAACATAATCAATACCATTAGAATGTTCGCTTCTATAGGACATCAAGTACGTGACTTGAATGTGAGAGCCTATGATTTATTTGAAGCTTCATTCTTGAAAGGTCCCTGGTCGTTGTATCATCATAGAAACTAAGGGTGATGATGGTACATTAAGACTAGCACGTGTGTTGACTGATGACCAGTTCTCACAGGTCATGATATTGTGATATCAAGTCATCACGTGGGTACTTGTTAATGAACAAGTTGTACTGGACAGACCCAACCTCGGACTACTTTGTGGATTATTATCTAATCGTGTCACGAGTAGGTCTCAATTGACAATGGTGTTGTGGTCCTTTGACCTGAAGTCACAACATTCATCAAGTGAGGAAAAGCGTGCTTTGATGCCATCTAAAGTCTTCCTTGAGAAAGGTTGATGATAAGGGTGGTTGTAGGGCACGTCACGAATCATTTTGGTGTTTGTGTGTGAGCAGATATGGAATTTGTCCTCCTATATGACAGGGGTTGCATCCATGGGCCCCTTGATGGAACTGGACTGAGAAATGCATGGCCATGCTTGGTTGAGTCAATATGTGATATTGGACTCACCATTCTCTAGAAGTCCGTTATAGATCAAGATACTTGGATTGAGCTATTATGATGGTGATACGGTCCATGCCTCTAGTTCTTTCCAGATGTAAGGGACAAAGGGACAAAGACAATGCTGGAACATTGTTCATAAAGGCTTATGAGTTATGAACTCTTATTGCTTGGGTAGCAATGATGCATTGCTAGATGCCGTTCATTATTTGTGAGGTTTTTGGTTTGATACTTTCAAGATCAAGTGGGAGACTGTTGGAGTTACCATGGTGATCTAGAAGTGGTCAAACATGTAATCTCACTGCCAACGCGATATGAGCCTGCAGGGTCGCACATAAGAGCATGTGGAGAAGTTGGAAGATTGACTGTGTTGGTAAAGGTTACCAATCACCATAGAGAATGGGGTCCGGCAAATGTTTCCAAGGAGGTTCATCGAGAATCGTCGAGAATCGTCGAGAATCGTCGAGAATCGTCGACTATGGTTCGTCGAGAATCGTCGAGTATCGTCGACTATGGTTCGTCGAGAATCGTCGGCTATGGTTCGTCGAGAATCGTCGACTGTGGTTCGTCGAGAATCGTCGACTATGGTTCGTCGAGAATCATCGAGAATCGTCAAGAATCGTCGAGAATCATCAAGAATCGTCGAGAATCGTCGAGAATCGTCGAGAATCGAACTCTTCGATAATCGACGAATGCTAATTGCCGACGAATTATTCCAGAAACCCTAATTCTCCGTGGTCTGTGGATAGCGATTTTTCCTAGGACTATTTATGCTTCGGGTATAAATAAGAACTTAGGTTTGAGGGTCAAAGGATGACTCCCCGACCCGACGGAAGTGTTCCGCCGATCCGCTCGTTCCGCCGATTTGCTCGCTCTGCCGACCTCCTCTCAGACGATAGTCGTCGGTGCTTGTCTTCCTGGAGCGGACCTAGCAGTCCGTGGAAGTGCAAGGTGCAGTCAATCTCCCTTCCCGGTTTTCGTGCGACGAAAATCGGCGATCTCCCGCTCGTGTGGATTTCTGCAGAGATGTAGACGCTATTCTACGTGGGACTTTCCGCCGAAAAGAATTCATACATTGGAGAATCTTTGTTTAGTTGTGACTCAACACTGCCAAGGTAATTTTACCTAGTTTTTCTTAACTTCTTGATTCAACATTCATGGCCCGATCCCAAATTTCTTTTGGGTTGTTCTTGATTTTATTATTTCCGCTGCTTGCATAACTGTTGTGCCACCCTGTAGAAATCCCAACAAGGAGTACACTCTAGTGAAAGATGGACCCAAGGTTATCTTGGTGGTTCAGATAGAGGGGTGACAAGAGGATATGGTAATATTACCAAAGACATAGTCACCACCACAAAAGTGGCTTATGTTGAAGGGTTGCAACACACCCTCATAAGCATAAGCCAACTCTCTGATCTTGGCTATGTCATTGTCTTCCACAAGGATGAGTGCCAGATTAAGAAGTCAAGTGACCAAGAGGTCATCTTGACAGGCATTAGGAGTGGAAATGTTTATTGTTTAAACTTTCTTTGTCTAGATATAGACTCTCCTATTTTTCTAGTGGTAAAGGAGAAAGTCTCATATTGTGTGTAATGGCTTAACAGACTAGCTCATTTAAATTACAAGACTACTCGCAAGCTCTTTAGAAGTGATCTAGTTAAGAATGGTCCTAATATAGAATGCACCAAGGAAAGCATTTGCTCTGTATGCTAAAAGGGCAAGTATACCAAAGCCTCCTTCAAGGGCATTGGGACCAAAGACTCTGTGAGGTACTTATACCTCTTGCATATGGACTTGTTTTGTCCTAGCCATTTCATAGTCTTGGTAGGAAATTCTACACCCTTGTCATGGTTGATGACTATTCCAGGTATGCTTGGGTGTTCTTTCTCAAGAAAAAGAATGAAACCCTTGATATCTTCATAAATTTTGCCAAGCAAATTCAGAATGAGTTTAATAGTATTGTGTTCATAAACAGAAGTGACCATGGGACTGAATTCCAGTCTGATAACATGAGAAAGTTCGGTGAAGTGCAAGGGATTCATCATGAATTTTCTTCTCAAAGAACTCCCCAGCAAAATGGGATTGTTGAGAGGAAAAATATGACTCTCAGAGAAGCTGGAAGGACCTTGTTGAGTGACACATCTCTCCCGGAATATTTTTGGGTTAGGCAGTCAATACTGCATGTCATGTCCTTAACAGAACCACTATCACCAAGAGCCATAAAAAGACTCCATATGAGATCTTAAAGGGCAGAAAACCAAACTTGGGCTATCTTAGAATCTTTGGTAGTAAGTTCTATATGTTTCATAATGGAAATTCCTATGTGACTAAGATTGCTGTCAAGTCCTTTAATGGGATTTTTGTTGGGTACATCAATCATAATAAAGTCTATAGGATCTCCCTTGAGAATTGGCTCCCTTCTATATCTTACTACAAGTAGGCCAGACAACATGTATGAAACATATGTTTATGACAGGTTTCAGGCTAGCCCTAAAGAATCTCACAACTCTACTACAAAGAGGATTTTGAGGTATCTTAAGGGCACACCAGAGCTTGGCCTATAGTATCCAAGAAATGGGGAGTTTGAACTAACAGGCTATTCCGATGCAGATTTTTCTGGCTGTAAAGAGGACAGGAAGAGCACTTCTAGCACCTGTCAGTTCTTGGGAGGAAGTCTAGTATCTTGGAGTAGCAAGAAGCAAACAAGTGTTGCAATCTCAACAATAGAGTCAAAGTACATCTCAACAGGAAGTTGTTGTGCTCAGTTGCTGTGGATCCAGCATCAGCTCCAGGATTATAACCTCCAGAGAAGTAAAAGTCCCTTATATAGTGATTCTACTAGTGTCATCTCTATTACTAGGGATCCTTTCTCACATAGCAGGACTAAGCATATTGAGATAAGATATCATTTCATTAGGGAGCATGTGGAATGTGAAGATATCAAACTTGAGTTTCTCCTTACAAACAAGCAAGTGGCTGACATCTTCACTAAGGCACTAGATGAAGTAAAGTTCAGTACCTTCAAGTTTGAGTTGGGTATGTTGAACCTGGTATAGCTTCAGTTGCTCCTCATGTTGTTTCTAAGTTGCAGGTTGCACTATTTCTTGCAAGTGGAAAGTTCTTTAGTGGGATGAAGATTTTTCAAGTATTATAGCTTTAGTGGTATCATGTTTTTCAATTGGTTCAAGTGCTATCCAGACTGGTATAGAATAGAGTGTCTAACAGGAAGTTGGATAGAGTATGCTTCAGTTGAGGGGGAGCAAGTCCAGCATTTGTAGAGATAGATTCAATTTCCTATAGAGAAGGAGCGACACACCTCCCTGACTATTTACAGAAGTCAAAATGGGGGAGGAAAAGGAAATGGGAAGTAAATTTCTAGGACAGGTAGCATCAATCCAGGGGGAGAGGGGAGTGATTATCCTCACCCTGCAGGTAGCAGCAATTCAGGGGGAGCAGGGAGTGATGATGATCACCATACAGGAAAGGAAAGGATGGTAACCTATAACTTGTTATCTTGTTATAAGTCTTCCTATTTAATGTTTTATTGCAGCATATGTTAGTGTACGTCATTGACTCAGGATTTTGAGTGAAGGTTTTGACTTCTTCAAATAGGGATAGATTGTTGGGTCCATTGCCCACAATGGACGAGATTTTTAGAAGTCAAAACATGTCAATGATACACACATTATTGTATTTAATGTATGTTCAAGTTCATGCATGCAGGTTCGTCCTTGTAACATTGATAGGATAGGTATTCCAAGTGGTCTGTGACAGGTGGTCACAAAGTAAAGATTGATGTTTTTAGTTGTCTGCCTAAATAACCTAGAGGGGGGTGAATAGGTGAGGTCTGCGTATTTTTGCGGAATAAACATTTGAGCGAGCAAAACACAGAAAAAAAAAGCACACACAACACAGAGTACACCAGATATATAGTTGTTCCCCAATCTTGGGTAAGTCCACTCTCCACCTCACCAATCTAACAACACGCGAGACTCAGCAACTTCACTATTTTCTCGAATTGAAAAAACAATCCTACACCTCGGAGCAACGCCCCTACAACTCGATGCATAAAAACCGATCTACACTTGGAAGAAAAACTTCCTACAAACTCGGAGACAAAATCTCCTGCAAGAATAAATGATTTACAAATAAATACACAAACTTGTCTTCACAGATTTGGCAAAGACTCGGCTTCTTCCTTCTTGAAAATTAAAATGCCCTTTCAGAAGAGTTGTGGAAGAAATCTGAGTATGCTTGGATCTGAGTACTTAGAATCACCATGATCAAGAAAGAGATGTGCAGTGGTAGAGAAGGCTTGATATAATAATTCTTCTTGTTTGAATCCTTTGGATCGAGAAGATCGGAGTCGATGAAGATTATGAGCAGAGCCGTGCTTCTTCCTGATTTAGAATGAATAAAAACGATTCAGAAACTTTTTTCTCTCTCAGTTATTCTTCCTTAGGGTTAGTCAAATGCGATTAGACCTTTTATAGGCATCAACCAATAATCATAATCATAAATGACTCAGACACGTGGACCAATAATTAAGGAAATTTTTTTAAAAATGTGTCCCGTCACTTAACAAATTTCCAGAGAAAAAGAATCGAACTTCAGTTCTCAAGTGGATATAAAATTACTCGAGAACAAAGTCTGGTACTCAAGAAAGCAACTATAGGAATCTCGAGAAGTAGCACTTAAGGAAATTTCAGGAAAAACATCTTCATTACTCGAGTGGAATATGGATTACTCAAGTACTCAATTTGTTTCTCGAGAAATGGATGTAAGCTTCTCGAGTATAAGACAGAGAAAATCTTGAAAATAATTCTGGCTACTCGAGTAATATAACTTGTCTTCTCGAGTACAGGTACTTCACTACTCGAGTAATAGATATACTTCTCGAGTACTTGACTTCTGTCACTCGAGACAAAGTATTGAACTACTCGAGTAAAGGCTTTTAGTTACTCGAGTCCTAGACTAAGAGGAATTCTGAGCTAGAAATATCTGTTAACTCGAGAACAAGGAGAGATCTACTCGAGTAATATAATTAGCTTCTCGAGAACTATTTCCCTTACTCAAAATCTAGACTTAGCTCAATCGAGTACTCACTGAAAATCTACTCGAGTACTCATGTCCTTCTCGAGTAAAACACTTAGAAAATTTTTAGCTTCCTGAAAATTTTTCTTTCTACAATGAATTAAGCAACAAGCCTTTCTCCTATAAGTATAGCGCTTGAAAATGAAGTGTATCCCAATAGAGAGGCTACACATGAGTCAACACTATGGATCACATAATGAGGGATTACATTGTATGGTCGTGTGTTCGGTGACTTATTGTACACTGATATTGGTCTACAGTTGGAAATTAAGTCCTGCAAACACATAACTCAAACAAGATATCAAATACACATTAATTCATCTTAGTTTAAGGGTGACTTCATACAAATATAGGTTATTGTGGATACAATACCCAACAAAGATGTGGAGAGACAAAAATCTGTCTAAGTCTATAGGAGTTGAGTGAAGCTAGTTCACTCAATGCCAGATGCCAAACAGCGCTGAGTTAGTTGTGGACAGTCAAAGCCATGCAGTCTAGAAAGCAAATACTGCGACTAAGTCAACAAACGTTGAGTGAGGGCAGTTCACTGAATGTCATATATCAAGAATCATCGAGTATAGCTGAATCTGTCAAAGCCATAGTATTTGTGTGATAAATAATCGACTAAGTCCAGAAGCGTCGAGTTAACACAGCTCACTCGATGCCAAAGTAGAAGGTGTCAGGTTATGATAAAGCCTAACGTGACAAAAATCGGCAAAGTACAAAAGTGTTGAGTGATGAAACTTCACTCAACGCACTCAACGCCAGACAGCAAAAGCGTTGAGTCATGCTACTAGATCAAAGCCTTAGAAGAAAGAAGACAAAAATTGAATAATTCTAAAAGCATTGAGTGAAGCCAGTTCACTCAATGCCTAATAAAGAAGACAGGCAAAGATAGAAAGCGTTGAGTGAGGCCAGCTCTCTCAACGCCTTCAGACAGGTGAAAAAATGACTAAGTCTAGAGGCATTGAGTGAAGAAGGCTCACTCATTGCTCTCAACGCCTAGAGAAAAATGATGAGCTTAGTCAGAAAGGGTTTAGTGATGAAGGCTCACTCAATGGTCTCAATGCCTAATATGCTGAGTGGTTCAGAAATTTGATTAAGCGTTCTGTCGTTTAGTGAAGCTTATAAACTAAACGCACTGAACACACGAGGAAGCAAAAGATATGTTAAGTCCAGAATCGTTGAGTAAAGCTTGTTCACTCAACGCACTCAATGCCTAGAGTTGATCGGAGAAATTGGCTAAGTCCATAACTGATGACGTCAGCTAAAGTCAACAAAAGTCAACAAGTTTAAATAAGTTGTGGGAAAGCTATAAAACCAGACAAATAGCGCTGGCGCTCTACTGTACGTCTTTCTCCGTTAAAGCAAGTTGCAGCTGTCAACTACAGGTGGTCCCCACTGCTTCTTGGAGCCATTAATTGGCAGAATATTAAAGGGGCAGCTTTAGAAGGAAGAACTTAACTTTTAGGGTTTCATTCTTTTCACAAAGTGCGGTTGGAATTCATCTTCCTCTCCATTGCAGCCGAGCTAAAAGCTTGAAGTCGATCTAGCTGAACTAAAACTAAAATTTCTTTTGCTACAGTAAGTTCAGATTAGCTTCTAATAAATAAAGATAAGAAGATGCTTATGTTTTCTGCAGGTTCAGGTTAGCTATTTGAAGAACTCAAGATTAGTCAAGTATTCAGTCTTCTACAGCAAGTTTATAAACATATTTTTGAGATACTTCCAGCAAAGGCAGCTATTTACTGAAGATCATCTTTCTGCTACTGTGAAGATTGTTAGGGCTGAGATAACTTGGCTCAGGAAGCTGACATAGAGAAATATCTCTGTGTCAAATTAACACAAATAAATTTCATTTCTGTAGGATCCATTTGGATCTGTATTGTAAGGCATGTGTGCCTGAGGTAGGGTAGATTTGCCTGAGTGTAGGATCGAGTTTTGGATCTGAGTGTAGGACCTTTGGGTCGGAGGTAGGATCATGTGTGGATCTAAGCTGTAGGGATTTTGAGCCTAAGGTAGGGGAGTTTTTCCTGAGTTATAAGAGAGTCATACTCTCTCAGTGTAGGACTTTGGGTCTGAGTGTAGGATCTAGATTTGGATCTGAGGTTGGGCTTTGTGCCTGAGCTATAGGAGAGTCATTCTCTCTTATGTAGGGTTATCCTCTATAGACTAAGCTGTAGGACTTGATTTCAAGTCTGAGGTAGGTGATTATTTGAACACAGAGTTGTAGGAGAAAGTTTGCTCTAAGATAGGGCTTTATGCCAGAGTTATAAGTGTTGAAGGAGACTAAGAGATCCTGCGAAATCTGAGGTATAAGCTCTAAGGAGCTTTGTTTTTGGAGAAGTGTCTTATCTAACTAGAAGTTAGAAAGGTGGGAGGAGAGTGGATGTACCCATAATTTGGGGAACCACTATAAATTCTGTGTGCTTCTGTGGATTGTCTTGAAAGCTTTAATCTACTAACTAACAAGACACTAAGTTAATAATACTAATAAAAACTAGAAAGCCTATTCACCCCACCTCTAGGTTGTTAGCTACCTTGAAAATAAAGACTTTCAGGAACCATGCATAGATTAATTGCCCGACAAGGAAGGTCGTGCTGAGATGCGGCGACACCTTACGACCTTCGAAAGTACTCTCTCGGTATCCCACTGTCTTTTTTCTTATATCCAGGCCATCAAGGCCCACCTATAGGGGGATGAATTTTATTAGGTGTGGTTCGAAATATTCGAGGGAAATACTTCTATCTCCAACATTCCAGTGGTATGAGATTTCGTTGATGTCTTCTTAGAGATACTTCCAGGACTGCCACCACATCGTGAGAAGGGTTTCCAGATCCAGCTAGTGCTAGGAGCTAAGCCAGTATCTAGGGCTCTATACAAGATGGCCCCAAAGGAGCTAGTGGAATTTCGGAGCTAGCTGCAGGAGTTGGTTGAAGCTGGGTATGTCAGACCAAGATCCTCGTCGTGGGGAGCCCCAGTATTATTTGTAAAGAAGATGGATGGGACAACTAGACTGTGCATTGATTATAGAAGCTTGAACAGGTTGATAGTATAGAATATGTACCCTTAACCGAGAATAGACGAGATTTTTGATCAACTAGAGGGAGCTCACTAGTTTTCAAAAGTATATTTGAGGTCAAGATATTATCATCTTCGGATCCAGGAGAAGGACATCCGGAAGACCGAATTCAGTAGCCGGTTTGGCCTTTATGAGTTCACGGTAATGCCAATTGGCCTCATGAATGCACCTTCTTCATTTATGAGTCTGATGAACAAAGTATTTGAGGTCTACCTCGATTTCTTCATCATCGTATTTATAGACAACGTCTTCATCTACTTGAGGATAGAGGAGGAACATGCACGACACTTGGCATCGACCCTGGAGAAACTCCAGGAGCATAGTCTATATGCAAAGTTCAATAAATGCCAGTTCTGGTTAAAGGAGGTGGCCTTTCTAGGTCACATTATAAGTGGAACAAGGTTATTAGTGGATCCGGCAAAGATTCAAGCAGTGCGAGATTGGCCGACACTGAAAACAACATCTAACATATGGAGTTTCTTAGGACTCTGTTGGAACCCTTGTTTGGATTTGTGTTAGGTTCACTCTTAGGATGTCTTAACCCCCATGTATAGCCAGGGTCTTGGTCTAGCCTAAGTTAGGTCCTTTTAGGTCAGGTTTGTGCAGTTTAGTATTCCAGTGGACTCAGACTTAGACTCAGAAAGTTTATGTGGATTTTCTATATCAGTTCGACTATAGTCGAACTCAGCTCGACGATCGTCGATCTCCCATCGACGATCTCAGAGTCTTGTACTCTGAACTGAGCTCGATGATCTACGATCTCAGGTCGACGATTCTGTTTTCTCAGCAGTAATCTCTGTTCTATGATAGCTGTTCTCAGGTCGACGGTCTCTGAACTGGGCTCTATGATTTTATGCTACTTTCAGTTATAAGTTTTTCAGATCGGTCAGAAGTATTTATTTTTGGTTTATAATCAATTTTTTTTAAGGAAAATATATTCTGATAATTAATGTTGTTATTCCCAAGGCTGATAGTCGTATTTGTTGAAGTATTAATTATGGTATTCACAGAATAATTCTTTAGCGTATTTTATGAAGGCAGATATGGAAGTGCATTTATGTTGCAAGCGTTTCTAGCCATTTGGGCTCTTAAAGTACTGCAGAATATTTTGCACTTTCCAGGGAATTCAAATTCTTGTCGTTTCTTATTCTTACTGAATTTATAACTCAGAATATAATAAGGATATACAAGAGAACAATCAGACAGACAATCAAAGGATATATATATATATATACAGAAATTTTTCTTCAGAAGACTGATCAATACTATTACTCTTACTTTCAAGGATTATTGCTCTGCTGTAATAATGAAGAAGGAGAACCTTTTCAAAAATCTATCTTGAGTCTTCTTCATTTCTCGGGCTTAAAGGATTTTCAAAAGAGCTCAAATCTTTTTCAGTCTTCAGATCTAAGAAAGCTCTACTACAATTTTTTGAAGACCTACACCCAGGGCCAAGTTTCCTCTTCCTGAATCTATTCTACATCTCAGGGGGAGCTTGGACATTCTCTTCAATCCACATAATCTTCTTATTTGATTGAGAAAGAGAAGATTTCTTTTAATTTTTCCTTTTACCTCCATCTGTATAAGGTTATCTCTCCCTTCAAAAGTGAACTCTTGGCGATAGGGCACCTGAACAAAAACTTATTGGATTTTGGGCTCCTGTTCAAAATCTCAAAGGGTCTCTATATCTACCTGAAAGAGATCTTGTTATGGCAGGGCACCTGAACAAAAACCTGTAGTGGATTCCTACCTGGGTGGTAGAAGAGTGGATGTACCCAGATTTGGGGAACCACTATAAAATTTCTTGTGTCGTCTGGATGCTTTGTGTTTTCTTTTTGTGCTGAGCTGTGCTGTGATAGTTTATCTGTCTTTCCCTATATTACATATGTATCATTAATTTAATTCCGCAATAAAACTAAACAAATTTTTTATACTCTATTCACCCCCCTCTAGAGTAAAGTCTATCTATCCCTCACTTTCAATTGGAATCAGAGGGTGTGTTTTAAGGTTGTACAGGCTTACACCTGAACCTAAGATCTCTGATAGATATTCTTTTTACTCTACTATTTTTCTATTATACCATGGCACAGTACATGGATCTTGCAAGCACCAGACCTCTAGTTTGCAACTTGCAAAAGTTTGGAATCTGGAAGGCAAGAATCAGACTTTATATGAATTCTATTGATGAAGATATTTATGCTTCTATCTTAACAGGAGTACCTCCACCAGCTGCTCCACCAAGTACTTCCACACACATGACTGCAGTACCTCCTCAATACTATAATGATGCATATAAGAAAGCAAAGATTGTTGATGCAAAAGCCATGAACGTACTGGCACAAACGATGTTTGATGACATATTTCAGAAGGTAGTTGAATGTGAATCAGCTAAAGCTATCTGGGATTCCTTAAACCAGATGGTTACAGGATCAGCAAATGAAAGGAAGAACAAGCGAGCTCATCTCATCTCCCAGTATTAGAATTTTAAAAAGGAAGAAACTGAACATGTTTCTGAGATGTATAACAGATTCAGCATCATTGTTAATGAGTTGAAAACGCTTGACAAAGACATCTAAGTCATAGAATTAAATGACAAGATTCTCATGTTCTTTCCCAGCTCATGGGACTCTAGAATCTGGCCTATAAGAGATACCAGAAGCACTCATGAAATGACTACAAAATCAGTTCTAGGAAAGCTGAAATCCTATGAACAGCTGCTAAAGACAAGAGAAGCTGAACAGCAAAAGACTGCTACACTAACTAGGAAGGAGCAGAATATTACTTTCAAAGCTTCAGAAGAATCAGAAACTTCTCCATCAAATGAAGAGCTGATGAGTCTCATTGCAAAGAGATTCTTCAAGATGGGGAGAAAAGAATTTAGAAGGAAATCATCAAGAAGTGATGATAAACCAAGGTATGACAAAACCACTTCTAAAGAGGTTATCTGTTTTGATTGCAGGAAACCTGGACATATTCTTTTAGAGTGTCTAGAAAACAAGAACAAAGAAAGGAGAAAGGAGAAAGACTCCAAGAAACACTCCAGCAAACCATCCTCTTACAAGCACAAGAAGAAGGAGAGAGGGTTTGTTGCAGAAACATGGAGTGACACTGAAGAATCATCTTCCTCCAGCTCTAGTGAAGATGAAGAAGAAGCAAAGGCCAAAGAAATTTGTTTGATGGCCATCAATGCTTCAAGACATGATTCAGAAGAAGAAGAATCTGAAGAATGTTCAGATTGTGATCAGGTATTAGAAGATTTTGATTTTACTTCTGAAGAATTTAAACATGATTTTAAATCTATGTGTAGTGATCTAATTAGATCTGAGAAGGAAATCAAACTTCTCAAAGATAAACAACTTAACTATGATAGCTTAGTATCAGAAAATCTCACATTAAAAAATGAAATAGAGTTGTGTAATGAACAAATCAATTTTCTGAAAATTGAATTGAGTAATGCAAAACACCAAGAGGAATCACTTAATGGTAGAAGTAAACAACTAGTAGAAATTACCAATACACTTAATGCTAGACTTAATGGAAGTAAGTTAGGATTAGGTGCATCATCCAGTGAACCACCTATTATTCAGAAAAACCTTCTCTCACAACCTATAAATTTTATTTCAGATAAAGGAAAGAAAAATACAGAACAAATTAAAACAGTAAACAAAATGTTAAAACAAGTTGAGATAAATAAAGAAAAACAAAAAGCTCAGTCAGAACAAAAATTGTCGAACCCAGATCGACGATATCAATACTGGTCATCGAATGCAGATCGACGATCTCAACATAAATCTTCGAATCCAGAGAAATTTTATCAAAATTATAATTTCAACACAAATTTCGATAAGAACTATAACTCCAAACCTTTCCATCCCTTAACTAACTGGATAATTTCACCTAGGAGATTTCATCCCTTAGGCTATAAAAGTCAACCTGAATACTCTTATATTTCAAGCTTTAAGTATGAAAAGAAGCCAGGACCCAAGGTTACCTGGGTCCAAAATATATGAGTTGTTATTTTGCAGGTGAAGACCTATCCTACCATACAGGATAAGTGGTATCTGGATAGTGGGTGCTCCAAGCACATGACAAGAAACAAGGCAAATCTGAGTAACTTCAAGGCAAAGCTAGGTTGAAAAGTCATATTTGGAGACTCAAGCTTTGGTCAGACAGAAGGATATGGATAATTTACACTTGGAGTTGTCACATTCAGGAAAGTGGCATATGTAACTGGCCTGAAACATAACATGATATCCATAGGTCAGCTATGTGATGCAGGTTATGAGGTATGTTTCACTGAATCAAAATGTAATATTTCTTTAGACATCAATATTGTGTTATCAGGTATTAGGTTAGGAAATATTTACTTAGTTGATTTCAATTCTGTCTGTTCAGAAATTTGCTTGTTCAACAAGGTTAGCAATAATAATACCTTGTGGTATAAAAGGCTAGGACATGTAAATCTTAGAAACATTGCTAGGTTATCTAGGGACAACCTTGTTAGAGGATTGCCCTCTTGCCCCTACAAAAAGGAAAGCCTTTGCAAGGCTTGTCAAGAAGGCAAGCAAACAAAAAATAGTTTTAAATTAGTTAATAAGAGTGATTCACCTAGGATTTTGTATCTGCTTCATTTGAACCTTTTTGGACCAATTGCTGTACAAAGCCTGGGAGGGAAGTTCTATACTTTAGTTATTGTAGATGACTTCTCTAGGTTGTCTTTGGTTTTCTTCTTGAGAAATAAGTCTGATAACTTCAAAGTTCTTATAGATTTTCTAAAATGCATAAAGATTTAGTACTCTACTCCAGTTCCATTGATCAGAAGTGATCATGGCACTGAGTTTGAATCTCTTCCTATGCAAGAATTCTGTGAGAAGGAAAGTATCAGACACTGCTTCTCTGCTCCCAGAACTCCTCAACAAAATGAGGTAGTTGAAAGGAAAAATTGAACACTCATTGAAACTACAAGCACATTGCTTGTTGATGCTCACATGCCTCTATCCTATTGGGCAGAAGCTGTAAGCATAGAAAATTAAGTCTTGAATAGAAGTTTGATACACAAACTTAAGGGCAAGACTCCCTATGAATTACTCAAAGGGAAGAAACCTAAAATAGATTACTTTAGAATTTTTGGTTGTATCTGTTACATACACAATAATAACAAAGATTATCTTAGAAAGTTTGAAGCAAAAGCTACAATGGGGATCTTTCTAGGATATTCCCAAGTTAGCAAGGCATATAGGGTTTTCAATAAATCATCTCTGAAAATTGAAATATCAATAAATGTTACATTTGATGAAGCTAATATGTTTTACAAGGAGAAAGAAGCTTCTACCAGTAATTATTTGTAGGTACCAAATCTATGTAAATAGTTGGATGATCTAAATCTCACTCAGAAGGTGATATCTCATCAATCTCGAAAAAAAGATGAAGACAGTGAAGAAGAATCTCTAGAAATTGCTGAAGCCCCTCCAACAGCAAACTTAATTCCACAAGAGGAATTGGTTCATAATGCTGATGGTGTTGAACAAACTCCACCTCTTGACTATGTTACGCTTAGAGATCATCTCATATCTCAAGTGATAGGAGACATGTCAGTGGGTGTGCAGAAAAGGCATCAACTTAACCAAGATATGATGCATGACTGCTTCCTATCTCAAATAGGGTCCTCATCCATTAAAGATGATGAGCAAGATCCTCACTGGATTATTGCAATGCAAGAGGAGCTCAATCAGTTTGAGAGATGCAAAGTTTGGAACTTGGTTCCTAGACCCAAAGGACATCTAGTTATTGGAACTAAATGGGTCTTTAGGAATAAATTGGATACTCAAGGAATAGTTGTCAGGAACAAAGAAAGACTAGTGGCACAAGGGTACAAGCAAGAAGAAGGTATTGATTATGATCAGACCTTTGCACCTATTGCAAGGCTTGAAGCTATCATAATTTTCTTGGCTTATACTGCTCACAAGAAATTCAAGGTATATCAAATGGATGTCAAAATTGCTTTTCTCAATGGGGAACTCAAGGAAGAAGTATATGTGGAACAACCACAAGGTTTTATCTCTTCAACCCATCCCTCTTATGTTTTCAAACTGCATAAGGCTCTCTATGGTCTAAAGCAAGCTCCAAGAGCTTGGTATGAAACCCTAGCTAGCTTTCTTTTAGAACATAAATTTTCTAGAGGCATTATAGATTGGACTTTATTTATAAGACATCATCATGATAAGATTCTATTAGCTCAAGTATATGTTGATGATATTATATTTGGATCTACTAATTCTAAACTTTACAAAAGGTTTTCTGACCTTATGCACTCCAAGTTTGAAATGAGTAGCATGGGTGAACTTTCTTACTTCCTTGGTCTTCAAGTGAAGCAAGCTCCTGATGGAATCTTCATATCTTAGTCCAAGTATTCTAAGGAATTAGTAAAAAGGTTTGGGATGGCTGATGCCTCATCTATGAAGACACCCATGGCTTCCAATGCAGTAATTGATTCTGATGAAAAGGGTAAACCTGTTGATCAGAAAAATTATAGGGCCATTGCTGGGTCCCTATTATATCTTACTGTAAGTAGACCTGATATAATGTTTGTAACATGTCTTTGTACTATATTTCAAGTAAACCCTAAAGAATCTCATTTAATTCTCCTCAAGAGAATTTTAAGATATTTAAAGGGTTGTCCTAATCTAGGACTTTGGTATCCTACAGAGTTAGAATTTTAATTATCTGGATATTCTGATGCTGACTATGCTGGATGCAGAGTTAATAGAAAAAGCACTTCAGGAACTTGTCAGTTCCTCGGTGATAGATTTGTATCCTGGTTTTGCAAGAAACAATCTTCCGTGTCTACATCAACTGCAAAAGCTGAATATATAGCAGCTGGTAGTTGCTGCTCACAGATCTTGTGGATTCAAAATCAGCTACTTGATTATGCTTACTCTCTCAAAAATACCACCATATTTTGTGGCAGTACCAGTGCCATATCAATTGCACAAAATCCAGTCCTGCATTCTAGGACCAAGCATATTGAAATAAGACATCATTTTCTTAGAGATTGTGTAGACAAAAAGAAGATTAATCTCAAGTTTATCCCCACTGATTTTCAAAGAGGAGATATTTTTACCAAGCCTTTGGATGTGCAAAAACATCTATTCTTTTTGAATCAGCTTAGAATGATAAATGGAATGGATTAAAATTGAATTTTGTCTTTGTAAAGATTTGATCGATGATCATCGACCAGAGATCGATAATCTTCAAACTCATCTTGAGCTCGATCGTCGGCCTAAGCTCAACGACAGCTCTATGTGAAGACAAAAAAATTGTCGATCGGAGTTCGACGACTTAGCTTCAGTAAATTAATCGCTGACCTAAGCTCGACTATCAATTTACGCTACTTAAATCTGAGATCAACGATACTATTTATTTCCAAATTAATCATTGACCTAAGATCGATGTTTGTTATTTTGTCGTTGGACAGAGATCGTCTTTTCGTATTCCAAAAACCTATATGTAGGTTTCTCTTTGATCTCTATCCCGCGCTTTCATAATTTCCCTTTGCTCGTGATCTCTTCTCTCTTCAGTCTACAATTTTTCCTTGGCGATTTCTCCAGCAATTCTTTCAGCGATGAAGTTCGACTCTTGCTTCGATGGCAAATTCGAATCATTCAGTCTCTATGACCCTATTTTTCAAGAAATGATACAGTTATGTGATGATCAGAGCTTGAAGAAGTTCATGACTTCAAGGACAAATTTATCTGTCGCAGAAATCAAAGAATGGGTTTTCTCTTCTTCAAGTGATGACGGTTCAATGATCAGATCAATCTCAGGATAGAAGGTGACTCTAAACCCTGCGATTCTTACTGAAATTTTTGAATTAAAAAATAGAATAGATGAGTTGGAACAAGATAGCTCTAAGTATAGCAGGATTTTATTAGAGATGGGTCATGCTGAGGGCATCCCATCTAAGCTTCTAAAGAAAAATTTATCTATTTCCTTTAAGTTTCTTTGCTGATTTAGTGGGCAAGGTGCTGCTGGGTAAGCAATCAGTGCATGACAATTTTAACAGGCAAAAGTTTGCCATTATGTCTGCCTTAGTTAATAAAAAGTCCATAGACTGGGCTGGGATGTTCTTTGATTTAATTAAGAGAAAGAACAGTAAGAAGGAAGTCTGTCTAGGAAGGATTCTGGGAATCTTCCTTCAGAAGAAAGCTCCAAAGCTATTGGTTTCTTCAACCATAGCCATCAATGCAAGCAAGAGGTTTGACTCCTCCTTTTTTGGGAAGTGGGAGAGGACATTTCAAAAGCCCTCCAAGGCTGGAACTTCCTCAAACCTATCTGAGGACACAAGGGCAATAACAACCACTCCTCACCCTAATGAAGAAGTTCCTCCTCCTTCTCCTCCTCCAGCTTCCCCAGTCATCCCCAGAGTCTCTCTATCCTTACTACTGTGATTCAAACCTCTACTTCATCCCCATCTATCATCTCTTCTACTACTCAGTCACCACTTTCCCTCCATCCTATTGAATCTCAAAACCTCCAGACCATATCTCTTCCAAATTTTGACATACTGTAACACCCCAAAAAGTCTCAAAAATGGTTTTGAGGTGCAGGTTGGTTTACACGGCCTGGGACACGGCCGTGTCCCAGGGCATGTCGGGGGTACACGGCCTGGGACACGGGCGTGTCCCAGGGCGTGTCCCTCAAATAAAATGCGTTCTGAGTCAGAAGATTACACGGCCTGGAACCAAGCCTTGAACACGGGCGTGTCAGATTGGACACGGGCGTGTCTGATGCCGTGTGCCTTCCCGTGTACTGCTGGTTGAGTTTGGAGCTCGATGAAGCAGGGGGACACGAGCGTGTCTCATGACTGACACGGGCGTGTCAGGTTCGACACGGGCGTGTCGATGCCCGTGTTCTGGTAAAGTTCAGTCGGTACGAATACCGCGTGTGCCGCTTAAGGGTACACGGCCTGTGACACGGGCGTGTCACAGGCCGTGTCAACCAAAAAAGTGGGTTTTGGGGAAAATCATGGCCGTTCATTTTTCTCTCTTTGGATCCAAGGGCTCAGGTGATTCCTGGCTGGATTTAAACAGCAGAGGCTGATGAAGAAAGTCATTCTTCATTTGATTAAGGAAGAGAGAAAGAGAGAGGAGGAAGAAGAAGGAGGAGGAGATCAAGCCACCGGCGGAGCTCCCGTGTTCCGATTCGTGATCCGAGGCCAGCGTTGTGAAGGCAAAGCTGCTGCGGTTCTTTCTCACCGGCTAGTTTTCGATGGCTCCCAAGAGATCGACAAGGGTAATGATCTCCCTTCTTGGACATGTGAAGTCCTTCTTTTCTGCATTGCATAGGGAAAACCCTTCCCCGCGAGTGTGCGGTGGGTTGTGGTGTCCCTTGGGGTAGATATGTGAAGTCCCCCTTGTTAGAGTCCGGAATTGGAGTACGGATCTAGGCATGCAGTGTGAAGCCCATCTGGACATGCTAGTCTGGATTGGTGATGCTTGTTTGCATATCAGAGAAGGCTCTGTGATTATGGCTTGTGTTGCCTTGTGCCTACCTGTTGCTTGGTGCAGCAGGAAGTACTGGATGATGTCCAGGAAATGAAGAGGGTTGGATGCAACTCTTGTGGCAGTGCATTGCCACTTTGTGTGCGGTTGAGCCGTTGGGCTGCAACTCGATGAAAAGGCAGATTGCCGAACAGGAAAGGTGAAACCGACCCGCGCCTATAAATTGCCATGGATACTTCCGTATTTGAGGTGGCACGATGACTTGAGCAACGGGGGGTGGCTGATCCGTACCTGCGTTAGGTCCGTCCGACTTGGAAGCCTGGTTATGGGTTTTGTTGGAGCGCCTAATGCGAGTCTTAGGCCCGCGCGCCGGAAAGACTAGAATGCTCAAATACCGTATAGACGGTGGTGTTGACCCTGGTATTCCGGTACACCATGAATGTGCCCTGAGTGCACGGACTGTCGGGCCGTGTGGCCGATAGTTGTGATGGCTTGAATGTGCCTGCGCGCACATAGTTGCTATATGATGATGCCATGCTATGTAGGGAAAGAATGCTAATGCCCCGAGAAAGGGGTAGGATTGTTATAATTGGGTCAGCTGAATGCTGACCGTTGCATTGTTTGCCACCGTTTGGGTGGATTGTCCCTATGCAGGTGCTGGAGAGCCAAGTGGTAAATGAAGGGCTGAAGCCCTACTGCTGTTGCTGCTGCTACTGCGGCTAGCCCTTGAAGGCTAAGCGAATGTTTTTGCTTGTTTTCTTTTACTCATGTATGGCCGGCCTGCGCGCCGAGGTTTGTAAACCATACGGTGTGGAAAGAGGAACTGTAAGGCCTTAAGGCCAAACTCTATGGATTTGTTATACATTCCGTGGCTATATATATAAAGGTCGTTTATATATTGGACATTCCTGGTTAGAGTTCAAATTACAACTTAAAGCTTCCGCTAGAATGCTCTGAGTTAGGATTCGTGCATGGTTTGGTATTATCCTGTGACCTCACCGTCTGTTTGTGGCTTATAGTGTGGGGCCCCGGCCGGACCTTCTACTATACGTCATGTAACGGATGGGGTCGTTACATTTTGGTATCAGCTTCGTTCGATCTTCCTCTATCGAATTCGTGGACGAATTCTTTTATGGGGTGGCGTGCGCGTGTTTATGCACCCTGCTGTAACGCTAATGAACTCTGGAATGTCCACTAAGGAATGTACAAAATCTTGTTTGAGGAATCTGCGCGTTCATTTTTGTGTTGTTTTGCTTGCATACGTTCGCTAATGTGTGTCTTGTCCACCTATAGGTGATGCGTAGTGGTGCTGGGCAGTCTGAGCCCCAACGCTCTGATGAGAGTGCGACACCAGCTGAGGTACCAACGCCTCCTCCATCTGCAGAAACTGTTCGCTTATTTGCTGAGGCTCTATTTGCCATGATTCAGCCGACCGGGCAAGCGCAGCTGGCAGTAGAACCAGTTCGTGTTGTTGTACGACCCGAGCCGGTTGAGGCTGTAGATCCACGAGCAGCTGATCGACAGTTGAAGCAATTCATGAGCTTCAGTCCGCCTACGTTTACGGGAATGGGATCCCCAACGCAGGCAGAGGATTGGTTATCGCGTGTCAAGCGGATAATGACAGCGATCAGGGCAGGGGAAACTCAAAAGGTCACCTTGGCCACCTTCATGCTTGAAGGAGAGGCGCGGTTATGGTGGGACGAGGTTGAGGTACACCATTTGGCGGGCAGGCAATTAACGCAAGTATCGATTGAGGAGTTCTCTCGAATATTTCTGGCGAAGCATGTCCCAGCGGCGCAACGCATTGCTATGGAAAATGAGTTCCAACAGTTAAAGCAAGGAGAAGATAGCGTGGATATCTACTTGCATGAGTTTACCAGGTTGGGGCGAAATGCGGGAACAATCTTCGCGGATGACCAAAGGAAAACGAATCGGTTCTATGAAGGATTACGGGATGAGTTGAGGTTCCTGCTTTCGAGTTCAGTGAACCAAGGGTTTCAGGCGTTGGTTGATACTGCGTGTGCGTTGGAGAAGGATATGCGGAGGGTGCAAGGGAACAAGGGCTTGGTTGTGTCGAAGCCAGAGGTTCAAGCACCTCGCCCGAGCAAATCGTTTTACCAGAAGAAAGGGGGCAAGAGGTCCAAGCCGTCTGGGCAAGTGACTACGACCGTTGTGTCGGGGGCGACATCAAGGCCGGATTCTCGTACATGCTATAACTGTGGCCGGGTGGGGCATATAGCCCGTGACTGTAGGGTTGTTCAGCCCAAAGGGGAAAAGAAGACGGGTGCGTCTTATGCTGAGAAGGGCAAAGCGGTGGTTGATTCCTCTGCGTCCCAGGCACAGCCCCGAATCTATCAGCTTGGCCAGCAGGAGGCGATTAAGCAAAGTGACGTCGTCACAGGTACGAATTGATTATAGCTTACTTGCTTACGTGCTATTGCTTGTGGTTATTTATAGCTTGTGCATGATGTGTGTGCTGCAGGCTTTGTCCTGATTCGGAATAATTTGGCGAGAGCCCTGTTTGATACAGGTGCTTCACATTCTTTTCTATCTGAGGATTTCGTATCTCGCATTGGGGTACCGAGTCATGTGACGGTTGATAGTACAAGGGTGCTATTGCCGAATGGCTGTGTGATGCTTGCGGATAGGGCTTGCGATGTGGATGTTCAAATAGGAAGTCGGGATTTCGGTTTGAGTGCAGCTGTGCTACCGTTATCGGAGTTTGATGTGATCTTTGGTATGGACTAGCTCTCAAAGCAGCGTGCCTTTATTGATTGCAACTCCAAGGAGATTACACTGGGCCAGAATACCGGACTTGTGACGAAGTTCGCTGGTATACGAGGAGTTGGCGGGACTCTGTTGTCTGCGCTCCAAGTCGTCAATGCTGTTCGGAAGGGCGCAGAGTTATTCTTCACGCTAATTCAGGCTGTTGAGCCAAAGGCCAGTGTCGGTGAAGTACTGGTTGTGTCAGAGTTTGCCGATGTGTTTCCTAAAGATCTTCCTGGGTTACCACCCCAGCGGGAGATTGACTTCTCTATTGAGTTGGTGCCAGGTGCGAAACCTGTGGCCCGCTCACCATATCGCGTTGCAAGAGTTGTGGGAGCAGGGATACATACGCCCAAGTATGTCACCTTGGAGCGCGCGTGTTCTATTTGTGAAAAAGAAAGACGGTAGTTTGCGGTTATGTATTGACTACCGCGAATTGAATAAGCTGACGGAAAAAAACAAATATCCGATCCCACGGATTGATGACCTATTTGATCAGCTGGCAGGATCAACGGTCTATTCCAAGTTGGATTTGAAATCGGGATATTATCAGTTGAGGATTCGGGAAGGTGACATTCCCAAGACGGCGTTTGGAACACGCTACGGTCATTATGAGTTCACGGTAATGCCGTTTGGCCTATGTAATGCGCCTTCGGTATTTATGGACCTAATGCATCGAACGTTCCGAGAGTACTTGGATTTGTTCGTGATTGTGTTTATCGATGATATCTTAGTATACTATCAGTCGGAAGAGGATCATGCAAACCATTTGCGGTTGGTCTTGCATACCCTGCGGAGGAATAAGCTTTATGCCAAGTTCTCAAAGTGTGAGTTCTGGCTCTCTTCAGTAGCCTTTTTAGGCCATGTGGTAAGTGGAGAAGGTATCGCGGTGGATCCGTTGAAGATAAGTGCCATTCGAGATTGGCCAGTGATGTCTTCAGTGGCCGAGGTCAGGAGCTTCCTTGGACTTGCGGGCTACTATAGACGGTTTGTGGAAAACTTCTCACGGATTGCTTTACCTCTGACCACGCTGACGAGAAAAGATCAAAAGTTCATTTGGACGCCGGAGTGCGCGCGAGCTTTTGAAGACTTGAAGAGTCGTTTGACCACGGCGCCTGTGTTGACATCGCCATGTGGTACAGATGGGTATGAGATCTATAGTGATGCTTCCGGGAGCGGCTTAGGCTGCGTTCTTCTGCAGTTTGGTAAAGTGATTGCTTATGGCTCGCGCCAGTTGAAAGTGCATGAGCGGAATTACCCCGTCCATGATTTGGAGTTGGCGGCGGTAATCTTTGCGCTCAAGTTGTGGCGGCACTACCTTTATGGCGTGAAAGTGGACATCTATACAGATCACAAAAGCCTAAAGTATTTGTTGGATCAGAAGGATCTGAATATGCGACAACGAAGATGGATGGAGTTCCTTGGGGACTACACCTTCGAGATTCACTATACTCCCGGGAAGGGGAATGTGGTCGCTGATGCGTTGAGTCGGAAGACTCCGATACGGGCAAGCTGGTTGCAGAGGCATGATCAGCGGTAAATCCAGGAATTGGAAGCATTGGAGATATCTTGTGTTGACAAGGGTTCGTCGACCGATGCATGCTTGAACTGGACGGAGGTGCAATATGACCTTACGGACAGAGTTCGGCGAGCAACGGAGCTTGATAAAAGTCTCCAGTACTATGCTAAAGATGGGCTGGATGACCAATTCGCTTGGGATAACGGTTTGTTACGAAGAAATGGTCGAGTGTGCATCCCGAGTGTGGGTAAACTGAGGGAAGAGTTGATGTACGAAGCTCACTTTGCAAAGTACTCAGTTCACCCAGGGAGCACAAAGATGTACAGAGGTCTGAAAAAGCTGTTCTGGTGGCCCGGACTAAAGCAAGATGTAGCACGTTATGTGGCGGAATGCAATACCTGTGCGTTGGTGAAAGCAGAATGCCAGAAGCCTGGCGGTTTCCTGAAGTCGTTACCTATTCCGGAGTGGAACTTCGATGACATTTCGATGGATTTCGTACACGGGTTACCGAGATCTCAACGCGGTCATGATTCAATCTGGGTGATTGTGGATCGGTTGACAAAAGTGGCGCACTTCCTTCCAAACAGAAGAGACGATTCAGTGGAAGCCTTGGCCAAGCTTTATGTGGAGCAGGTTGTTCGACTGCACGGTGTTCCTCAGAGCATCGTCAGTGACCGGGATGGGCGGTTCACATCGAATGATTGGCGTCTAGTTCATCAAATGTTGGGTACAAAGTAAGCATTTAGTATGGTCTTTCATCCCCAAACGGGTGGCCAGACTGAATGAACCAACAGGACGATGGAGGACATGCTCCGCATGTGCGCCCTAGACTTTGGTAAGAGATGGGAAGATTATATATTTCTTGTCGAATTTGCCTATAATAATAGCTACCAAGCAAGCATCGGTATGGCACCATTTGAGGCGTTATATGGTCGTAAATGCCGTACACCGTTAGCTTGGGCAGAAGCAGGAGAATCTAAGCTGAGTGGGAAAAAGGAAGTCGAAGAAGCTACCTCGCTCATACGCTCTATTCGGGAGAGGCTATTGATAGCCCAAGATCGTCAAGCAAAGTACTACAATGCCAAACATCGGAATGTGGAGTTCGCGGTGGGTGATTGGGTATATTTGAAGATCAAACCCTTCAAAGGCGTGTCCAGGATTCGGCGTTTGAAAAAGCTAAGTCCGAGGTATCTTGGTCCATTTGAGGTGGTGGAGCGAGTTGGGGAAGCTGCTTATCGACTAGCACTTTCAGCAGACTTGGGTGGATTACATGATGTATTTCACATCTCAGTACTTCTTAAGGCTGTGAAGGATCCAGCTCAAGTAGTGGAGAATGATCGGGTACCGGTCGAGTATGGGCTAACGACGAGGGTTCGACCCATTCGGATCGAGGATCGAGCCGAGAAACAGTTGCGGAACAAAGTGATCGGGATGGTCAAAGTCCGATGGGACAATTGTGGCCTTGAAGAGCTAGCATGGGAGCGAGAGCAGACCATGCAAGCTGAATTTCCCGAACTGTTTGTATAAGCTGTAGACCGTGTACCTTTTGTTATAACAGAGTTATCAAGTTATAGCATTGTTTTTCCTTGTTTCCTTACCGTGCAAATTTCGGGACTAAATTTTGTTAAGGGGGGGGGGAGGATTGTAACACCCCAAAAAGTCTCAAAAATGGTTTTGAGGTGCAGGTTGGTTTACACGGCCTGGGACACGGGCGTGTCCCAGGGTGTGTCGGGGGTACACGGCCTGGGACACGGGCGTGTCCCAGGGCGTGTCACTCAAATAAAATGCGTTCTGAGTCAGAAGATTACACGGCCTGGAACCAAGCCTTGAACACGGGCGTGTCAGATTGGACACGGGCGTGTCCGATGCCGTGTGCCTACCCGTGTACTGCTGGTTGAGTTTGGAGCTCGATGAAGCAGGGGGACACGGGCGTGTCTCATGACTGACACGGGCGTGTCAGGTTTGACACGGGCGTGTCGATGCCCGTGTTCTGGTAAAGTTCAGTCGGTACGAATACCGCGTGTGCCGCTTAAGGGTACACGGCCTGTGACACGGGCGTGTCACAGGCCGTGTCAGCCAAAAAAGTGGGTTTTTGGGAAAATCGTGGCCGTTCATTTTTCTCTCTTTGGATCCAAGGGCTCAGGTGATTCCTAGCTGGATTTAAACAGCAGAGGCTGATGAAGAAAGTCATTCTTCATTTGATTAAGGAAGAGAGAAAGAGAGAGGAGGAAGAAGAAGGAGGAGGAGATCAAGCCACCGGCGGAGCTCCCGTGGTCCGATTCGTGATCCGAGGCCAGCGTTGTGAAGGAAAAGCTGCTGCGGTTCTTTCTCACCGGCTAGTTTTCGATGGCTCCCAAGAGATCGACAAGGGTAACGATCTCCCTTCTTGGACATGTGAAGTCCTTCTTTTCTGCATTGCATAGGGAAAACCCTTCCCCGCGAGTGTGCAGTGTGTTGTGGTGTCCCTTGGGGTAGATATGTGAAGTCCCCCTTGTTAGAGTCCGGAATTGGAGTGCGGATCTAGGCATGCTGTGTGAAGCCCATCTGGACATGCTAGTCTGGATTGGTGATGCTTGTTTGCATATCGGAGAAGGCTCCGTGATTATGGCTTGTGTTTCCTTGTGCCTACCTGTTGCTTGGTGCAGCAGGAAGTACTAGGTGATGTCCAGGAAATGAAGAGGGTTGGATGCAACTCTTGTGGTAGTGCGTTGCCACTTTGTGTGCGGTTGAGCCGTTGGGCTGCAACTCGATGAAAAGGCAGATTGCCGAACAGGAAAGGTGAAACCGACCCGCGCCTATAAATTGCCATGGATACTTCCGTATTCGAGGTGGCACGGCGACTTGAGCAACGGGGGGTGGCTGATCCGTACCTGCGTTAGGTCCGTCCGACTTGGAAGCCTGGTTATGGGTTTTGTTGGAGCGCCTAATGAGAGTCTTAGGCCCGCGCGCCGGAAAGACTAGAATGCTCAAATACCGTGTAGACGGTGGTGTTGACCCTGGTATTCCGGTACACCAAGAATGTGCCCTGAGTGCATGGACTGTTGGGCCGTGTGGCCGATTATTGTGATGGCTTGAATGTGCCTGCGCGCACATAGTTGCTATATGATGATGTCATGCTATGCAGGGAAAGAATGCTAATGCCCCGAGAAAGGGGTAGGATTGTTATAATTGGGTCAGCTGAATGCTGACCGTTGCATTGTTTGCCACCGTTTGGGTGGATTGTCCCTATGCAGGTGCTGGAGAGCCAAGTGGTAAATGAAGGGCTGAAGCCCTACTGCTGTTGCTGCTGCTGCTGCGGCTAGCCCTTGAAGGCTAAGCGAATGTTTTTGCTTGTTTTCTTTTACTCATGTATGGCCGGCCTGCGCTCCGAGGTTTGTAAACCATACGGTGTGGAAAGAGGAACTGTAAGGCCTTAAGGCCAAACTCTATGTATTTGTTGTACATTCCGTGGCTATATATATAAAGGTGGTTTATATATTGGACATTCCTGGTTAGAGTTCAAATTACAACTTAAAGCTTCCGCTAGAATGCTCTGAGATAGGATTCGTGTATGGTTTGGTATTATCCTGTGACCTCACCGTCTGTTTGTGGCATATAGTGTGGGGCCCCGGCCGGACCTTCTACTATACGTCATGTAACAGATGGGGTCGTTACACATACTCTCACCACACTCATCCCCTTCCCGTCTTAATGATTCACCCATCAACTCTCCCAGAAACTCACCTATTCAGGATGAAATCATGACTGATTTCACTCCTCCTCCCTCTCTTCATTCTGTCTCAACTTAGAATCCAACGGAGTTCTTTCAAGTTGATCCCTCTTTTCTTTCTCATCTTCTGGAGCTCATCACTCCAACTCTCAAAACCTTAATAGTAGAGGCTATTTCACCTCTTGCTCTCTCTATATCAACTCTATCTGCTTCCCTTGCTGCTTCCACTGTCCCTTCTTCAATTAGGGGCCTGGTTCCAGTTCTCACTAAAACCAGGCAGGGGGAGATGTCCAATGAAGATACAGCAGGTTAAGCCTCAGTAGAACTTCTAAATCAGTCTCCTCTAGCAGTGCAGGAAGAAGAAGCCTTTCAGAAATTCTGTGCAGATATAGTTTCAAACTCAGACTTGCTGACTTCAGATGAGGACACTGATGTGTCATTACCTACCATCTCTAGTGGTGATTGTTTCATCAATCCCACCATTGATCTTCAAATTATTTTGCATTCTTTTTTTATGCTTAAAACAGTTCTGCCTCTAGGTTATTTGTATACTTCCACAGCCATAGTCTGTTATACCAGACCAATGAGCCCCTCAGCTGTGGAATAGCTCTTGCAGATCAAATCAGTTCTAGTGTGTACAGAAATTCATACAGTTACAATGTGTACAGGTATGAATGAGCTAGATGTTATGGCTGTTGAGCCTATGTATGTTATATAAGATAAGGATGAGCTAGATGCTCTCTTAATTGTTGATGAACTGATTCATCTAGTGGCTGCCAGAAATTTGAGATCAGCCCTAGAGACAAGCCTAATAAACTTTTGTGAGCCAAGTGCTCCTATTGCTGAAATTTCCTCTATGGATATTGATCTAGTTCCAGGTCCTATTAGACCCTCCTATCCAATAGATGAAAGTCCTCTTCCCTCTCTAGAATATCTCATTGAACTTGATATAAATGGAGAAGCCAAAGAGAAGGCTGCTAAAAAGATTGCTGACAAACAAGTATAGGAAATAAATAAATTGTATGACAACCCTCCTGATTCATCTGATGATGATGAGTATGATGATTCAGAGGATTCTGATTCTAAGAAAAAGAAAATATCAAAGAAAAGAAAGGCTGCTCCTAAGGATGCACCCAAGCAAGGCAATACAAATGATACTCCTTATTACATTTTGAAAGGAATCACACCATATCCAGGCATGGAAAGCTGGATGTGGTTATCTAAAAATGAGCAGAAAGCCAGGAAGAAGAGCAGGAGATATTCACCTCCTCCTCAGAAGTTCAGAAAAGGCCCTTCTCCTCCTCCTCCTCCTCCTGCTGCTGGTGCTTCTGGGGTTGCTCCTCAAGCTTCTGATGCATCTTCCAAGCCTTCCTCCTTCACTAGGACATATCAAAGGTAGGATAGATCATCCAGACCTCAGTCCAAAGAAAGCAGTCAACATCAAAGAAATCAGAGTTCCACAGAACAAGTCAAAGAAGTTATTTATCAAAAACCCTCCTTCTCTCCTCCTCAACAACAGAAAGTTCTTCCCAAAGTTCAAAAGACAGCCACCTATCAGTCTAGAAGACATGATGAGTCTCACAAGCCCAAGGGAAAGTATAGTGAGGCTGCTCCTCCAAGATCCCTTTATTCTCAGAGTGATGATCACCATAGTACAACAAGCTTTCATGCTCAATCCACTCAGTTCAAAGTAGTTTCAGTGTTGCCACCTGAAGATAATCAGCCACCTATTGAACAGGAAGTGGATCCTAACTTTAGGATGGCCAGTCTTCAAGAATTGATTGGTCTTTCACAGATTATAAAAGTTGTAGAATAAGGAGAAGATCCATCTAGGTTTACTACAATGTCCTCCTACAGAGAAAAAGAGTTGGATAAACTCCAAGTTAGCAAGAAGGTTTTCAATCCAGCTGATTATATGGCATTGCATCCAGAAGCAATTATGCCCAAGACAAGCACTCAGACATCTCTTGGTGGACAAGACCTGATGACTTCTAAGAAGGATGTACCAGATCCTACCAGAAAGATAATTTTCTCTAAACCCTCCTCTGGTCCTTCAAATAAATTGTAGTTTGTACTCTGTTATGTTTTATTGCTTAAACTGATTATATTCAATGCATTGCTATAACATATCTGCTGATGTTATTTCATCCCTATAGATATTTATGGTCTTTATATTTCTATTGCTTTTCAGTTTTGTTTTTGAGTGACCTCACACAAATAGGGGGAGATTGTTGGAACCCTTGTTTGGATTTGTATAGGTTCACTCTAAGGATTTCTTGACCCACATGTATAGCCAGGGTCTTGGTCTAGCCTAAGTTAGGTCCTTTTAGGTCAGGTTTGTGCAGTTCAGCATTGCAGTGGACTCAGACTTAGACTCCGAAAGTTTATGTGGATTTTCTATATCGGTTCGACTATAGTCGAACTCAGCTCGACGATCGACGATCTCCCATCGATGATCTCAGAGTCTTGTACTCTGAACTTAGCTCGACGATCTACGAGCTCAGGTTGACGATTTGGTTTTCTCAGCAGTAATCTCTGTTCTACGATAGTTGTTCTCAAGTCGACGATCTCTGAACTGGGCTCTACGATTTTATGCTGCTTTTAGTTATGAGTTTTTCAGATCGGTCAGAAGTACTTATTTTTGGTTTATAATCAATTTTTTAAAAGGCAAATATATTCTGATAATTAATGCTGTTATTCCCAAGGCTGATAGCCGTATTTCTTGAACCATTAATTATGGTATTCACAGAATATTTCTTTAGCATATTTTATGAAGGCAGATATGGAAGTGCATTTATGTTACCAGCGTTTCTAGCCATTTGAGCTCCTAAAGTATTGCAGAATATTATGCACTGTCCAGGGAATTCAAATTCTTGCCGTTTCTTATTCTGACTGAATATAAAACTCAGAATATAATAAGGATATACAAGAGAACAATCAGACAGACAATCAAAGGATATATATATACAGAAACTTTTCTTCAAAAGATTGATCATTACTATTACTCTTACTCTCAAGGTTTGTTGCTCTGCTGTAATAAGGAAGAAGGAGAACCTTTTCAAAAATCTCTCTTGAGTATTCTTCATTTCTCAGGCTTCAAGGATCTTCAAAAGAGCTCAAATCTTTTTCAGTCTTCAGATCTAAGAAAGCTCTACTACAATATTTTGAAGACCTACACCCAGGGATAAGTTTCCTCTTCCTGAATTTATTCTACATCTCAGGGGGAGCTTGGACATTCTCTTCAATCCACATAATCTTCTCATTTGATTGAGAAAGATAAGATTTCTTTTAATTTTTCCTTTTACCTCCATCTGTACAGGGTTATCTCTCCCTTCAAAAGTGAACTCTTGGTGATAGGGCACCTGAACAAAAACCTATTGGATTTTGGGCTCCTAATCAAAAGCTCAAAGGGTCTCTATATCTACCTGAAAGAGATATTGTGGTGGCAGGGCACCTGAATAAAAACCTGTAGTAGATTCCTACCTTGGTGGTAGAAGAGTGGATGTACCCAGATTTGGTGAACTACTATAAAATTTCTTGTATAATCTGGATGCTTTGTGTTTTCTTTTTGTGCTGAGCTGTATTGTGATAGTTTACCTATCTTTCCCTCTATTATATAAGTATCATTAATTTAATTCCGCAATAAAACTAAACAAATTTTTTATACTCTATTCACCACCCCTCTAGAGTAAAGTCTATCTATCCCTTATTTTCAGACTCGTCGGGTACTACCAGAAGTTCGTAGAGGGATTTTCCCGAATTTTTATCCCTCTTACATCTCTGACAAAGAAGGATACGCCATTTGTGTGGATGCCACAATATTAGTTTTCCTTCCATGAGCTGAAGGGACGGCTTACCTCGACCCCAACCTTGCCCTCCCCATTGGGAAGGAAGGATTCGAAGTCTACACCGACGCATCCTAGCAGGGAATGGGTGTTGTCCTGATGCAGCACGGACACGTGATAGCCTATGCTTCCCGATAGTTGAAGAAGCACGAAAAAAACTACCCAGTACATGATCTGGAGATGGGGGCAGTAATTTTTGCATTGAAGATCTGGCGGTATTACCTCTATAGAGTTCGTTATGATATCTTATCTGACCACAAAAATCTCAAGTATGTGGACACGCATATGGAGTTAAACATGCAATAGAGACGATGGGTGGAGTTTCTTTCGGATTATCAGTACACGATGCACTACCACCCATGGAAGGCGAACGTAGTAGCAGATGCTCTTAGCAGGAGAGCTACCACAACAGGAGCAAAACCTCAGATGATGGCCATGGAGCTGGTTCAAATGTTGGTGGATATGCAGATAACCTTGGTTTCTAAGGCAGATCCCAAATGATATGAGGAGTACTTATCATCGATATGCATTACCAGTGACATATGGGATCACATTAAAGATGAGTAGAGGCAGGACGCTAAACTAAAGCTAATATTCAAGGCTTTGGAGGCTGGCACAGCTGGAGAATACACGTTGGAGGATTTATTAATGTGCTTCAGAGGAAGAGTATATATACCAGCAGTAGGTCAGATACGAGAAGATATTTTGACTGAAGCACACACTAGTAGGTACATAGTGCATCCTGGGATCACGAAGATGACAACCGATCTGAAGAAGACTATGTACTGGCCAAGCATGTAGAAGGAGATCACCTACTTTGTGACGCATTACGAGACTTGCCAACTCATGAAGCCTGAATGTAAAAGCCCGACGGGATTACTGCAGCCACAAAAGGTGCCGGAGTGTAAGTTCAATGACATCGCGATAGGCTTTATACATGGACTCCCTCATTCCCATGCAGGAACTGATTTGATCTGGGTGATTGTTGACAGACTAACGAAGTTTTCCTGATTTATCCCAGTCAGGAAGGATGCTCTGCTCGGAGTTCTGATACAGAGAATTGTGGAACAGTTTGTCCGTTATCATGGTGTACCAAGGACGATCGTATCAGATCGAGATGGGCAGTTTACGTCTAAGGAGTGGAGAGTAGTTCAGGCTAACTTGGGCTCCCGATTGACTTTCAGCAATGTATTCCACCCACAGACGGATGTGTAAACAGAGAGTACAAATCGGACGTTGGGGGATCTCTTATGCCTATGTATCCTAGATTGCGGGGAGCCGTGGGAAAGACCGTTGTCGCTTATCGAGTTTTCTTATAACAACAGTTATCACTCCAGTATAGGCATGGCTCCGTATAAAGCTTTGTTTGGACAGAGGTGCATGACTCCACTATCTTGGATCCATGATGAGGATCTGAAGGCACTTGGCTCGGACTTTGTGGAGGACATAGATGCTTAGGTATGGTTGATTCGAGACATGATGTTGGAGGCCCGGAGTAGAAAGGACAAATACTACGATGCACGACATCTTTAGGTGGAGTTTCGGATTGGTGACCGGGTATTCTTGAAAACATGCCCGATGCATGGAGTCCCTCAGATTCGCGGGAAAAAGATGCTTAGTCCAAGATATATGGGTCCCTATAGGATTCTAGAGAGAATCGACCACTTGGCCTATAGACTTGAGCTACCACCCAAGTTGGTAGGATTACATGACGTGTTCTACGTCTCTTCTCTTAGGAGGGCTCTCCTATGGCCAAAGAGGCAGGTTTTTACTATGACTGGCCCAGTAGCATCTGATAGATCAATCTGCTAGAAGCCATCCAGGATAGACGATACGGAGGTACGAGACCTACGACGGAAGAAGGTTCTGTTGTTCAAGGTCCTGTGGTCGAATCACTGACAGGAGGAGCAAACCTGGGAGCCTCTAGACCTTATGCAGCAAAAGTACCCAGAACTCTTCACTGCAGGTATAACCTTAGCTACCCAAAAAATTCGTATTCTTTAAATTTAAGTTCAAACCCCGTAGGCCTAACCTTAATTTCGGGGACGAAATTTTTATTTTTATGTATTGGGATTTGTAACATCCCAAAAATAACCAGACCCCTAGGAAGTTTTTGTCATGACTAGGTCATGAAAAAGATTTAAGAAGACCAAGAGTACCATGGGTGCCTAGTTAAATAGGTGAAATCACCTTGGTAAAACCAAGCCCAAATGGGGAGGAAAGTCCCGCCTAACTTTAATCTAATTGGGCGACGCCCAATTGTGATGGCCCACTAGCTACAATAAGAGGTAATTACCTAAAGGTCCAAATGCTAGGTTGTCAGGGTACCAAGGTAATGGAGTTGTGGTCGAGGATGACGAAGTATCGTCTTCGCCCTGGTAAAAATAATCCACTTAACTATAGTTAAGAAGTAATGGGAGAAAATCTTGGGGTCGTCGGCCATGGCACACCACCACCACACTCGCCGCCAAGCCCTCCTGCAGGTCTAGTCCTCTTTCTTTTCCTCTGTGCTAGATCTGTTGATCATTAGGAGGAGAAATCAGGCTCAATCGATCCCAATCAGTGAGGAAAAATGAGTGTTTTCCGTGAAAATTCAACCCCTCGGGTTTGTCGGAAACGGCCTCTCTGGCGATCATGCCGCCTTCATGCGATAGCCACCACCTCAACGAAGGTGGTGGTGGCGGTGGTCGGCCAGGGAGGTGGCCGTGTGGCCGGAAATTGGAGTTGGAAGGATATTCTCTTGCACTTGGGCATTTAAGATTGCCTCTTCAGGGGTGGCTGGGTGGAGTGCAGCAGTAGGAGGAGGGGTAGGGATCCTTTCCTCCTGAATTGAAGGAGCAGGCTCCCCCTTAGCACCTGCACTAGATGTGCCAGCTACGTGAGTTAGAGGAGTAGATGGAGTCCTATCCTCAATTTTTTGATGGTCATGAGCCTTGGCAGCTTGGGCTGGATTCTTCAGTTGAAGTTCCCATCTTTGAATGGAAGAAACAAAAACCTTCTTCATGTGGTGAAGAGTTATGCCCTTGGATAAATCAAAAACTTTTTGTTTGAACTCATGCAAGAGAAGAGAAATAATCCTAGCATAGTAAGTTGCTTTAATGCTTTCTATTGTCTTATCAAGAATCATCATACCAAAATGAAATTTCTTCATGAATATAATTGCTATCATCATATAAAAGAAATCGACAGTGATGAAGCATATAGAAGTTTTCTTGCACAGAAGTACTTTGCCCAGAATATCAACTAGAAGTTTGCCCTATGCATTTAGGTCTGGTCGACGAATGTTGTTTATAACAACAGAAATTCCACAGAAGTTATAGGCTCTGTCATAGTCCTCGACAGTTATGTCATCTTCTTCTTCAATCACTAGAAGTTGGAGAAGCTTAGAAACAACTGTCTTGGAAAGCTTAATCTTGATTCCTCTAACTCTTGACTTAATAATTTTACCATTTCTTCTGACCTTTGCATTCTTATAGAATTCTTCGACTTCTGGAAAAAGAATCTTACATGGTTGCTGTAGAACAAAGGTCAAGCCGGCGGTATCCAGAAGAAGAAAAAGATTCTGAAAATCTTCTAAAATCTCTGCAATTCCAATCGAGATGAGTTCACTTCCAATCCCTATCTTCTAAGTCGGTGCCATTGATCCAAAGAATACGAAACTTGACTGCGGGAAAAAATACGGCGTCGAGCTCTGCGATGGTGGCGAAAGGCGAACGGTCTTCTTCTTTCTTTTCGAGAAAGGGGTTTTGAGATCGAGTAAAATGGAAATTCTGGATTTTTCTATTTATATGAGACCTAATTTTTGATGATTAAGGAATTAAATAACATAACATACCTGAGAATATGGAGGCATAAATATCTGGGTGTGAATATCAAATTTGAACATGAAGCTGATGAGTCCAATTTATATAGGGTTTTTCAGACTTATCTGGGCTTGTTTTCTTGCATTTGCGCTTCACTTTTAGTATGTTACTGTTTATATTTCACTTATACACCATTATCAGATGAAGTGCACATTTTGGCTCATTGTGATGTGCAATTGCGCACTATTCTATTGGGGGTAAGCACATGGTGCTCCCCAAGTCTCTCTTATAGTTTTTTTCTTTCTGTTCTGTATGTTGGTGGCTTGTGCCCCCATTGTGATGTTCGCTGTGCAGGTGGTCAGAAAGCCCAGCCTACATATTTTTTTTCTGTGTAAAACACACGGTCGTGCGTTTTCTTCGCGCACTATTTCAGTGTAATCGTGCATTTTACTCAGTGGTTTCCTGGGATTTCTGATCCGCCCATGCGTTTGGTTCCCGCACGGATTATTCCAAACTGTGCGAGAAGGAATCACACATCCTGCCTGTTTTGTCCTTGTTCTGGGTGCTCTGTGGTTACCCGTGCATTTTGGCCTCGCACGGTTGATTCCAATCGTGCGTGATCATTTTTGCATGCTTTTATTACTTATTCCTAATCGCACGGTCGTGCGTTACCTTCACACACGTTTCAGGCCGGTCGTGCGCGATCATTTCATAAAATACTCAGTTCTATTATTGCTCGTGCATTTTTCTTCATGCACGGTCTGCGCCCGTGCGTTTTGACCGTGTGTTAAGAAAATTCTGCGCGATTTCTATTTAAACCTCTATTTTTCGGGGTTTCGGAGACCGGATTTTGCAGCCATTTTCTTCCGGCAGAAGGGCGTTTTGCCCCGTTCTTCATCCTCAAAGCTAGGGCTATGCTCCCTATGAAGTTTCCTTGCGTCCATGGCATAAAGAAGTGAGTTTCCACTCTACGATCTCCGCAAAGTATGGAAGAAGTGAAGGTTTGATGTGGACAACGTTGACCAATAAGAAGACAGGAGCTTAGGAAGCGAGGACAGCCTTCCCCGACCCCGGACGCAACCGATGAGTGGCTCGCTCGACACGGATTGACAACCCGGTGCTTCCTCCCACGTTTATGGCAAAGACTCGTTTGTTGTTTGTATCTCTACCTTTCTCTTCCACATTTCTAGGTTTTTGTATTGGATTTTCATTATTTTTTGATGCAAGAACTTTGATGAACCTTGGGCTTAATGTTATTTTCTTTTGTTCATGCTTGTGAGTGATTCGGTGGTTTGTTGGCTTAAGTTACTTGTGGTGTGAATGTTTGTGTTTGTTACACTAGCAAGTTCTAGGTGTGAGCATAGTGATAAGGTGATTACGACCCTCAATTCCGCAAGCCTTCTCGGACATCCATGTTGCGAACCGGTGCATAGCGGCCCGTATAATCCACTCACCTTGAGAAGCGGTGTCGGCGACCCGCATTGGTTAAGTAAAATTGTTTTATTTTCTTTTACGCATATCAAAACCATTCTCCCATCGTAACCTCGACCTAAGGACTTCAATCTCAAGTCCCCTTCCAAAGTTAAATCCACATTGCCGCATTCCTTGAGAGATATACTTGGGGATAACTCCCATATTTTATTACTTGACTACAATTGGTGCACACGCCGAGTTTGCATCAGAAGCCGTAAAAGAAAAAAAAATTCCTTCTGATTTCTCGAGTGGACAAGCATTACTCGAGTGAAAGAATTATAGTACTCGAGTAATATCTGGAACTTCTCGAGAAGTATCTTATTACTCGAGTAGTATTTCTCGAGAGGTATACTTAGTTTTCGAGTAGTCCAAATAAGTACTCGACTAGTGATAGGTCTTACTCGAGAATTGAAGTATGGACTTAGGAAATTCTGAGTTTTTGAAGTGATTCTTGATTCTTGAGCTATATTGTTAGTCATCCTTCTTTATTCTTCTTTGTTGAGCACGTCAAGTTCTGTTTTGAAGAACGAGAACTTGGCCTCGTCCAGTAGCTTCGTGAAAATGTTTGCAACCTGTCTATCAATTGGGACATACTGGAGGTTGATGTCTTCATGCTCCACTTGCTCCCGGATGAAGTAATATCTCAGCTCTATGTGCTTTGTCCTGATGTGAGAGACTGGGTTGTTGGCTATTGTAATTGCATTGGAAGAGTGGCAAAACATTGGGATATTTTGGAACATCAAGTTGTAATATTCAAACTGGTTGTATATCCATAGCAGTTGTGCACAACAACCTCCTGCAGAGATATACTCTGACTCAGCTATTGAAATTGCAACACAGTTCTGCTTCTTGCTACACCAAGATATGATTCTTCTTCCTAGGAATTGACAAGTCCCGAAATTTCTCTTCCTGTCATCTTTACTTCCTGCAATTTATGCATCTGAAAAACCAATTAGTTCGATATCATAACTTCTTGGGTACCATAAACCAAGATTTGGTGTACCTTTAAGGTATCTCAAAATCCTCTTTGCAGCAGCGTAGTGAGATTCCTTACAGTTCACTTGAAATCTACCACATACACATGTTGAAAACATTATGTATGGTCTACTCGCAGTAAGGTCGAGCAAGGATCAAATTATACTTCTATACTTGGTTTCGTCAAAAGGTTTCCCTTTCTCATCCTTGTCTAGAGACATAACTTAACCCATTGGAGTCCTCATAGAGGTTGCATTCTCCATTCCGAATTTCTTAATTAACTCTTTGGTGAACTTAGTCTGCAAGATGAAAATTCCATCTATAGATTGTTTCACCTGAAGTCCTAAAAAATACTTCAGCTCCCCCATACTACTTATTTAAAACTTTCCTTGCATAAGTTTTGAAAACTTCTTACAGAGGTTGTCGTTAGTAGAGCCAAAAATAATATCATCGACATAAATTTACACTAGAAAAATCTTGGCTTTTATTCCCCTAAGATATAATGTCACAACCCGCATTTTCTCCGAATTTAGAAATTATCAGAGTATGAGAAAACACGCGTCATGATGCCACGTCGAGCAGGGGATAACTGCTGACGCTCAGGCAAAACCATCTACTTACTTAATAGAAGAAATTCATGAGTTTAATGATTAGAAAATCAGTTATATTTTAGAGGTCGTCTCCCTCAGCTCGGTGGATCATCTAGTCCACAGTTTAAAACTACATATACGCTGCGGAAAAATACTTTATTCAGGTTTATCATCCTAAGGAGCGCTTAAGGGTCCCAAGAGAACCACTTATGCTATGCAAGACCCTATATTTAATTTATATAATGTATAAGAAAATGGACTTGTACGTGATTGGAAAATAGTGATTTAGTTTTATAAAACATGCTGATCATCAGCCTTTTTTATAAGAATAGTTGTAGTTTAAAAATAACTAGCAACCTAACATAAAACCTCCCCAGAGCAAGTAGACGATCTCCAGAAAAAGATAGCAGCAGAAGTAATATATCTAGTACAAAGGTAAAAACTACCAGTGGGCGCCAACAACCTGACACGAACCCACTGGCACATATGTATGTCTGTTAGGAAAGTACAGGAAAACTACCTCACTAACAAAGCAACCGGATCTCAAAAATCCCAGAGACCACCAGCAACACCACCGTAACCTAGCCACCAAACTAGCTACAGCTCAGAACCTGAGGCATTCCAAAAGAAAACAGAATACCTCAGCAAGCAAAATAAGGTAAAAACTGCATGAAAGAGTCAACCAAGGGGGAAAAAGTGAAAGAAAGAAGAACAACATGAAGAAGAAAAAGTCACAACTGTCCAAAGTAGGATAACAAGAAAAGCACTACGTGCAAGGAAACAGCAACCACCCTGTCCAGGAACTACATCCTGCAGGGCCTACTAGGCTACCAAGAGCCTAAAGTGCTGCAATCTACCAAGGAAGAAACTTCTAACATCCTAAGCTGTGGGAAATGGTAGTACTAAAAACAAATAGCATGGATCCGGGTTGGAGGCATACTCAGTCCCTCAACCACCATTTCCATGCCAACAAGCTCAAGGGTCTACATGCGAAAGCACAAGGGACCTTCCACCCCCTTGCCCAGCCCGTACCTGGAGCAAGATAGAAGAATAAGAGTGGCCTTGGCTAAATTTCACAGCACATCCCCCATGAAGAGCTTCAACCCACCACTACTAACCACGACCCACGATTCGGCCATTAGGAAAGAGAAACATGGCCGACAAGGAAATTACAAAAAGAAATCAAATCAAGGAATTCACTCAAGAACGAGAATCAAGGTAAGGGAAAGTGTTGAAATAACTCAACACGGCTTGGCGTTGAGTGGGACCCACTCAATGCCTAACCAGACATTGGAGTTGAGTGAGCTAGCCTCACTCAGCGCTAAAACAAGCATGGCGTTGAGTGAAGCTCACTCACTCAACGCTTCCTATAAGAACAACTCTGGCGTTGAGTGAGCCAACCTCACTCAACGCCAAAACATCCATGGAGTTGAGTGAGGTACACTCACTCAACGCCCTGGTACTTAGCCAAAAATAGAGAAAGTGGCGTTGAGTGAGCTGGCCTCACTCAACGCCAAAACAGTAATGGCGTTGAGTGAAGCTCACTCACTCAACGCCCTTACACTTAGCCGCAAAAGAGAACTACGGCGTTGAGTGAGTCCACCTCACTCAACGCCAAAACAGCAATGGCGTTGAGTGAGGTTCACTCACTCAACGCCCTAGCACTTAGCCGCCGCGAGGAAAACCTGCGGCGTTGAGTGAGCTGACCTCACTCAACGCCAAACCAAAAATGGCGTTGAGTGAGGTCAACTCACTCAACGCCAAAGTACTTAGCCTCAGAAAAGGCTATGGTGTTGAGTGAGGACACCTCACTCAACGCCAAAGTACTAGGCTGCATAGAGGCGATGGCATTGAGTGAGGTCGACTCACTCAATGCCGAAACCGAAATGGCGTTGAGTGAGGTCGACTCACTCAACGCCTAAACACTTGGCTTCACAGGAAAACCGTGGCGTTGAGTGAACTTGCCTCACTCAACTCCAAAACGGAAATGGCGTTGAGTGAGGTCGACTCACTCAACGCCAAAGTACTTAGCCGCTAGTAGGGGCTACGGCATTGAGTGAGTTCACCTCACTCAACGCCCCCGTACTTAGCCAAAAAAAACTAACAACTGACCAGCTGTGGCGTTGAGTGTGTGCACCACACTCAACGCCAAACCCGCAAAGTCTTTGAGTGTGTGCACCACACTCAATGCCAATCCCGGGAAGGCTTTGAGTGTGTGCACCACACTCAATGCCAACCCGAGAGCCCAAACTTGGCTCTTCAAAAAACAACACAGCAGGCACCCCCTTCTCTCTCTCTCTCGGCTTCACCCGCAAGCCACCAACCAGACAACAATCTGGAATTAAATCGGCGGCATTACGCCGGCGGGTTGGGCACCATCAACACAAAGAAGGGGGCTCAGTAGGAGAATCTAAGCCCTAAAAATTCAGCAAGATACAAGATCAACATTGCCTCTACCCTAGGGCTAACCGGGATTTTCAATAATAACAAGAGAACAAGAGAATGGCAAGGGCTAGAACACCACTTGGCTCGATTCCCGGCGAAGCTTAGACGGCTTTCCCTCTCCTTTGCTTGGCACTAACAGCAGCAGCACCTAAAACATTCTCCCTAACATTAATGGCGGAAAATCATCAAAACCGAAATCCCAATCTCACCAAAATTCCACGAAAAACGGATATCTTACCGTCAAAACAAAGATCTAAGAGAGAGCAAGACAACGCCGCATTCGGAATCGGAATCCGTCCACGAACAAGCCCGGAATCACCGTCCGAAGGGGTACAGGAACAGCGGTTTTTCTCTCTGATCTCCCGAACAAGCAGGCGACGGTTTCTCACAGGAAGAAGAAGAATAAAGAAGTGGGCCGCCACTTCTAAACAAAGCTTTTATATAAAAACTGGACACACCACTTCGGGAAAACCGAAAACTTGCCGCCTATTCTCTTAATGATAAGAGAAATAAAAAGGTCTAGCCTATACTAGGCTGCCACCTAAGCAAGGATTTAAATGCTGAATAAATTCAGCCGTGGAAACAACTCTTCAGCCCATAACTGAAGGTTTCCTCTCAACTATTCAAATCAATAATTAATTATATATACTATTAACACACCAAACGACGCGAAAACCGAATCACCTCGGAATTCGACGAAATTCGTACCGTAGCTAAATACCCACGCTACGAACTCAACGGCGAAGTCGAAATTAACTTTCGATGGACAGAACTCGAGTTTTACCCAAATAAAGCCAAACACAAACATCCCCCCGAGAGGCCACAGCGGGTCACCCAAAACGACTCGGCTTACTAGGGAGATCTTGCCAACAGGCTACAGAATAGGGCACTCAGTTCTAAGGAGCTAAACCACACTCCACAAATGGCACAAGCCACGGAAACGCGTCATTGTAACGCCAAACAAGAATAAAAATAATCGCAGAAAAATCGGGGGCGTTACAGTCACTCCCCCTAAAAGAAAGTTTCGTCCCGAAACTTTACGCACAACACTCCTACTAAAGAAGGAAAAGTAACTAATAGGAGTTACAAGAAGGGAAATATACCGATCAAATCAGCTAAACAGGTGAGGGTAAGCCCTCCTCATGGCCGACTCTAGCTCCCAAGTCGCGCTCTCCAAATCTTGATTTTTCCAAAGAACCCTCACCATCGGTATGGACTTCTTTCGCAGCACTCGCTCCTGAGTATCCAAAATACGAACCGGCACCTCAACAAAAGAGAGGTTGGGCTCCAACTGGGGCACAACGTCCAAGATCTGCCCACTGCTGCGCACACACTTCCGCAATTGGCTAACATAAAAAACATTATGAACACCTGGGAAGTTCGCTGGCAAATCCAATTTATAAGCTGACAGGCCAATCCGTTCCAAAATCACAAGCGGGCCCACATACCTCGGGTCCAATTTCCGATTCTTACCAAACCTCTTTACACCCACCATTGGGGAAACCTTGAGAAATACAAGGTCCCCTATAGAAAACTCCAAGGCAGACCTACGTCGATTGGCGTTCTTCTCGTACCTCTCCTGAGCTATACGAACCTTCTCTCGAATAAGCTTCACGGCGACTTCCATTTCCTCCAGCGCATCAGGACCCAACAAAGGCCTCTCACCAGCCTCAGCCCAAAATAACAGAGTCCTACAACGCCTCCCATACAAGGCTTCGAACGGAGCCATCTGCAAACTTTCTTGATAACTATTGTTGTAAGCAAATTCCATAAGTCGCAGCCGCTCATCCCACGCTCCGTCGTGGTCTTAAATGTAGCATCAGATCATATCCTCTACAATCTGGTTCACCCGCTCCGTCTGCCCATTGGTCTGTTGGTGGTACGCAGTAGAATACCTCAGATGCGTACCCAAGCCCTCATGCAAACTCTGCCAAAAACGAGAAGTAAACCGGGAGTCTCGATCGGAAATGATGCTAACCGGCACACCGTGGAGTTGGATGACTTCATTCAAGTACAACTCCGCTATCTTCTTCATTGGGTAATAAATCTTATAAGGCACGAAGTGAGCACACTTCGTTAATCTATCCACTATAAACCAAACAGAATCAAATCCCCTCGGGGATTTCGGTAAGCCCGCAATGAAGTCCATAGATATACTTTCCCACTTCCAAGTCGGGATCTCTAGCGGAGTTAACCTTCCACCAGGCCTTCCATGATCGGCCTTCACACGCTTACAAGTGTGGCACTCAACAACAAATCGGGCTATATCTCCTTTCATGCCATACCACCAGGCAATTTGCCTAAATTCATGGTACATCTTCGTAGATCCTGGATGATAGGCAACGCTGTATCCATGAGCCTCTCTGCAAATCATACTCCTAATGTTCCCAACAGCGGGGATGCAAAACCTGCCGCGGTACTTCAAAGTACCCGCATCATCGATAGCAAAATCTGGCAACTCTCCATTCTCTGTCCTGATGAATAAGTGCAGAAGATCTGGATCGTCTTTTTGGTGCAGTCTGGTCAAAGAAATCCAAGACGGCTTTGCCACTGATAAACTACTCTGCAAACTGCAGCATCTCACTGATATATCCATAAGGAGGAACTCCTCCACTAAACGATCGGCGGAGAGGTTAAAGATCTTTCCCGTCTTTCGGCTCAGGGCGTCGGCCACCACATTGGCCTTGTAAGACCCCCTTTTTTTTCTTTTTCAAACCACCGGGGTCTTAGCCCAGAATTGCCGCTTTGCGGTGGCACCGACTCACGGGAAGGTCGCCACTACAAAATGCCAATTCTGCCGGCCCTTTTCGATCGCAGAATAGTAGCATAATGAAGTAAAAGCAAGTCCACAATAATCACATGTATATAAATAAATCTCCACGAAGGGAGAGTCCACAATAACAATAATAATAATCAGAGTACAAAAAGGGGCTTATGCCCAGTACATGTAATCCTCACTACAAGTCACTCGCGGAAGCAAAACTAAAACTAAGCGTCACCGTAACTGTCACTGAACCGAGAGCACCCAAGCTGGACTGGCCCGTCTCCACCGACTTTGTACTCTACTGGTGCTGCATCTCTAGGTGCTTCTTCCTTTTCGGCCTGCCATCGCCGCCTCGCGATCCACGTCTGCGTCTACGTCTTCGGCCACCTGGCTGCTGAGTTGGTGGGGTCCCACCCATCCAGGGGCATTTGACCCGTGTATGTCCCGGCTGGTGACAATGGTAACACGATCGCGGGGCCAACTCTGCCAGGAACTGCAATTGCCGTGACCCTTCCATATGGTACACCTAAAATGTTGTGGTTCGAAAACCGTTAGTCATAAAGACTAAGCCCTATCATCCCCTACCCCTTCCCCCATGGCTCCTAGGTACCGAGCGGAGAGGAAGAAAGGGAAGGACATGAAGGTAGAGATTAATCAAGAAACAGATGGCAGCGGAACTAATCTAGCAATTCTATGATAGTATGACAGAAACAGAAAGTAAGAAAAGTAACCTTAACTTATGTGCGAAAACGCATAAGCCAAGGGATCTTCTGCTACGCTCCCATCGTATAGAGTGTCCCATACCACCTATACGTTGGGGTGTCGGTTATCAAACAACAGCATATGTTTATATATTGAAATTAACCATTGATTTATAAACTTGCCCACACAAGCTTATAGACCAAGGGGTCATTTTGCAGGTCCTAAAGTATAAGCGTCCCATACCACTTATACTTTAGGTGTCAGGGTTAAAGGAATCGATTATGCTATGACATGCAAGTGGGTATGATGAAACATGCAAGTGCAACTCACACACCCGACTCTGTGCACACAGACCTTTAGTTCCCCCTTTCGGAGCCGTTACCTCCCAGGATACCTCCGTAGTGGCGGACGGAAGCGGTGGGTTGGGCCTCGCCCACCTCAAAACCAGTAAAAGCACCACTAGTCTGACCAATTGTACGCCTCAATGCTTGGTGCACTAAGAGGACGCCTGCGTACTCTTGCCGGCTAGCGCACCAGACTTCTGTTGGCAAAGTGCTAACCACCCCGCCGAGTCAACGATATCGGTGTCGGTGCAATCGAACTCCCCGATATCGAAAAACCCACCACCTTAACTTTTCCTATTTTATGCACATGCAAGTTTTATCGTAAACACACAAAACCGAGCCGAAGCTCCCCGGACCAAAACGTCCGTCTCCAAACCATCCGAGCCGAAGCTCCCCGGACCCAAACGTCCGTCTCCAAACCTACCGAGCCGAAGCTCCCCGGACCAAAACGTCCGTCTCCAAACCAACCGAGCTGAAGCTCCTCGGACCCAAACGTCCGTCTCCAAACCTACCGAGCCGAAGCTCTCATCAATCTTCCTGTGCCACAGTGTTTATGAAAAGTGCAGCCCTAGTTACTAAGTTACTCTTGTCGGTTTGTTATTACAGTTTACGTTAGCCCAGGACTGCCCCCGTTATTCCCCGTGAAGGGCTCTCAAGGGGCACTAGGAACCAAGACGGCGGCATTACGGCCCGAAGTTCCCTTTCGCAAGGCACTTATTGTTATTGGTTGATCTCCCTTAACCCGATTCCCTTCTCATATTACGATAGACTATCCTAGGGTGATTTTTAAACCTTCCACTCTTCGGGACGGACGAACTTTCGTCGAACCCGAGCACCTCTTAACTCTAGCCATCACTACTTCTCTCTACTCTTCATACTATCCTATCGTGATTTCACCACACAATTGCCCACCCAGACAAAAATGATTAACTCCAATGACTTCATCAGATCATGTCCTATTGCAATTCACAATTGCTATATGCAGACCGACCTAGACTACATGTCGAACCGATTATGCAATGATCCAATACTCATCCAAATGCCCTAAATTATTTACTGGAGACTTATCATGATATAAATGACCTAAATCCAAAAAATGGAAATTTTCCTAATTTATTTGGCATTAAATTAAATTCCTCAAAAATCCCAAGGGCTATCGGTTTGAACATGAACTACCCTAAGTTCTCATGCAAGATGTCCAGTAAATTTATGATAAATAGTAGGTTATCTCAATAGGTTAAATTCAAAGTATCATAATTTTTCTATCATCAAAATGGCATTAAAACTATTTTTGAAATAATCTCTATCTTCTATCATTTATGAATCTAGTACAGAAAATATTCTTCTAAAAATTATAAATAATTTATGACATGCAGATAAAGGCCTAAAATTAGCACTGGCCCAGTTTCATAATTTTTCAGTAATAAAATCATCCCTAAATAATTTTTCAAGCATAGAACCCCTTTTTAACTTTTATGAAGGAAGTACTGGATGTACTCAACTAAAAATTTATATAAAAATTCAGGGGTAATAATTCTGTTCTAAAATCTATATTTCCAAAATTTCATGAGATTTCAATGAACAGAAATTCCTAAATAATTAAATCATCATCTAAGGCCATAGCAAGCTTTACAAATGAAGTGCTAGCAATAATCAACATAAAATTCCAGAAAAATTGCTATAAGTTCTACCTGATCCAAAACTCACTCTACCCGAATTTCACAGTTTTTAAGTAAGGTTCGGTGACTGATTTTACCTATTTGATATTTTACCCTAAAACTAAGGTTAGGGTTTTAAGGTATCTACTTGTCTCCAAATTCTCCAAGATTACATCCAGACGGTTCTTATCAAGCTTTTGTCAACTCTACAGAGTTTCAAGGCAAAACAAGAGCAATTGCCCCCCATGTCCTTCACAACCCTCAAAACCCTTCATTTAGGGTTTGAGCTTGGATCCTAGGGTAAACAAACCCTAAACCTCACCATTTTTCTCCAAGCAGGTTATAACACCCTTCTAAGTCAGAGATCAGAAAATCAGCCTCTGTTGAGGTGATTTGACCTTTCCAAACTCTTAGTGCACTTTTTACTAAAAGGTGTCTCACTAATGCCTAGTTAAGGGTAGAAGATTTCCTACCCAAGACTCCTCCAAATCAGTTGGAATTTTGTACAGACCTAGGTTTTATAGCTAGGGACCACTCACCAAAATTTGGGAGGGTTTGGAGGTCATTTGACCACTTAAATAAATTCCTCTAAGTTTATTAAATTAAAACAAAAACTTTAGGCAAAGTATCTCCAAAAATTCACATTTTTGGTCTGCCTTTAGGTATTGCTAAGGTTAACCCCCTGCCCAAATTTTAGGTCATTTGGACAAGGTTCGAAGAGTGGGCATCCATTTTAATTTCTGTCCAACTCTAGATACAGCCCCCACTAAAACGGGTGCTGCGGCCGAACCGCTTACCCAAACGAGTTGAAACCAATTTTAGATTACTCTAGACTCGAAGGGCTACAACTTTTGTGTCTGGTCACTTTTCCTAAAACGGCCTCTAAGTGCCTCGTTTTGCAGCATCAAAATGTGTCCATCCAAGAATATTTTCCTTATAAAATTATTTACATAATTTATATATTATAAACAGTTTTTACTGTTCATCTTCTACAGAACCCGAAAACCAGACACAGAAACTCATATTTCCTATAGCACTTTCGCGCTCCGTCACCGGTCGTCCGGTCACTTGCATGGCCAGCCACCACCACCACCACTTCCGTTGAGGCGATGGCTATCGGTCGGCGGTGGTTTGGCCGCCGGAGGTGGCGGTTTCCGGCGAACTCAAGAATACATTTTTTTCATGGTTTTCCATGAAAACGAGAGATGGGTCCGGCTCTGTTGAGCGCGAACTTCCTTTCTAAGAATCCTAAGATCTACCCATGAAAGAGAAGAAGCAGAGGAGGACCTTATTCATGGTTTGACGACGAGATGGACGTTGGTCTGTCATGGCGCAGTGGTGGCGTCGTCGGAATTCTTCTACAGCACCGTACAAGCTCCAAATCCGTCGGGTAAGGGTGGAAACTCCATCTCTGAGTCTAGGGAGCCTTTTTGAAGGGAAGAAAGGAGGGAGGGGAAAGGTTGAAACGTTCACGGCCATTAATATTTCTTCTTAATAACGTTTCGGTTATGATGCAGGGAATTGAATTGCTGGAAACGAAGAGATGTTTGCCAGGTGGCGATTTCCTATTGGACCAACATTTCCTTAATTATTTATATAATTACAGAAGGAAAACGGTCCATAAATACTCCTGGTGTAACTTCCCATAATCAGAATTGATTACGACGTCGGTTACCGAAATTTCCAGTCTGGCTGACGTTTCGGCCTTGGTCACGGGCATGACACATTGGTCACGGGCGTGACAGGCCCGGATAGCCAATTCTGGGATCGACGATTGTCGAACTGAGATCGACGATCGTCGAAGGGTGGTCACGGGCATGACACCTGGGTCACGGGCGTGACAGGCCCGTGTGGCCAATTCTAGGTCGACGACCGTCGGACTGCGGTCGACGATCGTTGAAGGATGGTCACGCCCTAGGTCACGGGCGTGACACTTGGGTCACGGGCGTGACAGGCCCGAGCTGCAAATTCTGGGTTTGACGATCGTCGATTTGAGGTCGACGATCGTCGAAGGGTGGTCACGCCCTAGGTCATGGGCGTGACACAAAGGTCACGGGCGTAACAGGGTCATGAGGCAAATTCTGCGCTCGGCGATCGTCACGCTGAGATCGACGATCGCTGAAGGGGGTCACGCCCTTGGTCACGGGCGTGACACCTAGGTCACGGGCGTGATAGGGCCGGGTTGAAAATTCTGCGCCCGACGATCGTCTCCCTGGGATCGACGATCGTCGAAGGAGTCACGCCCTAGGTCACATGCGTGACACAAAGGTCACGGGCGTGATAGGTCGGTCACGGGCGTGACCAACCCGTGACCCGAAATCTCGGACGATTTATTTCAATTTTTGGGCTTCCTAGGGTTCTGTCACGACCAACCGACTCCTAGGGGTCTAGCCGGAAATGGGATGTTACAAATCCCAATAAACAAAACAAAGATTTCGTCCCCGAAATCAAGGTTAAGCCTACGAGACTCTAATCGGGAAAAAGAAGCTTGTAACATCCCATGAAAGTTGAAAGATCTACATCTCTGCATTACGTTTGCAGTGTGCAGTTTTGATTGTTAAGACCCATTCGTCCAATTGTCAAGATATACACCCCCAATAACAAAGGATTAGCCCCTATTCTTGAAATTTTCGGTCTTATTGGTTTAAAATAGGAACGCAGATTGATTGTCCAGAGGGGTTTGTGAGGTATACCCGACCGAAAAGTTCTAGATACCTTTGTCGCATCGAGTCTTGTGGCTCTCATGTATGCTCCTCCTGCCCATGCTTGTAGAACCTTGACTAACGGAACCTTATTCTGACGCAAGGTCCGTACTCCTCTACCATTGATCCGAATCGGCTCTAAGTGAACTGACTAGTTGGAGGCTACCGGTCCATCTGTGGTCAAAATCTGCTGCTCCGGGCGCAGTAAAGCCCTCTTAAGTGAAGAAACGTGGAATACGTCGTGTAGAGCTACCAGCTCTGGTGGCAACTCCAGCCTGTAAGCTAGGGCTCGATCCGCTCCAGGATCCTGTAAGGGCCCATATACCTAGGGCTGAACTTCTACCTCCGACCACGCACCTGTGAAACTCCATGCACTGGCCGGATCTTCAAAAACACTCGGTCCCCCCACTTGAACTCATCTTTCTTGATCGGAATGAATCTGTCCACCTTCGTCAACCGATCGACGATGACTCAAGTCGAGTCATTTCCCATCCGTGATCGGGGAAGTCCGTGAATAAAACCCATCGCGATGTCCTCAAATTTCCCCTCCGGGGGTATATATTCTGAGATACATCATCCTTCTGATGATACAACCCAGCGATTAAATCTTTACCTTCTCAGATATCCCGTATCTTGTTACCCGTCACCTAATTTCACGTGAGAATAGTTATGACCTGTAATTATTCCGTCTTATTACTATGTCATTGTCTTGGTAACGCTATGGGTCATCATTCCAAACAATTTTTTTTTTTACAAAAGCTTATGTTTGCCCGAATAACGTCGAATTATATCGACTTCCATCTCACTGTGTTTGTTAAGCCACTTTCCCTAAACTAGATCCAAGGGAACCCAATGCCAATACTAATTTGCCCAATAAACAAAAGTTTAGCCCCCAATAAACAAAAGATAAGCCCCTACATATCTTGGGCTAAGTATCTTTGATATTACCCTGTTACATCCGTCCTAGTTGGGTGCACAATCCCTAGGGCATCAATCTTCGACTTGGGGGTCCACCCTGAAACTCGTTAATATACTCCATACTTTAAACTCTCTGAGTCACATTTACGACAACTTTATCCGGGTCAAAATTTTCCCAATCTCACATGGTTATCTTCCGAACTTGAATTCCTATCCGACCCTGAGTGTTTGTCTCGGTGGTTGCCTCTAGGTAATTTTGTTACTGGTATTGAGGATTAAGACTACTTGTCTTTTACCATTCTGCTAATGTACTATTGGTCTCAATTCTCCTTAAAGTAGTCTACCTATCCGAATATTCGTTGATTGGGATAGTAGGGACACCTGAGTTTTCGTCTTAGGTAGTCATTCTCGTGCTAAACTCCTCCTTTATTCTCTTTGGGTACCTCCTTACCTTAACCAAATTCATACCCAAGGTCTATTTTGAACTAGGGCATACTATAGGTTGTCCTGGCTAGTCACGAGTCCTAGTTGGTTGAGTCTAAATCGTTGGTTAGAGGATGATAAGATGAGATCTTCACAGTTGGAGGTATTCCCTAGCGGGGGCAGGGTATGCCACAGGCTACAAAGAAGGATTTCAATTAACGACGAAGTGGACTTTCACATGTGATTTCTCTTATGGGCACACCACTGCTTCCGCTGCTTAGTTTGTCCCCAAACTAAACTCGAGCGGGGGTGACCCAGGGTTAGTGGACTGCTACTTTTCCGATCGAGGTCCCCTCTGATACCACTTGTAAGACCCCCTTTTTTTTCTTTTTCAAACCACCGGGGTCTTAGCCCAGAATTGCCGCTTTGTGGTGGCACCGACTCACGGGAAGGTCGCCACTACAAAATGCCAATTCTGCCGGCCCTTTTCGATCGCGGAATAGTAGCATAATGAAGTAAAAGCAATTCCACAATAATCACATGTATATAAATAAATCTCCACGAAGGGAGAGTCCACAATAACAATAATAATAATCAGAGTACAAAAAGGGGCTTATGCCCAGTACATGTAATCCTCACTACAAGTCACTCGCGGAAGCAAAACTAAAACTAAGCGTCACCGTAACTGTCACTGAACCGAGAGCACCCAAGCTGGACTGGCCCGTCTCCACCGACTCTGTACTCTGCTGGTGCTCCATCTCTGGGTGCTTCTTCCTTTTCGACCTGCCGTCGCTGCCTCGCGATCCACGTCTGCGTCTACGTCTTCGGCCTCCTGGCTGCTGAGTTGGTGGGGTCCCACCCATCCAGGGGCATTTGACCCGTGTATGTCCCGGTTGGTGACAATGGTAACACGATCGCGGGCCAACTCTGTCAGGAACTGCAATAGCCGTGACCCTTCCATATGGTACACCTAAAATGTTGTGGTTCGAAAACCGTTAGTCATAAAGACTAAGCCCTATCATCCTCTACCCCTTTCCCCATGGCTCCTAGGTACCGAGCGGAGAGGAAGAAAGGGAAGGACATGAAGGTAGAGATTAATCAAGAAACTGATGGCAGCGGAACTAATCTAGCAATTCTATGATAGTATGACAGAAACAGAAAGTAAGAAAAGTAACCTTAACTTATCTGCGAAAACGCATAAGCCAAGGGATCTTCTGCAAGGCTCCCATCGTATAGAGTGTCCCATACCACCTATATGTTGGGGTGTCGGTTATCAAACAACAGCATATGTTTATATATTGAAATTAACCATTGATTTATAAACTTGCCCACACAAGCTTATAGACCAAGGGGTCGATTTGCAGGTCCTAAAGTATAAGCGTCCCATACCACTTATAACTTTAGGTGTCAGGGTTAAAGGAATCGATTATGCTATGTGTTAGGTACATTGGAAAATATGTACCTGATTTGAAGAAGCCCAACTTAGCTCAATGATATACATCAAGGTGTATTTGATGTTGTTTTAAGTTGACATGTGCAGGTGAAGAAGTGTTAAAGAATGCAGAAAAATATTCTAAGTCCATGTGCCGACACCTGAAGAATCAGTGTCGACACTTCAGAATATTTGTGTCGACACTTGAAGGAAGCTGTGTCGACACAGAGAAAGATAGTCGACCACATTTGTGTCGACACTGGGAAGCAGTGTCGACTCACAGGAAGATAGTCGACCACATTTGTGTCGACACTGGGAGGCTGTGTCGACATAATGAGACAGAGTCGACACACATTGGCAGAAGTCGACAATACTTGTGTCGACACCAGAATCTGAATCTACAACAACTGTGTCGACACACAGGACTTGTGTCGACACACTGCAAAGTCAAGACTAAGTTATTCTCTGAAGAAACTGTGTCGACTTAAAGGCAAACCTTTCGACATCATCAAAGGCTGTGTCGACACCAAAGTTACTTGTGTCGACACGTACAGACAGTTGGTCTCGACACTTCCTGACAGTCTGTCTCAACACATTGCTGACCAAGAATAAGGCACAGGATCTGTTTGAAGACTTGACAGCTGTGGGTTGCAGCCAGTTAACTGATGTTGTCAGACTTGTCAGAAGACAATTATAAACCGGATCAGCCGGTTACCGTTAAGAAGATCTATAAATAGACAGATTCAGAGAGAAGTAAAAACAGTAATGAGAAGATTGAACTTTGGCAATCAAATTGAGAAATCAAATCAAGAAGGTGTAATACACTAAAGAAGATCTTCATCAGAAGATCTAAGAAGACGATCTCAGGATCGATCTAAGAAGAGTTCTAACAAGAATTCAGAAGTATCATCAAAGGTGTTGGATAGAGAGGGATCCACCCATTTTGAATAAGAAGAAGGAAGCCATCAGTGGTTTCTCAAGAAGCTGTTTGGAAATCAATTCAGCTAAGTTCAGATTCAAGAAGCTTTGAAGAAAGCTCAGATTCAGTTGATTTCATCAGCTGATCAAGAATTGTCTTGTCCTCTTCTCTCTCAACAAAGGCAAGACATTAAAAACTTCTTTTCCAAATTTCTGTAGGATCTGTTTTACACAGTTCTGAGTTGTAAGCCTGTGATATAAAGGCTGAGTGTAGGAGAGTTGATCTCTGAGTGGTAGGGCTGTTTGCCTGAGTGTAGGAGAAGGTTCTTCTCTGAGTTGTAGGCCTTGTGGAAAGGCTGAGGTAGGGCTGTAGTGCTTGAGTTGTAGGAACCTATCAAGGTTCTGAGCTGTAGGATCTGAGGATCTGAGAATAGTGGAAGTTTGGCCGAATCTAGCATACTGCTAGATAGGTGAAGGGGGAAAGTGGATGTACCCAGACCTTGGGGAACCACTATAAAACATTGTGCAATCTGTGATGATTAAATGTCTGTGAATGCTGTGCTGGATGTTTTAATTTTTGTAATTGAATTCTGCCTAAAAAATTGAACAAGCAATTAGAACCTATTCACCCCCCCCCTCTAGGTGTTTAGGTTGTCTTGAAAGTAAAACTATCAAGTGGTATCAGAGGGAGGTTCCTCAAAAAAGACTTAACAGTCTGAGGTAGATCTGAAAGGCAGAATCAAGATTCAAGAAAATGGGTTCTGGAGAGAATCATAAGGAGCTAGGGTCTATGAAATTACCCATATGCAAGATGGAAATCTTTGGAATTTGGAAAGAAAGAGTCAGGTTGTTTATGGAGGCATCTGACCTAAGAATATACATCACAGTTCAGGAAGGACCCTTCATTCCAATGAAGGTATCAGTTCTTGATGCTAATATTCAAACTCCAAAGAGTTATTCTGAAATGACCAAGGATGAAATCATTTTGGCAATCATGGATAATAGAGCACAGAACATTATTGTAAGTGTCATAGATGATTCAACATTTCAGAATCTGATTCACTGCAAGACCTCCAAAGAAATGTGGGACACATTGATTGTCTACATGAAGGGATCAGAAGAAGTAAGACAGGACAGGAAATCTATGCTCAATCAGGAATATGAAAGTTTTAGACAAGGAAAATCTGATAGCATAACTGAGTGCTATAAGAAATTCTATAGAATTGTGAATGAGCTAATGTCCTATGGAAGAGTCTTCAGTAATTATGAACTGAATGACAAATTCTTGAGATCCTTAACAAAGGATTGGGACACAAAGATCTGTGTCATAAGAGAAGTGGCTAAATTGGCAGAGATCTCTCCTCCCACCTTGTTTGGAAAGCTGCTATCCTATAAAATGCAACTTTTGGTGAGGAAGGAGGAGGAAAAGAATTCAAGAGGAGAGCATAGAGAAAAGACCGTGGCATTCAATGCTGAATACATCAGAAAGAATAGGAGGATATCACCATCCCATCCTAAGGAAATTGCAGAAGTCAGTTCAGAAAATTCAGATAATCAGGGTTTAGAAAGCTGTGATTCAGATGCAGACTTTGCTACATTCACAAGGCAATTCCAGAGGTTCTTGAAGAAGAAACAGTGGAAGTCTAATCCCTCTACTTCACAGCAAGTTGATGACTATTATCAGAAGAAAAAGTCATCAAGGAAAGAAAAGAGCAGATCAAAGCCCAGCAAGGCTACTACTTCAAAGATTGTCTGCTATTATTGCAATAGACTTGGACATGTAGTGGCTGACTGTCCTGATAAGAGAAAGGAGTCTTCAGACAAGAATAAGACTCATAAAAAGGGCAAGAAGGAGAAATCCTTTGTTGCAAAGAAGGATAAAAGCCTAACAGATCAGTCAACTTCAGAGTCAGAATCTGAAGCAGAAGCATATATTGGACTATATGTTGTATCTGAAGAAGAGGAGTTTCTGCAGTTGCTAGACTCCATCAATGAACAAGAGGATCATCAGTGCATGGGACTGATGGCAGGATCAGAAGAGGACATATGCCAGAATCAGTCTGGTCCTAATAAGGTATAATGTCCTTCTATGAAATCTGTTTGTAGTACAAGTACAGAATCAGCTACATCTGCATCAAGTGATGTAGATGCATCTGAATCTGAAGGAGATGTCTATCAATTGATAGATAAGTATGGGGACTTGTTGCAGGCCCTTAAGAAAAGCAAGAACCTGGTTAAATCTCAGCCTCATGAAACTAAGGGTAGCTGCAACTGAAGAGGTAGCTGCAACTATTATTAAGATGGGTGATCAAGTGAAGAGTCTGAAGTCAAGCGCATACCCAACTGACTGTTCTACTTAAAATTAAATGACAATTGCCAAGCTCAGAGGTGAAGAATATAACTATTATTCAGGATGAACCTGGCACCAATTGAAGGATAATTACTGTTACTACAATGATCAAGTGAAGAGTCTGGAGGCCACACTAAGAATTGAAAAAGATTTAGTGGCTAGTTACTCTAAGCCAAAGTCTGTCTTACCCTTGATTGATGAATTTGTGAATCAAAAGGGTAAGGCAGGATTAGGATTCAAAGGTAACTCCAGGGCTGGCCAATTCAAGAGGAAAGGCAAAGCTCCTGTCAAGCCACTGAACTTTTCAGTCCCTATTAAGTTTAGAAAGGTGGAAGTTGCCTTCTAACCTATATGATCATGAAAATATTCATGGTCATATTAAGTCTAATGTTCTGAAAAACAAGGGTGTAAATGCCAACAGGCCTACCTATGTTCATAAACCCAATGGTTATAAAAAATCAGTGGGTGAAGCAGCTGCAGCACCAGCAATGGACAGAAATTCTTTTGTCAAGGATGTATCTAGAACTAGATACAATAGGTTTGAATGTTGGTGCTGTGGCAAGAGAGGCCATTTTGCACTAGACTGCTGGTATAACACAAGTGTTAGAAAGAACAATAGTCTACCTGTTAGAAGAAATAATGGTAGCTTTGTTAATGCTAACTTGAACCAAGGACCCAAGACTTGCTTGGGTTCTAAGGGTAAGTAAATCTGTGTTGCAGGTAAATCCAAGTAACCATGCCCCTATATGGTACTTGGATAGTGGTTGTTCCAGGCACATGACTGGAACAAAGGGGCTGCTGAAGGAGTATTCATCTGTCAAAGATGGACCTAAAGTGATCTTTGGTGGATCTGAAAAAGGAGTCATCAAAGGGTTTGGTAACATTTCTTCTAACCTAATTACTATTACCCAAGTGGCTTATGTAAAAGGTTTGAAACATAATCTAATAAGCATAAGCCAGCTGAGTGATTTAGGATATGACATTTCATTTGTTAAGGATGGATGTCATATCAAAAGGTCAAGTGATCAAGAGATCATTTTGACTGGGTATAGGAAGAGAAATGTATATTGTCTTAATTTTGTATGTGAGAATAAAGCTTCTCCCATCTGTCTTGTAGCTGATGACAATGCTTCTCATTATGTTAAGTGGCACAAGAAATTGGCTCATCTTAACTACAAGATAATTGGCCAACTCTTTATCAAAGAGTTAGTGAGAAATGGTCCTCAAGTTAAGTGTATGAAGGAAGGGATATGCTCAGCTTGTCAAAAGGGCAAGCAGACAAAATCCTCCTTTCAAAGCCTTGAAAACAAGGATTCTGTGAGGTGCTTATACCTCTTGCATATGGATCTTTTTGGTCCTATGCCAGTTCATAGTCTAGGTAGGAAGGTCTACACTTTTGTGGTTGTAGATGACTATTCTAGATTTACATGGGTATTCTTTCTGAGATAGAAATCTGAAACCCCAAGTGTCTTACTTAATTTTGTAAAGCAAATTCAGAATGAACTGAATAGTACAGTGGTCAAAATCAGAAGTGACCATGGTACTGAGTTTCAATCTGAAAGCATGACAAAGTTATGTGAAGACTTTGGGATTTTCCAAGAGTTCTCCTCACCAAGAACACCTCAGCAAAATGGAATTGCTGAAAGAAAGAATAGAACATTAATTGAAGCTGGTAGAACTCTATTGAGTGACACCTCTCAACCAGAATATTTCTGGGCTGAGGCAGTAAACACTGCTTGTCATGTGATCAATAGGGCTTCTATCACCAAGAGCCACAATAAGACTCCCTATGAGATTATGAAAGGTAGAAAACCAAATCTATTCTACTTTAGAATCTTTGGTTGCAAATGCTATATACTTAACAATGGTAAGTCATATTTGACTAAGTTTGCTGCCAAATCCCAGGATGGGATATTTGTTGGGTACAGCACAAATAGTAAGGCCTCTAGAATCTTCAACTTGACTACTCAAGTTGTTGAAGAATCTGTGCATGTTGTGTTTGATGAAACAAGATTAATCAACAGTGAGTTGTCTTGTAGATCAAATGACTCAACAGGTATAAGCAAAGGAATGGACAAGCTCTCCATTGCTGAAGCTTCAAGGGAAGATGGAGTATTGGAAAATGAAGGATATTGTCCAGGGGGAGTACAAGACACAATAGAAGATGAAGAAAACCAAGAGGTTCAGCATAATGAAGGAGCTGGAGGTGTTCAACTAGAAGGGAATCTTCCTCTAGCTACAAGACATTTAAGAGACCATCCAACTGATCAGATAATAGGTGATCCAAGACAGGGAGTGCAGACTAGAAGCAGAAGTCAAAGCACAGTTCTGCATTCAAGTTTCCTGTCACAAATGGAGCCTAAGAAGTTTGAAGAAGCCATCCAAGACCTGCACTAGACTGATGCTATGCAAGAGGAGCTGAATCAATTCAGAAGGTGCAATGTCTGGGAGCTTGTTCCTAAACCAAGAGGCCACAATATAATTGGGACAAAATGGATCTACAGGAACAAGTTGGATGAGAATGGAGTAATAGTGAAAAATAAAGCAAGATTGGTTGCTAAAGGATACAGGTAGGAAGAAGGGATTGAATTTGATCAAACCTTTGCCCCAGTAGCAAGGATGGAGGCAATCAGAATGTTCCTTGCCTATGCAGCCTATCAAGACTTCAAGGTATACCAGATGGATGTGAAGTCAGCATTTCTGAATGGTGATCTTAAAGAAGAAGTATATGTAGAGCAGCCATCAGGTTTTGTAGATCCTCTTAAACCTGATTATGTTTATAAGCTTAGAAAAGCTTTATATGGGTTAAAGCAAGCCCCAAGGGCTTGGTATGAAACCCTGTCTACTTTCCTTATTGAGAATAAATTCTCAAGAGGAAAAATTGACAAAACTCTATTCCTTAGGGAATCCAAAGGCAAGATCATCTTAGTTCAGATCTATGTTGATGACATAATCTTTGGATCTACTGAAAACAACCTTTGTAAAAAGTTTGCCAAACTTATACAAGGGAAGTTTGAGATGAGCAGTATGGGGAACTGAAGTTCTTCTTGGGACTCCAAGTAAGACAGACTGATGATGGCTTGTCCATATCCCAGTCAAAGTTTACTAAAGAATTAATCAAAAAGTATGGTATGGAGTCATCCTCCATCATGAGAACTCCTATGGGGACAAGTATGCCTATATTCAAAGATGATGCAGGTAAACCTGTTGATGAGTTTTGTATAGACGAATAGTTGGTTCTCTACTATATCTCACAGCTAGTAGACCAGATATTATGTATGCTACATGTGTCTGTGCTAGGTACCAAGCCTGCCCTAAAGAGTCTCATTATACTGCAGTCAAAAGGATTCTGAGATATCTTAAGGGCACACCTAATCTAGGCCTTTGGTACCCTAGGAATAGAGATTTCTACTAACAGGTTATTCAGATGCTGACTTTGCAGGATATAGAGAGGATAGGAAGAGTACAACAGGTACTTGTCAATTCTTGGGAGGAAGATTGATATCTTGGAGTAGTAAGAAGCAGACCAGTGTGGCTATATCTACAGCTGAGTCAGAATATGTTGCTGCTGGCAGCTGCTGTGCACAACTATTGTGGATACAGCATCAGCTTAAAGATTATGGTATTCAAGTAAGTAGAACACCTCTTTTGTGTGATTCTAAGAGTGCAATTTCTATTGCTAATAATCCTGTTTCTCATAGTAGAACTAAGCATATAGAAATTAAATACCATTTTCTTAGAGATCATGTAGAAAGAGAAGACATCACATTGGAATTTGTTAAAACAGATTATCAAATAGCAGATGTATTCACTAAGCCTCTGGATGAAACAAAATTCAATAAATTTAAAATTGAATTAGGCATGCTGTCCATTGATTAGATTATCACCAAACTTACAAATAACATATTAGATTATCAAATGGTCTTAAGTGGTGTAGACAGAAACAGAAATTGGCTAAGTAAAATAGTGTCGACACATTCAGTAATAATGTGTCGACTCAGTGAAGTAATGTCGACAAGTCAGAAATATTGTGTCGACACAGAGAATATGTGTCGACACTTAAGAATTAAATTGTCAACTAATCCAGGAATGTAGTGTCGACTTCACCAGAATAGTGATGTCGACACTTACAAATTTTGTGTCGACACTTATCCTAAGAGTCGACACAGATTTACTGATACTCTACTATATCTCTCAGGTGTCGACATATACACATTTGGTGTCGACACATAGTAGACAGATTAGTTGTCGAGATAATAGAAGTTTGTGTCGACACATTCCATCTGTGTCGACACATATAGACTGTTTTTGCCCGCCTTTTGATCTTCTTTCAATAGAAGGTATAAATAGGTCAAAAACTTATTCAGTCGACACGCTTACAAGGTTTTCAAGACTGAAACCCTGTGTCAACTTTCTCTCTCTCTCTCTCTCTCTTATCTCAAGCTTTCTCACCTGAACAATGGCGCCGAAGATTGAATACAACATCAATGAAGGTTATGAGTTAGTAAGGAATGCCTTTGTCGAAGCCCCAACAGATGTTCAACGAGTTATCTCTCTTATTTCCGAATCCGGATTAGAGTTCATAGTTTCTGAACCTTCCAAGATATGGAAGAAGGAGGTGCATGAATTCTTTAACTCTGCATCAATAGGTTCAGATGTTCTCAAGATAAAGTCCACTATGCATGGGTCGACAGTGAGGATTACCCCAAGAAGTCTAAGGAAGATTCTACATTTACCAATAATTGAGAATGAAGAAGAAGTCCCTGCTTCTAAGTTAAGGGAGGCTATCCAATGGTGCGGATTGGATCCCACTCTGAAGATTGGAGCTGCTTTCAACAGGAAAGGGATGAATCAGCAAGGGAAATTTCTGTCTGAAGTAGTTGGCAAGGTGATTCTGTGCAAACAAGGGGGACATGATAGGATTTCAGCCTCTATGTTCAGCCTCATGACCAGAATTGTGTTTACAATTCCAACTAATTGGTCAGCTGTAATCTTTGAAAAGATCAAGGAAGGAATAAAGAAGCCAAATCTGGCTAGAATTATGAGTTTATATCTGAATGGAGTGATCCCTGAGGTAATGCAACACCTGCCAGGAACAAAGATCAATCACATGAGAAAGATGGACATGAGATTGTTTTCTATGTGGGATAGGGTGCTGTCTAAGGATGTGCCTGATGAGAGCAGGCAGGACACCCCAGTGAAATCCTCTTCTCATGCTCAAGATACTGAGCAGCTTCAAGAAGAACAAGAGAGGAAGCAGGATGAAGATCACCCTGTGTCTACTCCAGCCCAGCAAGACACTATACCTGCACAAATGCAGGGGGAGCAAGCTCATTCTCCTGCCCAGAATGAATCTACTCCTATCAGGGTACAGTTGCAGGGGGAGCTGGTGTATTTTCTTATAAAAGATATTTCTAATATTTCAATTTCTGTACAGTTGTAGGGGGAGCAAGTGTACTCACCTACCCAGGACATTACCAATACTGAACAGGAACAGGGGGAGAAGATGTCAGACCAAGTGCAATAGGCAGTCCAAATTGATATCTCCAAAGATCTGAATATAGAAGATCTAATTGATACATCTTCTGTTCAAGCTCAGAAGGAATATACTCTAGATGAGTTATTCCCTAATGTTGATATGGCTACTGATAGAGTAGAAGAGGGGCAAGAGATTGAAAAGGCCCTTGACATGGAGATAGAAATTGAGAAGGAGCAAAGGTTAATAAGCAGGCTCTACAGACTACAACTCAACCATCTCATTCTGAATTTAATTATAACAAGTTTATGGTTGATTTGCAAGTTAAGTTAGATGACCATAGAGTGGCAGTTGAAAAATATGTTGATGAGAGCAATAAGGCCCTTCAATTTGACTTGGCTCAGGATATAAAGTCAATTCGATTTGAAGTCAATATGCATAAGAAGGAGATGACAGATTGCTTCCATAAGGGAGGTAATGCTGTGGTATATTTGGCAAAACAACAGCAGTCCATCATCCCTAAAGTAGATGATATTGCTTTAAAGCAAAGCTATGTTTTGGAGAATCAGCTAAGGATGAATGACAATTTAACTGAATCTCATCATGAGATTATTGCTGAATTGAAAAAGAATACTCCAGGCCTGCCTGCAGCTAGAGCAAAGGAGATGGAAGAATTTGATAAGACATTTCAAGCTGCTATTGAATCAGTTAAAACTGCTATCACTACCTCTCAAAAGGACATATCTGACAAGCTTCAAAAGTTAAAACCATTTTTTAAAGAGGGAGTGAATTATCTGGATGGACAGATCAGATTTCAGAAGGAAAATCTAAGAGATCATATTACCAGAGAAGCCATAAAGGGGGAGAGGTTGTTGGTTCATGCTGGCTTAGAGCACACCAAATGGGTGACAAATAGTATTCGAGCCACATTGGGATATCCACCTTTGTGTGATGATGCTATGGTGGCTGAGTCAGGAATACAAACAGGTCTACTTGAAGGCAATCAACCTGAGGTTGCCCAAGTTATTTACCCTCCTCCAGATTTTGATATGATTGATCAGCAAGTTCAAGAAATGTATAGTCCTCCAAAGGAGGTTAACAGGGTTGTTATTGAGAATGTGGATAAGCCTGAGGCCACTTTGAAAGAACAGCAAGATGCTCTACTATCTAAGAAGAGATTTAGAGAGCAGGCTGAACTTAAGCCAGATTTTGAGCAGTGGAGCCCTACTTCAAGAAATATTATACTCACTGCATGGAAGGCTGTGAAAGACCAAGTTCATGAAAGAGGAAAGTGGTATAATGTAATAGAATGGCAAAAGCATGAAGCTAGGCAGGAGAGAATAGTACAGTTCAGAAGAAATGCCAAGCTGGGTAGGCTTCCACCAGATGCTCAGGAGCCGAGCAAGTACTTTCCAAAGCCCTTTCATTACTTTGAAAGACAAAGGCTCAAGGAAGAAGCAAAGAAGAAAGCTGATCAAAAAGTCAAGAAGCCAGCTGAAGATGTTGAAGCTCCTGTGAAGGCTCAAATCCAATCTGGCAAAGGCATTGTCATAAGAGAGCCTGATCAGTCTTAGTTTTAAGTTCTTTCAAATATGTTTTATAATGTTTTGATTAAATCATTCAATATAAAACTCTGTAATCAAACATTATCAAGTTATAAACAATATTTTGTTTGGAATCATATAATGTTCACTCTGTGATGGATTGTTCATATTTTTGGAATCATATAATGTTCACTCTGTGATGGATTGTTCATATTTTGTTTATATTAAGTATTCCTGTTATGTCATATATCATCATATTATACTTTTTATAAATGGTGTATATCATTGGCTATAAGGGTTATGACTTCTCTAAATAGTGGGAGATTGTTGGGTACATTGGAAAATATATACCTGATTTGAAGAAGCCCAACTTAGCTCAATGATATACATCAAGGTGTATTTGATGTTGTTTTAAGTTGACATGTGCAGGTGAAGAAGTGTTAAAGAATGCAGAAAAATATTCTAAGTCCATGTGTCGACACCTGAAGAATCAGTGTCGACACTTAAGAATATTTGTGTCGACACTTGAAGGAAGCTGTATCGACACAGAGAAAGATAGTCGACCATATTTGTGTCGACACTGGGAAGCAGTGTCGACTCACAGGAAGATAGTCGACCACATTTGTGTCGACACTGGGAGGCTGTGTCGACACAATGAGACAGAGTCGACACACATTGGCAGAAGTCGACAATACTTATGTCGACACCAGAATCTGAATCTACAACAACTGTGTCGACACACAGGACTTGTATCGACACACTGCAAAGTCAAGACTAAGTAATTCTCTGAAGAAGCTGTGTCGACTTAAAGGCAAACTTGTCGACATCATCAAAGGCTGTGTCGACACCAAAGTTACTTGTGTCGACACATACAGACAGTTGGTCTCGACACTTCCTGACAGTCTGTCTCAACACATTGCTGACCAAGACTAAGGCACAGGATCTGTTTGAAGACTTGATAGCTGTGGGTTGCAGCCAGTTAACTGATGTTGTCAGACTTGTCAGAAGACAGTTATAAACCGGATCAGCCGGTTACCATTAAGAAGATCTATAAATAGACAGATTCAGAGAGAAGTAAAAACAGTAATGAGAAGATTGAACTTTGGCAATCAAATTGAGAAATCAAATCAAGAAGGTGTAATACACTAAAGAAGATCTTCATCAGAAGATCTAAGAAGACGATCTCAGGATCGATCTAAGAAGAGTTCTAACAAGAATTCAGAAGTATCATCAAAGGTGTTGGATAGAGAGGGATCCACCCATTTTGAATAAGAAGAAGGAAGCCATCAGTGGTTTCTCAAGAAGCTGTTTGGAAATCAACTCAGCTAAGTTCAGATTCAAGAAGCTTTGAAGAAAGCTCAGATTCAGTTGATTTCATCAGCTGATCAAGAATTGTCTTGTCGTCTTCTCTCTCAACAAAGGCAAGACATTAAAAACTTCTTTTCTAAATTTCTGTAGGATCTGTTTTACACAGTTCTGAGTTGTAAGCCTGTGATATAAAGGCTGAGTGTAGGAGAGTTGATCTCTGAGTGGTAGGCTGTTTGCCTGAGTGTAGGAGAAGGTTCTTCTCTGAGTTGTAGGCTTTGTGGCAAGGCTGAGGTAGGGCTGTAGTGCCTATGTTGTCGGAACCTATCCAGGTTCTGAGCTGTAGGATCTGAGGATCTGAGAATAGTGGAAGTTTGGCCGAATCTAGCATACTGCTAGATAGGTGAAGGGGGAAAGTGGATGTACCCAGACCTTGGGGAACCACTATAAAACATTGTGTAATCTGTGATGATTAAATGTCTGTGAATGCTGTGCTGGATGTTTTAATTTTTGTAATTGAATTCTGCCTAAAAAATTGAACAAGCAATTAGAACCTATTCACCCCCCCCCCCTCTAGGTGTTTAGGTTGTCTTGAAAGTAAAACTATCACTATGACATGAAAGTGGGTATGATGAAACATTCAAGTGCAACTCACACACCCGACTCTGTGCACACAGACCTTTAGTTCCCCCTTTCGGAGCCGTTACCTCCCAGGATACCTCCATAGTGGCGAACAGAAGCGGTGGGTTGGGCCTCGCCCACCTCAAAACCAGTAAAAGCACAACTGGTCTGACCTATTGTACGCCTCAATGCTTGGTGCACTAAGCGGACGCCTGCGTACTTTTGCCGGCTGGCGCACCGGACTTCTATTGGCGAAGTGCTAACCACCCCGCCGAGTCAACGATATCGGTGTCGGTGCAATCGAACTCCCAAATATCGAAAAACCCACCACCTTAACTTTTCCTATTTTATGCACATGCAAGTTTTATCGTAAACACACAAAACCGAGCCGAAGCTCCCCGGAACAAAACGTCTGTCTCCAAACCAACCGAGCCGAAGATCCCCGGACCCAAACGTCCGTCTCCAAACCTACCGAGCCGAAGCTCCCCGGACCAAAACGTCCGTCTCCAAACCAACCGAGCTGAAGCTCCCCGGACCCAAACGTCCGTCTCCAAACCTACCGAGCCGAAGCTCTCATCAATCTTCCTGTGCCAACAGTGTTTATGAAAAGTGCAGCCCTAGTTACTAAGTTACTCTTGTCGGTTTGTTATTACAGTTTACGTTAGCCCAGGACTGCCCCCGTTATTCCCCGTGAAGGGCTCTCAAGGGGCACTAGGAACCAAGACGGCGGCATTACGGCCCGAAGTTCCCTTTCGCAAGGCACTTATTGTTATTGGTTGATCTCCCTTAACCCGATTCCCTTCTCATATTACGATAGACTATCCTAGGGTGATTTTTAAACCTTCCACTCTTCGGGCCGGACGATCTTTCGTCGAACCCGAGCACCTCTTAACTCTAGCCATCACTACTTCTCTCTACTCTTCATACTATCCTATCGTGATTTCACCCACAATTGCCCACCCAGACAAAAATGATTAACTCCAATGACTTCATCAGATCATGTCCTATTGCAATTCACAATTGCTATATGCAGACCGACCTAGACTACATGTCGAACCGGTTATGCAATGATCCAATACTCATCCAAATGCCCTAAATTATTTACTGGAGACTTACCATGATATAAATGACCTAAATCCAAAAAATGGAAATTTTCCTAATTTATTTGGCATTTAATTAAATTCCTCAAAAATCCCAAGGGCTACCGGTTTGAACATGAACTACCCTAAGTTCTCAAGCAAGATGTCCAGCAAATTTATGATAAATAGTAGGTTATCTCAATAGGTTAAATTTAAAGTATCATAATTTTTCTATCATCAAAAGGGCATTAAAACTATTTTTGAAATAATCTCTATCTTTTGTCATTTATAAATCTAGTATAGAAAATATTCTTCCAAAAATTATAAATAATTTATGACATGCAGATAAAAGCCTAATATTAGCACTGGCCTAGTTTCATAATTTTTCAGTAATAAAATCATCCCTAAATAATTTTTCAAGCATAGAACCCCTTTTTAACTTTTATGAAGGAAGTACTGGATGTACTCAACTAAAAATTTATATAAAAATTCAGGGGTAATCATTCTGTTCTAAAATCTATATTTCCAAAATTTCATGAGATTTCAATGAACAGAAATTCCTAAATAATTAAATCATCATCTAAGGCCATAACAAGCTTTACAAATGAAGTGCTAGCAATAATCAACATAAAATTCCAGAAAAATTGCTATAAGTTCTACCTGATCCAAAACTCACTCTACCCGAATTTCACAGTTTTTAAGTAAGGTACAGTGACTGATTTTACCTATTTGATATTTTACCCTAAAACTAAGGTTAGGGTTTTAAGGTATCTACTTGTCTCCAAATTCTCCAAGATTACATCCAGACGGTTCTTATCAAGCTTTTGTCAACTCTACAGAGTTTCAAGGCAAAACAAGAGCAATTGCCCCCATGTCCTTCACAACCCTCAAAACCCTTCATTTAGGGTTTGAGCTTGGATCCTAGGGTAAACCAACCCTAAACCTCACCGTTTTTCTCCAAGCAGGTTATAACACCCTTCTAAGTCAGAGATCAGAAAATCAGCCTCTGTTGAGGTGATTTGACCTTTCCAAACTCTTAGTGCACTTTTTACTAAAAGGTGTCTCACTAATGCCTAGTTAAGGGTAGAAGATTTCCAATCCAAAACTCCTCCAAATTAGTTGGAATTTTGTACAGACCTAGGTTTTATAGCCAGGGACCACTCACCAAAATTTGGGAGGGTTTGGAGGTCATTTGACCACTTAAATAAATTCCTCTAAGTTTATTAAATTAAAACAAAAACTTTAGGCAAAGTATCTCCAAAAATTCTCATTTTTGGTCTGCCTTTAGGTATTGCTAAGGTTAACCCCATGCCCAAATTTCAGGTCCTTTGGACAAGGTTCGAAGAGTGGGCATCCATTTTAATTTCTGCCCAACTCTAGGTACAAGCCCCCACTAAAACGGGTGCTGCGGCCGAACCGCTTAACCAAACGAGTTGAAACCAATTTTAGATTCCTCTAGACTCGAAGGTCTACGACTTTCGTGTCTGGTCACTTTTCCTAAAACGGCCTCTAAGTGCCTCGTTTTGCAGCATCAAAATGTGCCCATCCAAGAATATTTTCCTTATAAAATTATTTACATAATTTATATATTATAAACAGTTTTTACTGTTCATCTTCTACAGAACCCGAAAACCAGACACAGAAACTCATATTTCCTATAGCTCTTTCGCGCTCCGTCACCGGTCGTCCGGTCACTTCCCAGGCCAGCCACCACCACCACCACTTCCGTTGAGGCGATGGCTATCGGTCGGCGGTGGTTTGGCCGCCGGAGGTGGCGGTTTCCGGCGAACTCAAGAATACATTTTTTCATGGTTTTCCATGAAAACGAGAGATGGGTCCGGCTCCGTTGAGTGCGAACTTCCTTTCTAAGAATCCTAAGATCTACCCATGAAAGAGAAGAAGCAGAGGAGGACCTTATTCATGGTTTGACGGCGAGATGGACGTTGGACTGTCATGGCGCGGTGGTGGCGTCGTCGGAATTCTTCTACAGCACCGTACAAGCTCCAAATCCGTCGGGTAAGGGTGGAAACTCCATCTCTGAGTCTAGGGAGCCTTTTTAAAGGGAAGAAAGGAGGGAGGGGAAAGGTTGAAACGTTCACGGCCATTAATATTTCTTCTTAATTACGTTTCGGTTATGATGCAGGGAATTGAATTGCTGGAAACGAAGAGATGTTTGTCAGGTGGCGATTTCCTATTGGACCAACATTTCCTTAATTATTTATATAATTACAGAAGGAAAACGGTCCATAAATACTCCTGGTGTAACTTCCCATAATCAGAATTGATTACGACGTCGGTTACCGAAATTTCCAGTCTGCCTGACGTTTCGGCCTTGGTCACGGGCGTGACACATAGGTCACGGGCGTGACAGGCCCAGATAGCCAATTCTGGGATCGACGATCGTCGAACTGAGATCGACGATCGTCGAAGGGTGGTCACGGGCGTGACACCTGGGTCACGGGCGTGACAGGCCCGTGTGGCCAATTCTAGGTCGATGACCGTCGGACTGCGGTCGACGATCGTTGAAGGATGGTCACGCCCTAGGCCACGGGCGTGAAACTTGGGTCACGGGCGTGACAGGACCGAGCTGCAAATTCTGGGTTTGACGATCGTCGATTTGAGGTCGACGATCGTCGAAGGGTGGTCACGCCCTAGGTCACGGGCGTGACACAAAGGTCACGGGCGTGACAGGGTCATGAGGCAAATTCCGCGCTCGGCGATCGTCGCGCTGAGATCGACGATCGCCGAAGGGGGTCACGCCCTTGGTCACGGGCGTGACACCTGGGTCACGGGCGTGACACGGCAGGGTTGAAAATTCTGCGCCCGACGATCGTCTCCCTGGGATCGACGATCGTCGAAGGAGTCACGCCCTAGGTCACAGGCGTGACACAAAGGTCACGGGCGTGAAAGGTCGGTCACGGGCGTGACCAACCCGTGACCCGAAATCTCGGTCGATTTATTTCAATTTTTGGGCTTCCTAGGGTTCTATCACGACCAACCGACTCCTAGGGGTCTAGCCGGAAATGGGATGTTACAGGCCTTGCCTGGATGATACTGGATCTTTACATCATAATCGGCCACATACTCTAGCCACCGCCGCTGACGCAGGTTCAACTCCTTCTGCGTGAACACGTACTTCAGGCTCTTATGGTCAGTGAAGATCTTGCACTGATCCCCATAAAAGCAGGTGTCTCCACAGCTTCAACGCATAAATAACCACTGCGAACTCAAGGTCATGCGTCGGATAATTCTTCTCATGAGTCTTCAGTTGCCTTGACCCATAAGCAATCACCTTTCCAACCTGCATTAATACGCACCCCAGACCTACAAGTGAAGCATCCACGTATACATTATAATCCACACCCTCAGTAGGCAGGGTCAGAACGGGAGCAGTGCACAATCTCTTCTTTAGCTCCAGAAAGGCTTCTTCGCACTTCTCGTCCCAAACAAAAGCCACATTCTTCTGAGTCAGCTTGGTCAAAGGTGCAGCTAGGGAAGAGAAACCCCCCACAAACCTCCTGTAGTAGCCAGCCAACCCTAGGAAACTCCTGATCTCCTTAGGGGTATTTGGCCTACTCCAATCCATCACTGCTGCGATCTTTTCTGGGTCGACCGAGATCCCATCCTTGTTCACCACGTGGCCTAGAAATGAGACCTGAGGCAACCAAAATTCGCACTTGCTCAACTTGGCGAATAACTTGTGGTTCCTCAACTCCGATAGAACCAAGCGCAGATGCTGATCGTGCTCCTCAGCACTGCAAGAATAAACCAACACGTCATCAATGAAGACCACCACGAACTTGTCTAAGAAATCCTTGAACACCCGGTTCATCATATCCATGAAGGCTGATGGTGCGTTGGTCAGACCAAACGACATCACCAAAAACTCAAAGTGTCCATGCCTTGATCTAAACGCAGTCCGTGGAATATCTGCCTCACGGATCCTGAGCTGATGATAACCAGAACAAAGATCGATCTTGGAGAACACCGTGCTACCGTGCAACTGGTCAAATAAATCATCTATCCTCGGCAGAGGGTACCTGTTCTTGATAGTGACCTTGTTCATCTCCCTATAGTCGATGCAAAGCCGCATTGACCCATCTTTTTTCTTTACAAACAGCATAGGAGCACCCCAAGGCGACGAACTCTGCCTGATAAAACCTTTAGCCAACAGCTCATCCAACTGAACTCGCAACTCCTCTAACTCACGAGGGGCCATCCGATACGGCGCCTTAGTAATAGGACGCGTACCCGGCTCTAAATCAATCACAAACTCAACATCCCGATCAGGAGGAAGACCAGGAAGATCATCAGGAAAAACATCGGCGAAACCACGAACAATAGGAATCTCCTCCAAGCGTGGTACGCTAACAGCGGTTCCAACCGCCGAGACTAAACAAGCACAACAACTAGAAAGAAACAACCTATGAGCACATACCGCAGAGATGACAGGAGAATCCTGACACGGATCAGCATACATGCTGCCGGGCTGACCGTCGTCCCTGATGATGTCTAAGCGCTTTCCTTTGCACTGAATGACTACATCATACCTAGACAGCCAGTCCATGCCCAAAATGACATCGAAGTCCTCCAGATCAATCATCTTCAGGTCCGCCTTTGCAAGAAAGTCCCCCAACAAAACAGGTCAATCCAATACGCCTAAATCTGACAACACAGATTCACCAGAGGGAAACTTGACACGGAAGGACTCCCGAACACGATCTAAGGTCAACCGATGTCGCTCCACAAAGGCTCTAGCCACGGACGAGTGGGTAGCGCCGGAGTCAAACAGAACACGCGCCCAGCGGTTCTTCACCTTAAATTTCCCTATAGGATCACACAAAACTAAGGAACTAGCACAACAATACCGCAAATATTCTAGCAAATAAAACAACCAGGCTAGAAAAACAACAAACAACTGACCTGAAATGACCTGAGTCGAGGCTTGAGCCTCCTCGGAAGAGATCACGTTCAGCTTCCCCTTTCCTTTGTCCACACGCTGAGGTGGGGGTAATGCCTGCAATGTAACTGCAGGAAGAGCTGGCTGAACCTGAGGACACCTAGTCTAGATACCAACTGTCACAACCCGCATTTTCTCCGAATTTAGAAATTATCAGAGTATTAGAAAACACGCGTCATGATGCCACGTCGAGCAGGGGATAACTGCTGACGCTCAGGCAAAACCATCTACTTACTGAATAGAAGAAATTCATGAGTTTAATGATTAGAAAATCAGTTATATTTTACAGACCGTATCCCTCGGCTTGGTGGATCATCTAGTCCACAGTTTAAAACTACATATACGCTGCGGAAAAATACTTTATTCAGGTTTATCATCCTAAGGAGCGCTTAAGAGTCCCAAGAGAACCACTTATGCTATGCAAGACCCTATATTTAATTTATATAATGTATAAGAAAACGGTCTTGTACGTGATTGGAAAATAGTGATTTAGTTTTATAAAACATGCTGATCATGAGCCTTTTTTTATAATAATAGTTGTAGTTTAAAAATAACTAGCAACCTAACATAAAACCTCCCCAAAGCAAGTAGACTATCTCCAGAAAAAGGTAGCAGCAGAAGTAATATATCTAGTACAAAAAGCAAAAACTACCAGTGGGCGCCAACAACCTGACACGAACCTACTGACACATATGTATGTCTGTAAGGAAAGTACAGGAAAACTACCTCACTAACAAAGCAACCGGATCTCCAAAGTCCCAGAGACCACCAGCAACACCACCACAACCTAGCCACCAAACTAGCTACAACTCAGAACCTGAGGCATTCCAAAAGAAAACAGAATACCTCAGCAAGCAAAACAAGGTAAAAATTGCATGAAAGAGTCAACCAAGGGGGAAAAAGTGAAAGAAAGAAGAACAACATGAAGAAGAAAAAGTCACAACTGTCCAAAGTAGGATAACAAGAAAAGCACTACGTGCAAGGAAACAGCAACCACCCTGTCCAGGAACTACATCCTGCAGGGCCTACTAGGCTACCAAGAGCCCAAAGTGCTACAATCTACAACGGAAGAAACTTCTAACATCCTAAGCTGTGGGAAATGGTAGTAGTAAAAACAAACAGCATGGATCCGGGTTGGAGGCAAACTCAGTCCCTCAACCACCATTTCCATGCCAACAAGCTCAAGGGTCTACATGCGAAAGCACAAGGGACCTTCCACCCCCTTGCCCAGCCCGTACCTGGAGCAAGATAGAAGAATAAGAGTGGCCTTGGCTAAATTTCACAGCACATCCCCCATGAAGAGCTTCAACCCACCACTACTAACCACGACCCACGATTCGGCCATTAGGAAAGAGAAACATGGCCGACAAGGAAATTACGAAAAGAAATCAAATCAAGGAATTCACTCAGGAACTAGAATAAAGGTAAGGGAAAGTGTTGAAATAACTCAACACGGCTTGGCGTTGAGTGGGACCCACTCAACGCCTAACTAGACCTTAGCGTTGAGTGAGCTAGCCTCACTCAGCGCCAAAACAAGCATGGCGTTGAGTGAAGCTCACTCACTCAATGCCTCCTGCAAGAACAACTCTGGAGTTGAGTAAGCCAACCTCACTCAACGCCAAAATAGCCATGGCGTTGAGTGAGGTACACTCACTCAATGCCCTGGTACTTAGCCAAAAACAGAGAAAGTGGCGTTGAGTGAGCTGGCCTCACTCAACGCCAAAATAGCAATGGCGTTGAGTGAAGCTCACTCACTCAACGCCCTTACACTTAGCCGCAAAAGAGAACTACGGCGTTGAGTGAGTCCACCTCACTCAACGCCAAAACAGCAATGGTGTTGAGTGAGGTTCACTCACTCAACGCCCTGACACTTAGCCGCCACAGGGAAAACCTACGGCGTTGAGTGAGCTGACCTCACTCAACGCCAAACCAGAAATGGCATTGAGTGAGGTCAACTCACTCAACGCCAAAGTACTTAGCCTCAGAAAAGGCTATGGCGTTGAGTGAGGACACCTCACTCAACGCCAAAGTACTTGGCTGCACAGAGGCGATGGCGTTGAGTGAGGTCGACTCACTCAACGCCGAAACCGAAATGGTGTTGAGTGAGGTCGACTCACTCAACGACAAAACACTTGGCTTCACAGGAAAATCGCGGCGTTGAGTGAGCTTGCCTCACTCAATGCCAAAACGGAAATGGCGTTGAGTGAGGTCGACTCACTCAACGCCAAAGTACTTAGCCGCTAGTAGGGGTTACGGCGTTGAGTGAGTTCTCCTCACTCAACGCCCCAGTACTTAGCCAAAAAAAAACTAACAACTGACCAGCTGTGGCGTTGAGTGTGTGCACCACACTCAACGCCAAACCCGCAAAGGCTTTGAGTGTGTGCACCACACTCAACGCCAATCCCGGGAAGGCTTTGAGTGTGTGTACCACACTCAACGCCAACCCGAGAGCCCAAACTTGGCTCTTCAAAAAACAACACAGCAGGCACCACCTTCTCTCTCTCTCTCTCGGCTTCACCCGCAAGTCACCAACTAGACAACAATCTGGAATTAAATCGGCAGCATTACGTCGGCGGGTTGGGCACCATCAACACAAAGAAGGGTCTCAGTAGGAGAATCTAAGCCCTAAAAATTCAGCAAGATACAAGATCAACATGGCCTCTACCCTAGGGCTAACCGGGATTTTCAATAATAACAAGAGAACAAGAGAATGGCAAGGGCAAGAACACCACTTTCCTCGATTTCCGGCGAAGCTTGGACGGCTTTCCCTCTCCTTTGCTTGGCACTAACAGCAGCAGCACCTAAAACATTCTCCCTAACATTAATGGCAGAAAATTCTCAAAACCGAAATCCCAATCTCACCAAAATTCCACGAAAAATGGATATCTTACCGTCAAAACAAAGATCTAAGAGAGAGCAAGACAACGCCGCTTTCGGAATCGGAATCCGTCCATGAACAAGCCCGGAATCACCGTCCGAAGGGGTACAGGAACAACGGTTTTTCTCTCTGATCTCCCGAACAAGCAGGCGACGGTTTCTCACAGGAAGAAGAAGAAGAAAGAAGTGGGCCGCCACTTCTAAACAAAGCTTTTATATAAAAACTGGACACACCGCTTCGGGAAAACCGAAAACTTGCCGCCTATTCTCTTAATGATAAGAGAAATTAAAAGGTCTAGCCTATACTAGGCTGCCACCTAAGCAAGGATTTAAATGCTGAATAAATTCAGCTGCGGAAACAACTCTTTAGCCCATAACTGAAGGTTTCCTCTAAACTATTCAAATCAATAATTAATTATATATACTATTAACACACCAAACGACGCGAAAACCGAATCACCTCGGAATTCGACGAAATTTGCACCGTAGCTAAATACCCACGCTACGAACACAACGGCGAAGTCAAAATTAACTTTTGATGAACAGAACTCGAGTTATACCCAAATAAAGCCAAACACAAACATCCCCCCGAGAGGCCACACCGGGTCACCCAAAACGACTCGGCTTGCTAGGGAGATCTTGCCAATATGCTACAGAATAGGGCACTCAGTTCTAAGGAGCTAAACCACACTCCACAAATGGCACAAGCCACGGAAACGCGTCATCGTATCGCCAAACGAGAATAAAAATAATCGCAGAAAAATCAAGGGGGTTACATATAATGTCTTATCTATCTTTCCCCTTGTGAACTTGTTTTCAAGAAGATAGCGTCTCATACCAAGCTCGAGGAGCTTGTTTCAAAAAATATAATGATTTAATAAAAGATAAACATGATCAGGAGAGTTAGAATAAACGAAACCTGGAGGTTGTTCCACATACACTTCTTCCTTTATGTCACCATTAAGGAAGGCTGACTTAACATCCTTCTGATAGACAGCGAAGCCATTAAGTGCAGCATAGGCTAGGAACAACCTAATTGCCTCCAGTCTTTCTACTGGAGCATATATCTGGTCGAAGTTTATGCCTTATTCTCTTCGGTATCCTTTGGCGACGAGTCTGGCCTTGTTCTTTATGATTGTTCCATCCTCGTCCATCTTGTTCCTGTAGACCCACTTGGTTCCGATGAAGTTCTTACCATTGGGTCTTGGAATAAGCTTCCAGACTTGGCAGTGCTTGAATTGGTTCAATTCTTCTTCCATTGCCATTATCCAAGATGCGTCCGAGTTTGCTTTCTCAAACTTCTTTAGTTCAACCTGTGAGAGAAAGTACAAATATAAATTTTCATTAATATTACATCTACGAGTTCTAACACTGTCCCGGGGATCTCTGATAATTTGATCAATTGGGTGATCCTTCAAGTGTTTGAGCTCTAGATTCCTTGCATCTGGAGCTTCCTCAACCACTAGAGTGACTTCATCAACTTGAATGATATCTTCATTATGGTGAGCATCTTCTCCAATAGGGGTTGGAGTGATGATCGTTATGAACTCTTGATCTTTTTCCTAAATTTGCTCATCTAAGCTCAATTTCTTCAGTTGTGAACCTGCATCTTCAATGAACACACTAGAAAAACTGCTTTATAGCAAGCTTGTCTCATCAAATACAACATGAATAGATTCTTCTACATCTAGGGTTTTCTTATTGAAAGTCCTATATGCCTTACTATGGCTACTATATCCTATGAAAATACCTTTGAAGCACTTTTTCACTAAATATAGTGGTGTGATACTTACCATTATTAAGGACAAAGCATTTACTACCAAAGATTGTAAAGTATGAAATGGTTGGTTTCTTGCCCTTTAGTAGCTCATAAGGTGTCTTATTATGGTTTTTGTTTATGAGTGCTCGATTTTGCACGTGATATGGAGTGTTGACGGCTTCAGGCCAAAAATATTCTGGTAGTGAGGCATCACTCAATATGGTCCTACAAGCCTTTATGAGTGTTCTATTCCTTCTCTCAGCAACTTCGTTCTGTTGAGGAGTACGAGGATAGGAAAACTCATGAAAGATACACAGACTTTCACAGAATTCAATCATGTCCCCAGACTTGAACTCTATTCCATTGTCACTTCTGATTTTGATAATAGAGCGAATGTATTCATTAAGGACTTGCTTGACAAAATTCGTAAAGATATCTAAGTTATCTGACTTGTGTTTTATAAAGAACACCCACGCAAAGCGAGAGTAATCATCAACAATAACCAATGTATAATCCTAACCTCCCAAACTTTTAATTTGCAGTGGACCGAACAAGTCTATATGAAGTAGGTGTAAACACCTATTAGAATCTTTGCCAATAATGCTTTTAAATGTAGCCCTTGTTTGCTTGCCTTTCACACATGTGTGGCAAGGTCTATCTTTAACGCACTTGACATTTGGGGCATCACATACTAAATTAAGAAAAAATAATTTTTTAATAGTTTTGAAATTTATATGTAATAATCTCTTGTGTCATTGGTCACCAAGAGACGCACTATCTTTTGCCAAAAAGCACATTGGTGTAGAAGAGTCTATGCAAATAAAATTTAAACAAAAGATATTCCTACTACGAGTGCTTGATAAAATCGTTTCTATATTATGAACTGATTTTATCAAACACTTGTTCTTCATGAAATTCTACGATGTATCCTTTATCGCAGAGTTGGCTTATGCTTATGAGATTGTGTTCCAATCCTTCAACATAAGCCACATCGGAAAAAGATACACTACAATTGGAAATCATACTATAGCCTTTTGTAATTCCTCTATCAGAATCTCCAAAGATTACCTTTGGCCCGTTCATGACTAGAGAATAATTCTGGAGAAGGCTTCTAGTACCGGTTATATGCCGAGAGAATCCACTGTCCAAATACTAGATGGGATTTTTGGTGGCCTTTGGACATTTCTGCAAAAATAAAATCAAGTTTCCTTAGGAACCCAAACTTGTTTGGTTCCTTGGTCTCTTGTTAGCACACTCTCCCTTCGAGTGTTAACATTGTGAGTGGTCTTTCTCACATTATTAACTTGAGGAGTTTCATAATATCTGGGATTAAACCAGCAATCTATTGTGAAGTTACCAACCTTGCCACAACACCAACAGTCAAATCTGTTGTATCTTTTCCTAATGATCTCCTGCTCGACCTTTTGAGATTATGGTCTAGCAGGGGCAGTAGAATTTGAAGTAGAAGCTTCATGGTGTTGACATTCACATGACTTCTTATCCTTAGTAGGCTTTCCTACAACGGGTCTAGCTTTTGGTGCTTTCTTGATGTTATGATCATGATTGTAAGGTTCATAGATCTGAAGAGTTATCTCCTCATAAGGTGCCTTGAAGACACTCTCGCCAATGTTCTGAGGATGAGTCCATCCTTGGTACTGAGACTTGGGCTCTATATGAGTAGGACTAGCAAAGTGACCGTAGGACGAGTTAAGATCAAACTCGTTCGTTGGAAAGATAACCTTCTTGAACAATGTTTGTTATTGAGGAGCTTTCCCTTTATCCTTTGTTAGAGCCTTCTTGGCATCCTTATTTCTCATTTTGGCCTTGTTTATCCTAGAAGATTTATTAGGGGATGCCGCATGGCCTAAGCCAGCACCTTTGGCCTGAGCAGATAATTCAGCAACAAGCGAAAGAACTGTCTTGGGCTTGGAGAAACTTTCAAAAAGTTTCTTTTCAGCTGCAAGTTGTGCTTCCAATTCCTTGATGATTTTCTCTTTCAGATCTAGGAGCTCGAGAGCCTTATTATAATCTTCCATTGCATTATGGAAGTCTTTCTTGAGTGAGTCCATCATTACAATTTCCTCCCTCAGATTGCTCTCTTCAGCCTTAAGAGATTTGATCACCTTAGCCTAAGCTCTTACAACTCTACGACATTTGTCGTAGGCTTTGATCAACTCTTTATATTGAGACATGAGTTCGAATTCCTCGTCAGAAGAACATTCCTCATGATCATGGTCAGAATCATCAGATTCAGAAAGAGGTGTATGAGAATTTACCATCCCAGTGAACTGGGGTTCTTCCTCTTCATCTGTTTATGTCATAAGCCCAAAGTAGGCTTCCTCCTCATCAATAGACTCAGATGAGTCTATGTCACTGAGGGTCTTTCTCTTCTTAGATATCAATCTTATTTCGGTCTTCTTCTTATTGTAAGAAGTTTTTTCCTCTCTTCTTCCACCCTCCTTCTTGTGAGGGAAGTCAGCTATGACATGTCCTGCCTTATTACAATAATAACAAACAATGTCAGTAAAAAGATGTTTGTTCTGCTTAGGGTGATACCTGTCTTGGCTACTTGAGCCCTTCTTGTGACGATCACCATCATGATTTGATCTTCTGAATGAGGCATCCTTTCCTTTCAATTGCTTCTTCTTGTTCAAGAATATCTTGAACTGCCTTGAGAGAAGAGAAAACTCTCCTTCAGATAATTCTGGCCAGAGGTGCTGAGCTCTGATGATTCTTCTTCACTTTCTTCTTGTGCTGGGGCAGGAGAAGCAGCCTTAGACTTCCTTAAGGTGTCTGCCTTTAAAGTGACATACTTCTCCTTGGATTAAGATCTGTTCTTCTCTACTTCAGCTTTTCTTGAATTTATCTGTAGCGCATATGACATAAGCTTTCCGAAGAGATTTTTCGGTTTTGTCTCTGCTATCTTTCCAAATTCCCAGATAGCACAAACCTTGTTATCCCATTCCTTTGTTAGGGATCTCAGGAACTTATCATTCAGTTCCCCATTTGTTAAGACCCGGCCATAGACTTTTAGGCCGTTAATAATCTTGAAGAAATTCTCAAAGGTATCTGCAATATAGTCCTTGGGACCTTGTCAGAATGCTTCATATTTCTGATTTAGAAGGGATCTTCTATCATCCCTAGCTTCTTCAGTGCCTTCCATCAAGATGATGAGAGACTGCCACATTTCCTTGGCGGATTGAAAGTGAATAAAATTCTGCCGCATAGAATCATCGACTGCACTTGCGATGATATTTTTAGCTTTCTTGTCTAAAGAGACAAGTGCAATCTCATCCTTATAAATATCTATCAGTTTCTTAGGAACTTGCTTTGTTTAGTTGATGGTGGAGGTGGTCATAGGAACGTAAGGTCCTTCTTCCACTATCATAAAAATTCTGGGATCCACGGCTTCCATGAAGAACTTTATCCTTTCTTTCTATATAAAAAAGTTGTTCTTTGTGCGCAGAGGAAGCTTTGCAAAATCCTTAACTCTGTCCATGTCTGAATCCTTTAAAGACAACTAGGAGCAGATCTGTTCAAGGTGTTAACCTTTTTTATGAACAACCTCCCTCTGATACAAATTGATGTTTTTAGTTGTCTACCTAAATCACCTAGAGAAGGGTGAATAGGTGAGGTCTGCGTCTTTTTGTGGAATAAAAATTTGAGCTAGCGAAGCACAGGAAATAAGCACACACAACACATAGTACACAAGAAATATAGTGGTTCCCCAATCTTGGGTACGTCCACTCTCCACCTCACCGATCTAGCAATACGCTAGACTCGGCAACTTCACTATTTCCTCGGATTGAAAACCAATCCTACACCTCGGAGCAACACCCCAACAACTCGATCCACAAAAATGGATCTACTCTCGGAAGAAAAACTTCCTACAAACTCGGATAAAAAATCTCCTACAAGAATAAAATGATTTACAAATAAATACACAAACTTGTCTTCACAGATCTTGAAAAGACTCAGCTTATTCCTTCTTGAAAATTTAAAATCCCTTTCAGAAGAGTTAAGAAAGAAATCTGAGTAAGCTTGGATTTGATAACTTTGAATCACCACGATCAAGAAAGAGATGGGTGGTGGTAGAGAAGCCTTGATCTGTTGATTCTTCTTGTCTGAATCCTTTGGATCGAGAAGATCGGAGTCGATGAAGATGATGATCTGCGGCGCAGTTCTTCCCGATTTAGAATGAATAAAAACGATTCAGAAACTTTTTTTATCTCTCTGTTATTCTTCCTTAGGGTTAGTCAAATGCGATTAAACCTTTTATAGGAATCAACCAACGATAATAATCATAAATGACTCAAACACGTAGACTAATAATTAAGGAAATTATTTTGAAAATGCATCCCGTCACTTAAAGAAATTCCTTAGAAAAAGAATCAAACTTCAGTTCTCGAGTGGATATAAAATTACTCGAGAACAAAGTCTGGTTCTCGAGAAAGCAACTATAGGAATCTCGAGAAGCAGCACTTAAGAAAATTTAAGGAAAAACATCTTCATTACTCGAGTGGAATATGGATTACTCGAGTACTCAATTTGTTTCTTGATAAAATGATGCAAGCTTCTCGAGTATAAGACTTAGAGAAAATCCTGAAAATAATTCTGTCTACTCGAATAATAGAACTTGACTTCTCGAGAAGTAGATGGACTTCTCGAATACAGATTCTTCACTACTCGAGTAATAGATATACTTCTCGAGTACTTGACTTCTGTGACTCGAGACAAAGTATTGAACTACTCGAGTAAATGCTTTTATCTACTCGAGTACTAGACATAGAGGAATTCTGAGCTAGAAATCTCTGTTAACTCGAGAACAAGGAGAGATCTAGTCGAGTAATAGAATTAGCTTCTCGAGAACTAAGTTCAGTCTTCTTGAGAACTATTTCCCTTACTCGAAATCTATACTTAGCTCAATCGAGTACTCACTGAAAATCTACTCGAGTACTCATTCCTTCTCGATTAAAATAATTAGAAAATTTTTAGCTTCCTGAAAATTTTTCTTTCTTCAATGAAATCATCAACAAGTCTTTCTCCAACAAGTATAGTGCTTGAAAATGAAGTGTATCCCAATAGAGAGGCTACACATGAGTCAACACCATGGATCACACAATGAGGGATTACATTGTATGGTCTTGAGTTTGGTGACTCATTGTAGACTGACATTGGTCTACACTTGGCAATTAAGTCCTGCAAAGACAAAACTCAAACAAGACATCAAATAAACCCTAATTCATCTTAGTTTAAGGGTGACATCATACAAATCTAGGTTATTGTGGGTACAATACCCAACAAAGATGTGGAGAGATAGAAATCTATCTAAGTCCATAGGAGTTGAGTGAAGCCAGTTCACTCAATGAAAGATGCCAAACAGCGCTGAGTTAGTTGTGGACAGTGAAAGCCAAGCAGTCTGGAAAGCAAATTTACGGCTAATTCCACAAACGTTAAGTGAGGGCAGTTCACTCAATGCCATATATAAAGAATTTTAGAGTATAGCTGAATCTGTCAAAGCCACAGTATTGGTGTGCGAAATATTTGACTAAGTCCAGAAGCATCGAGTTAACACAGCTCAATCGACTCCAAAGAAGAAGGTGTCGTGTTATGAAAAAGCCTAAGATGACAGAAATCTACTAAGTACATAAGCGTTGAGTGATGAAACTTCACTCGACGCTCTCAATGCCACAGAGCAAAAGCGTTGAGTCATACTACTACAGTCAAAGCCTCAAAAGAAAGAAGATAGAAATTGAATAATTCTAGAAGCGTTGAGTGAAGCCAGTTCACTCAACGCCTAATAAAGAAGACAGGCAAAGGAAAAAGCATTGAGTGAGGCCAGCTCACTTAATGCTTTCAGACAGGTGAAGAAATGACTAAGTACTAAGGCATTGAGTGAGGAAGGCTCACTCAATGCTCTCAATGCCTAGAAGCAAAATGATGAGCTAAGTCATAAAGCGTTGAGTGATGAAGGCTCACTCAACGGTCTCAACGCCTAAGATGCGTAATGGTTCAGAAATTTGACTAAGGGTTTTGGCGTTGAGCCACGCCTGAGGAAGAAAAAGATATGCTAAGTCCAGAAACATTCAGTGAAGCTTTCTCACTCAACGCACTCAATGCCTTGAGTGGATCTGAGAAATTGGCTAAGTCTATAACTGATGACGTCAGCAAAAGTCAACAAAAGTCAATAGAGTTCAAATAATTTGTGGGAAAGCTACAGAACCCGACAAATAGCGCCAGCTCTCTACTATACGTCTTCCTCTATTAAAGCAAGTTGTAGCTGTCAACTGTAGGTGGTCCCCACTGCTTCTTGGAGCCATAAATCGGCAGATGATAAAAGGGACAGCTTCAGAAGAAAGAACTTAACTTTTAGGGTTTCTTTCTTTTCAAAGTTTTGTTGGACTTCATCTTCCTCTCCATTGCTGCCAAGCTAAAAGCGTGAAGTCGATCTAGCTGAACTAAAAGTTCATTCCATGATGTTGTATCAATTTCTTCTGCTACAGTAAGTTCAGATTAGCTTCTGATAAAGAAAGATAAGAAGAGCCTTCTATTTTCTGCAGGTTCAGGTTAGTTATTTGAAGAACTCAAGATCTGTCAAGTCTTCAGTCTTCTACAACAAGTTTATAAACATATTTTTTGAGATACTTCCAACAGAGGTAACTATTTACTAAAGATCATCTTTCTGCTACTGTGAAGATTGTTAGGGCTGAGATAACTTAGCTCAGGAAGCTGACATAGAGAAATATCTTTGTGTCATATTAACACAAATTAATTTCATTTCTATAGGATCCATTTGGATCTTTGTTGTAAGGTATGTGTGACGTAGGTATGGAAGATTTGCCTGAGTGTAGCATCCCGTTTTGGATCTGAGTGTAGGACCTTTGGGTCAGAAGTAAGATCCTGTGTGGATCTGAGCTGTAGGGCTTTTGAGCCTGAAGTAGGGAATTTTTTTCCTGAGCTGTAAGAGAGTCATAATCTCTCAGTGTAGGACCTTTGGCTCTGAGTGTAGGATCCAGATTTAGATCTGAGGTTGGGCCTTGTGCCTGAGCTATAGGAGAGTTATTCTCTCTTAGGTAGGGCTATCCTCTAAAGCCTTAGTTGTAGGACTTGAGTTCAAGTCTGAGGTAGGTGATTATTTGATCACTGAGTTGTAGGAGCAAGTTTGCTCTAAGATAGGGCTTTATGCCAGAGTTATAAGTCTTGAAGGAGACTGAGAGATCCTGCAGAATCTGAGATATAAGCTCTAAGGAGCTGAGTTTTTGGAGAAGTTCCTTATCTAACTGGAAGTTAGAAAGGTGGGAGGAGAGTGGATGTACCCATAATTTGGGGAACCACTATAAATTATGTGTGCTTTTGTGGTTTTTCTTGAAAGCTATAATCTACTAACTAACTAGACACTAAGTTAATAATACTAATAAAAAACCAGAAAACCAATTCACCCCACCTCGAGGTTGTTAGCTGCCTTGAAAACAAAGAATTTCAGGAACCATGCATAGATTAATTGCCCGACAAGGAAGGTCGTGCTGAGATGCGGAGACACCTTACGAGCTACGAAGGTACTATCTCGGTCTCCCACTGTCTGCTTTCTTATATCTATTCCATCAAGGCCCATATGTAGGGGGATAAGGTTTATCAGGCGTGGTTCGAAATGATCGAGCGAAATACTTCTAACTCCAACATTGTAGTGGTACGAGAGTTCGCATATGTCTTCTTAGAGATGATTCCAGTACTGCCACCGTATCGTGAGAAGGATTTCCAAATCCAGCTAGTGCTAGGAGCTAAGCCAGTATCTAGGGCTTCATACCAGATGGCCCCAAAGGAGCTAGGGGAATTTCAGAGCCAGCTGTAGGAGTTGGTTGAAGCTGGGTATGTCAGACCAAGATCCTCGCCATGGGGAGCCCCAATATTTTTTGTAAAGAAGAAGGATGGGACTCTCAGACTGTGCATTGACTATAGAAGCCTGAATAAGTTGATAGTACAGAATATATACCCTTTACCGAGAATAGATGGGAATTTTGATCAACTAGAGGGAGCTCAATAGTTCTCAAAACTAGATTTGAGGTCGAGATATTATCAGCTTCGGATCCAGGAGAAGGAAATCCGGATGACCGCATTCATTAGTCGTTATGGCCTTTATGAGTTCACGGTAATGCCATTTGGCCTTACGAATGCACCTTCTGCATTTATGAGTCTAATGAACTAAGTATTTGAGGCCTACCTTGATGTCTTCGTCATCGTATTTATAGACGACATCCTCATCTACTTGAGGACAGAGGAGGAGCATGCACGATAATTGGCAATGACTCTTGAGAAACTCCGGGAGCATAGTCTAAATGCAATGTTCAGTAAATGCCCGTTCTGGTTGAAGGAGGTGGCCTTTCTAGGTCACATTATTAGTGGAGCATGGTTAGTAGTGGTTCCGGGCGGCAAAGATTCAAGCAGTGCGAGATTAGCCGACACTAAAAACAACATCTGACATACGGAGTTTCCTAGGACTTACCGGGTACTACTAGAAGTTCGTAGAGGGATTTTCCCGGATTTCTCTCCCTCTTACATCTCTGACAAAGAAGGATATGTCATTTGTGTGGATGCCACAATGCGAGTTTGCCTTATAGGAGCTGAAGAGTCGGCTTACCTCGACCCCATCCTTGCCCTCCCCATTGGGAAGGGAGGATTCCAAGTCTACACCGACGCATCTTAGCAGGGAATGGGTGCTATCCTGATGCAGCACGGACACGCGATAGCCTATACTTCCTGACAGTTGAAGAAGCACGAACAAAACTACCTTGTACATGATCTGGAAATGGGGCGGTAATTTTTGCATTGAAGATCTGGTTGCATTACCTCTATGGAGTTCATTATGATATCTTATCTGACCACAAAAATCTTAAGTATGTGGACAAGCAGGAGTTAAACATGTGATAGAGATGATGGGTGGAGTTTCTTTAAAATTATCAATACACAATGCACTACCACCTAGGGAAGGAGAACGTAGTAGCAAATGCTCTTAGCAAGAGAGCTACCACAGCAGGAGCAGAACCCCAGATGATGGCCATGGAGCTGGTTCAGATGTTGGAGGATATGCAGATAACCTTAGTGTCCAAGGCAGATCCCAAATGATATGAGGAGTACTTATCATCAATGTGCATTACCAGTGATATATGGGATCACATCAAAGATGGGTAGAGGCAGGACGTTAACTAAAGTCAATATTCAAGGCTTTGGAGGCTGGCACAGCAGGAGAATACATGTTAGAGGATGTCTTAGTGTGCTTCAGAGGCAGAGTATATATACCGGCAAGAGGTCATATACGAGAAGATATTTTGACTGAAGCACACACAAGTAGGTACTTAGTGCATCCTGGGATCACGAAGATTACAGCCGTTCTGAAGAAGTCCATGTATTGGCCAAGCATGTAGAAGGAGATCACCTACTTTGTGACGCATTACAAGACTTGCCAACTCGTGAAGCCTAAATGTAAAAGACCAGTGGGATTGCTGCAGCCACTATAGGTGTCGGAGTGGAAGTTCGATGACATCGCGAAGGGCTTTATACATGGACTCCCTCATTCCCATACAGGAAATGATTCGATCTGGGTGATTATTAATAGACTAATGAAGGTTGCCTGATTTATCCCTGTCAGGAAGGATGCTCCGGTGGGAGTTCTTGTATGGAGATTTGTGGAGCAGTTTGTCCGTTATCATGGTGTACAAAAGACAATCGTATCAGATCGGGATGGACAGTTTATGTCTAAGGAGTGCATAGTAGTTAGGGCTTACTTGGGCTCCCGATTGACTTTCAGCAATGTATTCCACCCACAGACAGATGGGCAAACAGAGAGTACAAATCGGACATTGGAGAATCTCTTATGCCAATGTAACCTGGATCGCAGAGAGCCATGGAAAGACCATTGCCGCTTATTAAGCTTTATTATAACAACAGTTATCAGTCTAGTATAGGCATGGCTCCCTATGAGGCTTTGTATGGATGGAGGCATAGGACTCCCCTATCTTGGATCCATGATGAGGATCCGAAGGAACTTTGCTCGGACATTGTGTAGCCCATAGATGCTCAGGTATGACTGATTCGAGATAGGATGTTGGAGGCCTAGAGTAGAAAGGCCAAATACTACGATGCGCGGCATCATCGGGTGGAGTTTCATATTGGTGACCGGGTATTCTTGAATACACGCCCGATGCATGGAGTCTCTCGAGTTCGCGGGCGAAAGAAGCTTAGTCCAAGATACATGGGGCCCTATAAGATTCTAGAGAAAATCGACCACTTGGCATATTGCTGAAGTATAAGACCGGGCGGTCTGGCGGCTTGAGCCTGGCGGGTTGTAGACCGCGCGGTCTAGCGGTTACTCTCCAGTGGGTTGATTTCCACGCTATTGCTATTCGTACTCCGGCGGTCTGGCGGCTTGTCTCCGGTGTCTTGGAGACCGGGCGGTCTAGCGGTCTCCTATAACATCTCGCTCTCTTTCTCTGGTATTGCCGAGCAGTTAGCCCAATCTCTAACCGCGCGGCTTGTTTGTTGTGCGTGTTTCTAACCGCACAGTCTCTGTACATTTTTTAGTCCCACATTGTTTGTTTGTACTCTCTCCCATCTCCTCCATTCTATAAAAGGGAGGGCATACATTTGTAAATCTTATCTTTTTGGATAATAAAACTTTCAATTATTCAAAGTCCCGGCTTGTTTTCTAGTCGTTTTTCTCTACCTTCACATGGTATCAGAGGACTCGATTTTCTCCTCCTGATTCTGTGCCCCTCTCTAACTGCGTGACCTGTCCACGCGGCTTCCTTCTCTTTATTCTCGCGACCTGTTTTTGCGGCTTGTTTCTTCCACCGCGCCCTGTTCGCGCGACCTGCTTCTTTTGCTCGCTCCTTGCTTGCGACCTGTTCTATTTGCCGCGCCCTCCTCCTCTTCTTAGTCGTCGCGACCTGTTGTCGCGACCTGTTTTTGCCTTGTTCGCCTTTCTCCTCCCAGCAACCCCTCTTCCGTTCGCGCGGTCTGTCTTCTAGCCGCCCAACTTCTTTCCCTCTGCTTGGTTCTGCGGCTTTGTCGTGGATTTTCTGGCCGCTAGTGTCTGACATCGTGACCGCTGCAGCTCTCCTTCTTCTTTCCCGCGGCTTGTTTCCTAACCATGTGGCTTCCTGTTGCTTTCTTCTATGGCTGTTTATGATAATTCAACTGCCACCACTCCTGTAGCCAATCCGGCTCCGCCTCCTCCTCCTACTCCTTCCGGAAACCTTGGCACGGTTTCTAAACCAGTTGGCTCCAACTATTCGGATTGGAGCATTTGTTTCACCTTTCTTCTTCGCTCTCAGCGCAAATGTCATCACCTCACCGATGACCCTCCTCCTCCAGACTCTGCTAAATTTGATGACTTGGATGCCAGTGATGCGCTTGTCTGCACTTGGTTGGCTAACAGCCTCTCCGATGAATGCCTTCCTGTCATACGCCATGATGAGACGGTCAAGACCGCATGGCTTCACCTTGCTGCTCTCTACTTGAAGGGTGCCCAGACATCCCGCATTTATACTCTCTATGCGGATCTCTTCGCTCGTCCTTCCATGTCTCCTACTGCGGCTTATCAGCAAGTTCAGGCTCTTGGCGCCGAAATCCTCCAGAATCGCCCCTTCTCCGCGGACTTGGCCGAGCAGCACAAACACTTCCAGGAACTCCTGGTTGTTTGTTATCTTCTTCGACTCCCCGAGTGTTTTGATATGATCCGCTAGCAGATCTTGGGAGAAGTAGAGTCTCCCACTTTGGATGCCACTGCGGCTCGCATTGCCGTTGTTACTTCGCTGCTTCAGCATCCTCTGTTGTCCTCCCTTCCTCCACAGGACTCGTATGCTCACAAAGTTCAGCAAGGTGGCACTAGTGGCCGCAGTAAGTCTACCACGCGCGGTCCGTCAAGGTTTCTCTTCTCTCACTGTGGTTGTACCGGCCACTCTGTTGACCGCTGCTGGCAAAAACATCCTCATCTTCGTCCCTCTGGTGATACATCTTCCTCAACCTCCGCCTCCTCTCGGCCATCTGCTTCTGTGGCCACGACCTCAGGTAGTGCACACGTCGTTACCCAAGGTAAATGGCTGATTGACTCTGGTGCTACAAATCACATGACTGGAAACCCTCATTATTTCTCTCTCCTAGAAACGCATGATCGGTTACCCTCGGTTCTTGTTGCGGATGGTTCACCTTCCCCGGTTCATGGGACGGGCATGGTTAAAGTCACCCCGTTGCTTCGCTTAGCGGACACTCTCTATGTCCCGAAGTTCCCTTGTAATTTGTTATCTGTTACGACTTTATGCAAGCAACTTCAGCACTCTATCTTATTTACTCCTACTTCTTGTTGTTTTCAGGACCCGAGGACCCAACGGATGATTGTTACTTGGACTGAGAGCGGCGGCCTCTACTTCCTCGACAATGTTTCCTCTCTGTCCGCCTTCTCGTCCTCGTCTACCGATCTGCTTCAATGGCATCTTTGCCTTGGATATCCTCCTCCTCGGATTCTTTGTCAGCTTCTTCCCCACTTACCTCAGAACAGTCCTCCGCTCAACTGTGATGCGTGTCAGCTTGGCAAACATCACCGCTCCTCCTTACCGCCAAAGCAAGGTCGTGGTTCCTCCCGCCCTTTTGATCTCATTCATTCTGATGTCTGGGGTCCTACTCCTACTCTCACCGTTGGTCGGGGTAGATCTTACTTTGTAACTTTTATTGATTATTTCTCTAGATGTACCTGGGTGTATCTATTAAAAGATCACTCTGAACTCTTATCTGTATGGCAATCCTTTTATAATATGATTAAAACTCAGTTTGTTATTTCTATTAAAGTACTACGCTCTGATAATGCTAAAGAATATCTCAGTCATGAGTTTTGTCTTTTTGTATGCAACATGGTCTTATTCATCAGACCAGCTGTGTTTACACCTCCCAGCAAAATGGGGTGGCGGAGCGTAAAAACCGTCATCGCCTCGATATCGCTCGCACTCTTGTGACGCAGATGCAGGTGCCTCGCTCCTACTGGGGCTATGCTGTTCTCCTCGCCTGCTATCTCATCAATCGCATTCCCTCTTCGGTTCTCCACGGCAAAACCCCCTTCTCCATTCTCTACCCAGGAAAGGCACCCTTTCCTCTTCCTCTCCGTATCTTTGGGTGTACGGCTTTTGTGCACGCTCCATCTGCTACCCGTGACAAGCTTCCCCCCATTCCACAAAATGTGTCTTTTTGGGGTACTCGACCACTCAAAAAGGCTATTGTTGCTTTGATCCCGTTCTGCGCAAACAGTTTGTTTCCGCGGACGTCACCTTCTTTGAAAATGCATCCTACTTCTCTTCTCAATCCCCGCTTCCTCCTGCTGTCTCTGACTCTCCACCATCTCTCTGTGTTCCTTCCACGCATATCGACGTCTCCCCTCCTATTTCATCTCCTCCACCGTCTCCTCCTCTCTCCATTATACCCCCTCCCTCTTCTCCGCAGCCGTCTCTCTCTAGTCCCGGGCCAGCTTTCTCCGCCACGGACGCTCCTGTCCCTGAGGCACGAGACGACCTGGATTTCCCATTGCTCTTCACAAAAGGGTGTGGGCATGTACCCAACACCCACTTGCGGCTGTTGTTTCCTATGATCGACTTACTCCTTCTCGCAAGTGCTTTGCTTTGGCTATCTCGGTTATTACCACTCCCCTCACTTACCAGGAGGCTCTTGTTCTTCCTCATTGGAAATCTGCCATGGATGAGGAAATCGCCACTCTTACTGAAAGGGGTACCTGGACCATTGTTCCTCCACCAGTAGGTACTGATGTGGTTGGCTGTCGCTGGGTGTTTATTGTGAAGTTTCGCCCAGACGGCACTATGGATCGTTACAAAGCCCGGCTGGTGGCCAAAGGTTTTACTAAGACTTATGGAGTTGACTATTTTGATACATTCTCCCCAGTTGCTCGCCTCAGCACCATCCGGGTTCTTCTCTCTGTGGCCATCAACAGGGATTGGGCTATTTTCTCAGCTTGATGTGAAGAAAGCCTTTCTCTATGGGGATCTTCAGGAGGATGTCTACATGGAGCAACCTCCTGGGTATGTTGCTCAGGGGGAGACATGAGTATGCCAGTTGAAGAAGGCCATCTACCGCCTAAAACAGAGCCCTCGGGCATGGTTCGACAAGTTTAGTGGCATTGTGGCTGCCATTGGCTTTACCAGAAGTTCGGCTGATCACTCATTGTTTATTCGCAAAACCGCATCGGGCCTTGTGGTTTTGGCGGTGTATGTGGATGATATTCTTCTTACCGGCGATGACCAGGCTGGGGTGGACTTGACAAAGAAACACCTCCGTCAACACCTAGTCACGAAGGATATGGGCTCCCCGAAATATTTCTTGGGGATATAAATCTCTCGGAAGCCCGATTCGTTGGTTCTCTCCCAAAGGAAGTATGCTCTTGATCTTCTACAAGAGGCAGGATTGACTGGTGCCAAACCGGCCCGGTATCCCATGGCTACTGGAGAGGACAAAACATGGACAGATGACTCACCTCTTATATCCGATGCCACGAGGTATAGACTTCTGGTGGGCAAACTCATTTATCTCACGGTGACCAGACCTGATATCGCCTATATTGTAGGCAAGGTCAGTCAGTTCATGCAAGCTCCCAGGGAATGTCATCTTCAATCTTCCTTGAAGATTCTAGAGTATGTCAAAGCAGCACCGGGAAAAGGGCTACTCTTTCAGAAGCATGGTCATCTGAGAGTTGAAGCCTACTCAGACTCAAGCTATGCGGATGATAAAGGTGACTGTAAATCTACATCATGTTTTTGCACATTTGTTAGAGGTAATCTTGTGAGCTGGAAGAGCAAAAAGCAGTATGTTGTCTCAAGGTCCAGTGCAGAAGCCGAATACCAGAGTATGGCGTCAACCACGTGTGATTTAAAATGGTTGCGGGCTCTCATGCTTGACCTAGGAGAGTTCTATGACTATCCTCTACCTATGTTCTGTGACAACAAGGCCGCTATATACATATCCAAAAATTCGGTCTTCCATGAGAGAACGAAACATATAGAAGTCGACTTCCATTTCATCCGAGAAGAGGTCTTGAAGAGACAGATTTGCACTCCATTTGTCACCTCCGACAAAGAGTTAACAGATATCTTCACTAAGCCGGTTTCTACTTCCTTTTTCCACATTTGTGACAACCTGGGCATAATTGATATCTATGCTCTAGCTTGAGGGGGAGTGTTAAAGTATGAGACCGGGCGGTCTGGCGTCTTGAGCCTGGCGGGTTGTAGATCGCGCGGTCTAGCGGTTACTCTCCAGCGGGTTGATTTCCAGGCAGTTGTTGTTCGTAGTCCGGCGGTCTGGCGGCTTGTCTCCAGTGGCTTGGAGACCGGGCGGTTTAGCGGTCTCCTACAACATCTCGCTCTCTTTCTCATGTATTGCCAAGAGGTTAGCCCAATGTCTAACCGCGCGGCTTGTTCGGTCTGCGTGTTTCTAACCGCACAGTCTCTGTACATTTTTTAGTCCCACATTGTTAGTTTGTACTCTCTCCCATCTCCTCCATTCTATAAAAGGGAGGCCATACCTTTGTAAATCTTATCTTTTTAGATAGTAAAACTTTCAATTATTCAAAGTTTCGGCTTGTTTTCTAGTCATTTTTCGCTACTTTCACACATATAAACTTGAGCTACCACCCAACTTGGCAGTATTAAATGACATGTTCTACGTCTCATCTCTTAGGAGGGCTCTCCTATGGCTAGAGAAGTAGGTTTCCACTATGTCTTGCCCAGTAGCATATAAACTATCAGTCTGCTTGAATCCAGTCAGGATAGATAATACGGAGGTATGAGTCCTACGGCGGAAGAAGGTTCCGCAGTTCAAGGTCTTGTGGTCGAATCACAGACAGGAGGAGCACACCTGGGAGCCTTTGAACCTTATGTAGGAAAAGTACCCAGAACTCTTCATAGCAGGTATAACCTTAGCTACCCAAGAATTTTGTATTCTTTAAATTTAAGTGCAAACCCCATAGACCTAACCTTAATTTTGGGGACGAATTTTTTTTTTTTGTATTGGGATTTGTAACATCCCCCAAATAACCAGACACCTAGGAAGTTTTTGTCATGAATAGTTCATAACAAAGCTTTAAGAAGACCAAGAGGACCATGGGTGCCTAGGTAAATAGGTGAAATCACCATGGTCAAACCAAGCCCAAAAAGGGAGGAAAGTCCAGCATAACTTTATTATAATTGGGCTAGGCCCAATTCTGATGGCCCACTGGCTTCAATAAGAGGAAATTACCTAAAGGGCCAAATGCTAGGTTGTTAGGGTACCAAGATGATGGAGTTGTGCTTGGGGATGACGAAGTATCGTCTTTGCCCTGATAATAATAATTCACTTAAGTATAGTTAAAGAGTAATGGGAGAAAAGCTTGGGGTCATCGGCCATGGAACGCCACCACCACACTCGCCGCCAAGCCTGCCTGCAGGTCTAGTCCTCTTGCTTTCCCTATGTGCTAGATCTGTAGATCATTAGGAGGAGAAATCAGGCTCAATCGAGCCCGATCATTGAGGAAAAATGAGTGTTTTCCGTTAAAATTCAACCCCTCGGGTTCGTCGAAAACGTCCTCTCTTGCGGTCATGTTGCCGTCAGGCGATAGCCACCACCTCAATGAAGGTGGTGGTGGCGGTGGCCGGCCTGGGAGGTGGCCGGGTGGCCGGAAATTGGAGTTGGAATAGCTCCAGGAAGGTTTGATCTCATCCCTTGGCTCATCGGGGATGATGACCCACGGCCGTTGGATCCGCGTGATCAGATAACGACAAACCAAAATTTTAATATATATATATATATATATATTATTCCATTTCGTCACTTTTAATAGTCATATTGTTATAATTAATAAAAATATATAGAGGCATTTTATTTAAATATGTCCCACATAAAAAACCTAGCCCTTGGTGTCTAGTTTAATACAAAATTTAAATTAACCCATTTGGACAAATGTATTTTCCACACCACACTTTTTGGTGAAAGCTGTCCAAAGGCTAACCAAAAATCTAAATAAGTTCCCCCAGTGGCCAACTCTGTCAAATTGCCTGAAAATTGTACCATAGGCTGTTCTGTCCATTGATAATACGTTTTGTAGTTTAAACTACTAGGGTAATTACCAGTTTTTATTATAAAAATCATGTTTTTAAAGCTTTATTTGTACCTCCTTTTGTATATATTTTAATGTCACTAATGTTTTCTCTTTTCTTTGCGGGTTTGCAGGTTTTCAGCAATTTCGTCGAGCTCAGCCTATTTCATCGAGGTCAGCCTATTTCTTCGAGCTCAGCCAGTTTGTCGAGCTCGCCAGAATTTTTCGACCTCAGCATTAATCGACCTCAACATTCGTCAAACGCATCTTCTACGTTCGACGAACGGTTCCTTCAGCCCCAGTTTGTCGAGCTCAGGTAATTTCTTCAAGCTCAGCCCAGTTCGTCGAGCTCACCAGCATTCATCGACCTCCCTTCCACCTTCTGCATTCGACGAACTCCTCCAATTTTGTCGAGCTCAGCCTTCATTCTACATTCGTCGACCTCAGCATTCATCGACCTCCCGTCCACTTCCTATATTCGATGAACTCCTCAAAGTTTGTCGACCTCACCTTCAATTCAAATTTGCCTACCGCCCGTCCACTTTCTGTTTTCGACATTCGTCAACCTCGCCTTCAGCCAATTTCGTCGAGCTCCGCCTTCATTTTGCGTTCGACAAACTCCGCCAATTTTGTCAAGCTCCACCTTCATTCTACGTTAGACAAACTCCTCCAATTTTGTCGACCTTGCCTTCAGTTCAAATTCGTCGACCTCCCGTCCACTTTCTGCGTTCGACGTTCGTCGATCTCGCCTTCAGTTCAAAGTTCATCGATCCCACCTTCCACTTTCTGCGTTCGACGTTTTCCTCCGTTCGTCGACCTCCCGTCCACCTTCTCTTTCCTCCATTTGTCAAGCTCTCCCCCCTCCTCTGATTTAGATGAGCCCTCTCTCCTTCTTTCATCGAGCTTACCTGCTGCCAAAGGACAAGTCCCGCTTTTTCACAAAAGCCTGCTGCCGCCATAAATGCACGTCACCCGTACCGAGGCAATCATCATTTCGCGCCAGAATTCGTACCAAGGTCAACTCCCATTCATGGCTGGATGCATGGAAATTTCCTGCTTCTTGAAGAATCTATAAATAGAGCCCCTCCCCTAGTGTAAAAAAATATAGAATTTTTGGAGAGGGGAAGTGCTGCCATTTTCAATTCTTCCTTAGTGTTCTTCCTCGCTCCTTTTCTCATTTCAGTTTTTCTATTTTATCGTTACTCTTCTGTAATAGTTCTTGAATTTCTTTAGTAATTTATCTTTAATGTCAGCTTAGTTTTTTCATTTCCTGCAAGTGTAATTTCTTTTATTTTAAGTTGTATGCTCTCTGTTTGATTTAATATAAAGTATAGTTGCTTTTTATTGTCTTTGTTTTATTTCCATGCAATCCTACTCATCTCTCCTCCTCCACTTCACCATGAGTAACTAATCCTCCTTGTACTCGATCTTGATTATCCGAGGTTCGAGTTGATTAAGTTATGATGCTCTAGTTTAATTTTCCATTGTAAGGTTTAGACCTTAATTTACTCTTGAATAATCGTGTTTGGAGATATATCATCGATATATATTTTCCATCTTTGTTTCTACCCTTAGCTAGCCGAGAGGCTCGTTGTTTGGAGTGAACACTCAAGAGTAAAGAGAGTTATACGCACCCCTTGAGAGAGGAAGACATTATATCTCCTAGATTGGAGTGAAATCCAATAGCTGGGTTCACAGCGTAAAGCGTGCTTTAGGCCTCCGATTTGGACGAGAGTTTGGTCGGACATTCCTAAACTCAGGTGGGCACGACTTCGAGAGAAGCGTGTTCATGCTTTAGGAACCTCCATGGTCAAGGTCCTTTGCCTTATTAAGTTAGAGTTTATTATCGCCTATTTTGATCAACTTAAGACGAGGTGATTATCGATCGAGTCCTTTTCTTTTTCATTGTTTAACCCCTCATTTGAATCGCTAGTTGTGGTCTCTCTGATTAAGTGCAAGTGCTTTTCTTTATGCAAGTAGTCTCTTCTTTTAATTTAGTTAACAACCCTAAAAGTTTCTTCGATAAGATAATAGTCTTCCTGTGAGTAAGATTACTCAACGGTTCCCAGATTTTAATACCACACTTATGTCCCCTAACTACAATTTGATAGGTATACTTGCCTAGTTGGATTGCTATTTCAGTTTTTATTCTCTTCACGATTAGCAGACACCAAGTTTTTTGCGTCGTTGCCGGGGAGAAACTCTTATTGATAATTCAAAAAAAATGAACCTATTACTTTTATCAGTTCTTTTTCTCACCCTCCTTCTTAAAAATTAAAAATTCAAAAAAACATATTAACGCTCTTAATAGAAACCTGCATCAAAATTTTTCTACACCACCTAACTCTCTCGAAAAGGGCAATGTGGCTTAAATACCACTATCTTTTCTAGTACCTTGCGAACCCTTTATCGGGTAGCCTTGGGAAGTTCGGGAGTTAAAACATTAAAAAACTCTATTTCAAAAAATAGTAACTCTTTTTCTAGTTTATTTTTATCTTTCTTCTCTTCTGCTAGTGCATCACCCGCGGAAATCCATCAGTTATTTTGGACTTGGACCACGAAATTGAGTGTACTCTTCATAGAAGATCGCAATTTCAAGTTCCTACTCTCCAACTGCCGATTCAGGATTTCGAGTCTATTTCTACTACAAGAATGGAAGAGCCCGTCGTAGAGGAAGCCCTGCATAAGCCTATGTCCTATTATGCACGGCCGAATCTAGAGGGTATAGAACCAAGCATAGTTTTCCCTACTATAGCTAATAATAATTTTGAAATTAAGCCTAGCATAATTCAAATGGTGCAGTAGTATGTGCAATATGACGGACTTCAAGATGAAGATCTGAACATGCATATAGCTAGCTTTCTTGAGATTAGTGACACCTTTAAAATCAATGGTGTTACAAATGATTTTATTAGGCTAAGACTCTTACCTTTCTCCCTAAGAACCAAGGCTAAGCAATGGCTGAACACTCTACAAAAAAACAACATCACCACCTGGGATCAACTAACTGAAAAATTTATGCCGAAATATTTTCCGCCAACTAAAACCGCAAAACTTAGGAACGATATTTCTGCCTTTGGACAAATAGATTTTTAAACTTTGTATGAAACCTAGGAAAGATTTAAATAACTCTTACGACAATGCCCCCATCACGCATTGCCTGTATGGTTGCAGGTGCAGAAGTTTTATAACGGGCTAAATCAAAGCAAAAAGCAAATGATAGAAGCAGCTTCTGGTGGTACCTTAAACCACAAAACCCCAGAAGCAGCTCTTGAGCTTTTTGAGGACATGGCCATGAAAACATATCAGTGGAATGTGCCTACGTCCTGCCCGAACAAACCTAAAGGTATCTTTGAAGTAGATAACATCTCCCAGCTAGCTCTATAAGTGGAAATATTATGTAAAAAGATAACGAATATGACTGCAGCCTCCGCCCCTCAAGTATGGGAATCTACAACTCTTGCGCCCAAAAAATTGGATTATGTTAATAATATGCCTAGAAATGCTTTTTATAATTTTTTTGATGCTAATTTTCCTTCTCCGGGTTTTACTTTTCCAAATAGTTATAATCCTACTTTGCGGAACCACCCGAACTTTTCCTGGAGTAACCCTTCAAACGCGATGCGCCCGCCGCCACAAAATGATTTTTCTTCACCACCTCCTCCTCTTCAAAATTATCCAAAACCTCCAAGCTTGGAGGAGTTACTTTCTAAATATATAAACAAAAATGATGCTACTATAAGAACCCTAGCCGGGACCGTTAAAAGTTTAGAAAATCAAGTAGGATAACTCGCAAAAATTATTTCTGAGCGACCTTCCGGGTCTCTTCCTACCAACACCGATCTAAACCCGAGAGAGCAAGCGAAAGCTATAACTCTTTGGAGTGGGAAGCAAGTTTCTGGGGTGGTTAGCAAAGAGCCTAAGGCAAGCTCCACCCCCATTTTGAATATTCCACCACCTACTGAAATAGAAGTTATCACTCTACTTTCTGCTTTAGAAAAAGATCTCGCTCCACCACCCATCTTTAAAAATGATCCAACTCAACCATACCATTATAAATTTAACTATAAAAGTCAGGATGATAAGTATACCCGCTTCTTAGAGATGTTTAAGCAAATCCACATAAATCTACCTTTCCATGAAGCGATTTCCGAGATGCCAAAGTACGCTAAGTACCTAAAGGACCTCCTTACTAATAAAAAGAAGTTAGAAAACTTATCGCATGTCACACTAAATTCCAAGTGCTCTGCGATCTTGACAAATGGTTTGCCAAAGAAGATCAGTGATCCCGGTAATTTTTCTATACTGTGTGTCTTTGGTGATATTTTGTCAAGCATGCATTGGACGACTTAGGTGCGATTATCACCCGGTTCCCCTCTCATTATTCAAGAAGTTAGAAATTGGTAGCCTCAACCCCACATGCATGAGTATCCATCTTGCTGATAGATCTGTTAAGTACCGTTAGGAATCGTGGAGGATGTCTTAGTTAAAGTCGACTTATTCATCTTCTCGTTAGATTTTGTTATATTGGACATCGAAGAAGACGTAGCGGTTCCCTTGATCCTTGGCCGACACTTCCTTTCCACCTCCCGATCTATCATTGACGTAAGCAATTGTAAGCTCTTCCTACGAGTAGGCGACGATGAAGTGACCTTCTCTATAACCCCCTCAATGAAGAATAATACCCTAGAGAATGATGACTCCTATTTTTTCTTAGATGCCTTAGGTGAAGAATCTTCCTACTACCTTTCTGAAAGTGAAAGAGAGATTTCTGATTTTTGTTCTTCCTCTACTCTTCCAATTGGATCTCTGCAAGAAGCCTTCATGGCCACTAGCTCCACCCCTTTCAATTTTCCATATAAAGAAAAAGTCTTCGAAGGCATTGTGTTTGAAAAGAAAGAATTTCCAAAAAAATCGAATGAAGAACCCCCTACCCTGGAATTAAAGGAACTACCCGAACATCTTAGCTATCCCTTCTTAGAAAAGGACTCAAAGGTACCAGTAATATTTTCAGCCTACCTGACTGAAGTGCAAAATGACAAGCTCCTACTTGTATTACGGAAATATTGTTGAGTTATTGCCCTGCAGATTTTTGATATCAAGGGCATAAGCCCATCTTTCTGCACCCACAAAATCCTAATGGAAGATAATTCGTGTAATTCAATCCAACTTCAGCGCCATGTAAATCCAAATATGAAATAAGTCATAAAGGGCAAGGTTATGAAACTGTTAGATACAAGAATTATCTATCATATATCTGATTGTAAGTGGGTTAACCCAGTCCAGGTAGTACCAAGAAAGGGAGGGATAACTATAATTAGTAATGATAATATTGACTTAATCCCGACATGGACAGTTAAGGGGTGGAGAATGTGTATTGATTTTCGTAAGTTAAACAGCGCCACCCGCAAGGACCACTTTCCCTTGCAGTTCATCGATCAAATTTTAGAGCGATTATCTGGCCATTTCTTTTACTATTTTCTCGATGGCCTCTCGGGGTATTTTCAAATCCCCATCTCTCCCGAGGACCAGGAGAAAACTATGTTAACTTGTCCCTTCGGCACCTTCGCTTACCGAAGAATGTCGTTTGGATTGTGTAATGCGTCAGCTACATTCCAGCGATGTATGCTCGCTATCTTCGAAAAATACGTAGAAAGCCTTATAGAGGTGTTTATGGATGATTTCTCTGTGTTCGGCGATGCTTTTGATAGTTGTTTATAAAACTTAGAAAAAGTCTTAGAAAGATGCGAAGAAACTAACCTTTCCCTAAATTAGGAAATATGTCATTTTATGGTGAGGGAGGGGTTAGTTTTGGGTCATAAGATTTCTACGAGAGGAATTAAAGTAGACATAGCTAACATAGAAGTTATCGAGAAGCTTCCGCCACCTTTGAACGTCAAAGCAATAAGAAGTTTTCTAGGACACGCTTGCTTCTACCGCCACTTCATAAAAGACTTCTCCAAAATCACCAAACCCCTTAATCATCTACTGGAAAAAGACGCCCCATTTATTTTTGATTACCTTTGTCTATCTGCCTTTGAATTAATAAAAGAAAAGTTAATTAATTCCCCTATTATGATAGCTCCAGTGTGGGACCTTCCCGTTCAAATTATGTGAGATGCGAGTAGTTTCACAGTGGGAGCCGTACTAGGACAACAAATATCTAAAAACTTCCACCTCATCTATTATACAAGTAAAACACTTACATCGGCACAAGAGAATTATACCACAATTGAGAAGGAGCTCCTAGCTGTTGTTTTCGCTTTTGATAAATTCCTTCCATATATTACGCTTTCCAAAATTATTGTTTTTATAGACCACTCGGCCCTCAAGTATCTTCTTGCTAAGACGGATGCCAAGCCGCGCCTGATTCGCTGGGTCTTACTCCTCCAGGAGTTTGACTAAGAAATCCTTGATAAGCGAGGTGCCGAGAATTTGGCCGCTGACCATCTCTCATGATTAGATAATCCGTATATAGAAAAATTAGATGAAAAATCTTTTAATGATTTCTTCCTCGATGAGAAGCTGCTTTTAATTAACACATCCCCTTCTCCTTGGTTTGCACAAATAGCCAAATATTTAGTGGCTCGTGTACTCCCAAAAGATTTCTCCTCTCAGCAAAAGAAGAAATTCTTTTATGAGTTGAAAAAGTATTTTTAGGAGGACCCGCATCTTTTCCAAGTCATTGTGGACTAGGTGATAAGGAGATGTGTTTATTTTAAAGAAGGATAAGATATTTTAAAACATTTGCATGAAGGACTGATTGGTGGTCACTACCAAGCTGCTCGAACCGCTCACAAAGTGCTTTTTGCTGGTTTTTACTGACATAGCTTGTTTAAAGACGCGTAAGACTTTATGAGTATGTGTGATAGTTGCCAACGGTCGGGAAATATTTCTAATAAAAATGAAATGCCGCAAAATTATTCCCTTGAGTTCAAAGTTTTCGACCTCTGGGGAATTGATTTTGTTGGCCCTCTTCCTTCTAGCTTTGGGAACAAGTTTATTTTAGTTGATGTAGATTAGGTTTCACGTTGGGTTGAAGCCCAAGCTCTTTCTACTAAAGACGCCCGAGTCGTAATTATGTTTTTGAAAAAAATATTTTCTCGATTCGGTACGCCGCGAGCCATAGTTAGCGACAGGGGTTCATATTTTTGTAATGCGCAGTTTTTAAAAATTCTTATTAAATACGGCATTACGCATAAGCTTTCAACTTCTTACCACCCACAAACTAACGGACAAGTCGATGTAGTGAATAGAGAGATAAAAAGTATTTTAGAAAAGACTGTTTCAACCTCTAGAAAAGACTGGTCAACCAAATTAGACGATACTCTATGGGCCTACCAAACAGCGTACAAAATTGCCATCAGACGTATGCTGTATCGGTTGGTTTAAGGAAAATCATTCCATTTACCTATAGAATTAGAACATCGTGCTTTTTGGGCCTTTAGGTTTTTAAATTTCGATCCCCACTCTATCTGCGACCTTAGAAAATTTCAAATTCACGAACTCGATGAGTGGCGCTCTTACGCATATGAAAATAACAAATTTTATAAAGAGCGGACGAAATGTTTTCACGACGCACACTTAAGGCGCCCAAAAACCTTTAAGTCGGGCGATCAAGTTCATTTATGTAAATAACGTTTACGTTTATTTCTTGAGAAGTTAAAGTGATGATGGTCTGGGCCGTTTACTGTTAAAGAAGTTTTTTTGTATGACACTGTTTTAATTTTTCACCTTGATAAGGGTGAGTTCAAAGTGAATGGTCAGCGTCTTAAACTTTATTTCTGTAGTAATGTCAGTCCAAACTGTATTAATTTTATCTGCATGATCCAAACTTTAAATAGCTTAAGACTCTTTATTTTTATTAAAACATTAATTATTATTTTGGACAATATTATTTTTGGACAATATTATTTTGTTGCGTCGAGCTCAAATGACGTTTTAAACAAAGGGCACTCTTGGGAGGCAACTCAAGTTATTTTTCTGTTTTCTTTATTTCACACTTTTTTCCCCAGATGGCTCCGACAGGCTAAAGCCTCTGCAATAGCCTGCTCCAACACTGCTGAATCCATCACATAGTCCAAAGAAGACATTTCATGAAGTTCCAAAGCACAAGCATGGGGGAGTGGCATCACGCAACCTACCGCGACTCGCAAATCCTGGGAAGTACCTGTTTTCAATTTTATACTTATATTTATGTTTTAATTTTTCTCTCTCCTTCCCCTCTTTTCTCCATTGAGGACAATGTCTGTTTTAAGTTTGGGGGAGGATTTCCTCCTTCTCTTTTCTTTATTTTGTTTCTTTGAAAAAAAATCAATCGAAATCAAAAAAAAATTAGTGCTTTCTCCTTTTTCTTCTTAAAGAAAAATCTCTAAAAATATATATATAATATCTTTAAAAATCCAAAAAAACGATAATATCTTTAAAAATCCAAAAAAAGAGAATATTTTAAAATAAAAAAAAATTATTATGTTATTTGTTTTTACTTTAATAGATTAAACTAATTTTGGTATTTCATTAGTCCCCCTTGCTTTTTGTTTTGTTTTTCTAAAAATTTCCTATAACAACTTAGCTAACTATAATCTTTCTAATCATTCTTTTTAATTATGTTTCATAAGTAAAATGTTGATCATTCTGTGTTCCTAATTCATGGTAGCTTGTTAATGTGAAACATTTTCCTAAAACTCGCATTTTTATTATGTTTTTCATTCTTTATTTTCTTTACTTTCTTATAAATATTTCATCCATTATTTTCCTTTTCATTTTGTATAATTTTTGTAATGTCTTCATTTATTATCTAGGATTTGCTTTTTGGAAATTTTCAAAACTATGCTTTAGATAAATTTAGAAGCATGAAAATGATTTAGGCCATTTTTGTTTTCGTTTGAGACTTCTAGCCAACCTAAAAATTTTTATCTCTGATTAGCGGCTTTTGAGCCTTTTTCCAATTTCAATTGAAAACTCCACTTATCATTTCATTTTTCACCAAAGCCAAATTTTTCAACCTATCATATCACACTAACTTTTTGAGTTTCATAAAATTTCTTGTTGTGATAGGGTTGTTTTGTGATTTTTGGAGAAATTTAAGAAAAGAATGCTAAAAAGAAATGTTTAATTTTGTGGCCAATTTCAAAATGAAAAGACAAAATATTTATGGCCACTATTTTGAAAAGAAGAAAGAAAAAAAAGAAATGAAAATAGAAAAGAAAAAAAAGAATATTTTATTTATGATGAAATTTTTGAAACTCTTTATTTTGGTTTAGTGTGATTTTTAAGCCTCCTTGGATATCTTTGAATCCCACTCCTCATCATAATCCTAAACCAAACGTGTCGGTCCTAATAAGTCTTTTTGATTCATGCTTTTGAATTTTATTTTTTCGCTAAGTAAAGAAGAAAAGTAAAATAGTAAAGTTTAGGATTTAAATTTAGATTTTTGTTACTTGATTGATATAGTTATAATGTGTCTCTTGGATCTAGTAACAACTCAATGTGTTTTTTCATTTTGTTGCTTTGCTTAAATTTATTTAAAGAATTTCTTTAAAATTTTGGATGATTTATTTTTGTTAGTAAAGTTTATAAATTGTTAAACCTTGTTTAAGTAATTGTTTTAGGTTTACGTTTCACCTTCTCCCTTCTTAGAATTTCGCATAGTACTTGTGTTAGCATAATTAGAATTTTCCTGATTAGTCACTTTTATGTTAGCTAGTTTTTATATTTTTGCTTGAGGACAAGCAAAGCTTAATCTTGGGGGAGTTTGATAATACGTTTTGTAGTTTAAACTACTAGGGTAATTATAAGTTTTTATTATAGAAATCATGTTTTTAAAGCTTTATTTTGACCACATTTTGTATATATTTTAATATCACTAATGTTTTTCTCTTTTCTTTGCGGGTTTGCAGGTTTTCAGCAATTTCATCGAGCTCAGCCTATTTAGTCGAGCTCAGCCTATTTCATCGAGCTCAGCCAGTTCGTCGAGCTCGCTATAATTAATCGACCTCAGCGCTCGTCGACCTCAGCATTCGTCGAACGCATCTTCTGTGTTCGACAAACGGTTCCTTCAGCCCCAGTTCGTCGAGCTCAGCAAATTTCGTCAAGCTCAGCCCAGTTCGTCGAGCTCGCCAGCATTCGTCTACCTCAGCGTTCGTCGACCTCCCCTCCACCTTCTGCGTTTGACGAACTCCTCCAATTTCGCCGAGCTCCGCCTTCATTCTGTATTCGTCGTCATTGGCATTCGTCAACCTCTCGTCCACTTTCTGCATTCGACAAACTCCTCAAATTTCGTCGACCTCGCCTTCAGTTCAAATTCGCCGACCTCCTATCCACTTTCTGCATTCGACATTCATCGACCTAGCCTTCAGCCAATTTCATCTAGTTCCGCCTTCATTCAGCATTCGACGAACTCCTCCAATTTCATCAAGCTCCGCCATCATTCTGCGTTCGATGAACTCCTCAAATTTCGTCCACCTCGCCTTCAGTTCAAATTCATCGACCTCCCGACCACTTTTTGCGTTCGACGTTCGTCGATCTCTCCTTCAGTTCAAAGTTCGTCGATCCCACCTTCCACTTTCTACGTTCGATGTTTTCCTCCATTCGTCGACCTCCTGTCCACCTTCTCTTTTCTCCGTTCATCGAGCTCTCCCTCCTCCTCTGATTTCATTGAGCCCTCTCTCCTTCTTTTATCGAGCTTACCTGCTGCTAAAGGACAAGTCCCTCTTTTTCACAAAATCTTGCTGCCACCGTAAATGCACATCACCCGTACAGAGGCAATCATCATTTCCCGCCAAAATTTGCACCAAGGTCAACTCCCGTGCATGGCTAGATGCATGGGCATTTCCTGCTCCTTGAAGAATCTATAAATAGATCCCCTCCCCTTGTGCAAAAAAATATAGAAATTTGGGTGAGGGGAAGTGTTGTCATTTTCAGTTCTTCCTTAGTGTTCTTCCTCTCTCCTTTTCTCATTTCAGTTTTTCTGTTTTAGCTTTACTATTCTGTAATAGTTCTTTAATTTCTTCAGTAATTTATCTTTAGTGTTAGCTCAGTTTTTTCATTTCCTGCAAGTGTAATTTCTTTTATTTCAAGTTGTAAGCTCTCTGTTTGATTTAATATAAAGTCTGGTAGCTTTTTCTTGTCTCTGTTTTATTTCCATGCACTCCTACTCATCTCTCCTCCTCCACTTCACCATGAGTAACTAATCCTCCTTGTACTCGATCTTGATGATCAGAGGTTCGAGTTGATTAAGTTATGATGCTCTAGTTTTCTTTTCCATTGTAAGGTTTAGACCTTGATTTACTGTTGAATAATCGTGTTTGGAGATATATCATTGATATATATTTTCCATCCTTGTTTCCACTATTAGCTAGCCGAGAGGCTCGTAGTTTGGAGTGAACACTCAAGAGTAAAGAGAGTTGCGGGCACCACTCGAGAGAGGCAGACGTTAAATCTCCCGGATTGGAGTGAAATCCAATAGTGGGGTTCATTGCGTAAAGCGAGCTTTAGAACTCCGATTTGGACAAGAGTTCGGTCGAACCTTCCTAAAATCAGGTGGGTATGACTTTGAGAGAAGCATGTTCATGCTTTAGGAACCTCCATGATCAAGGTCCATTGCCTTATTAAGTTAGAGTTTATTATCGCATGTTTTGATCAACTTAAGCCGTGGTGATTCTTGATCGAGTGTTTTTCTTTATCAATGTTTAACCCCTCATTTAATCGCTAGTTGTGGTCTCTCTAATTAAGTGCAAGTGCTTTTATTTATGCAAGTAGTCTCTTCTTTTAATTTAGTTAACAACCCTAAAAGTTTCTTCGATAAGATAATAGTCTTCGTGTCAGTAAGATTTCTCAACGGTTCCCAGATTTTAATACGACACTTGTGTCCCCTAGCTACAATTCGATTGGTATACTTGCCTAGTTGGATTTCTAGTTCGGTTTTTATTCTCTTAACGATTAGCAAACACCGTCCATGCTCCACAACATATCCAAAAAAAGAATTTTTGGAGATGATTTTTCTATAGCTTTTGTAAAAATTTAATAATCCATACATATGATTAAAATAGGATCTATGGACCTCAAATTTCCCACAAACTCAGGTGGATTACTAGAGGGGTCATTATATGCCTATGAAAAAAAATATCACCCCATTTGGAGTTGATTTATTGGGGTAACTTGGTGAATAAAGCTGTTCACTAAAAGTCTTTATTTTAAAGGTAGCTTATAACCTAGGGGTGAATAGGTTGTCTCACTATTATTATTCTCTTTTTAGTTTTTCCTTTAGCACTAAGTGTGTTTGTGGTAGTTTTCTTTCAAGAACCTACACATAGAAAACAATACAGAAAAGCACACGCAGATTTTTAGTGGTTCCCAACCTTGTGGGTACATAACTCTCCTCTTACCTTGCAAACTTCCTGTCAGTCAAGGCACTTCTCCAAAACACTGCTCCAAGGAGCTTACACCTTAGATCCATCAGGATCTTACAGTCTCCTCCAAGACCTACAACTCAACCATAAGGGGCCTACAGCTCAGTGATCAAAAGATCACCTACCTAAAGCCAATGGACCTACACTCAAGCTTGGAGGACAGCCCTACCTCAGATCCAAAGAATCCTACCTTAGAGAATTACACTCTCCTACAGCTCAAGAAAATTTCCCTACCTCAGCCCAGTGAACCTACTACTCAAATCCAGTTGGATCCTAACATTCAGAGAGCTTTACTCTCCTACAACTCAAGCAAAAAGTCCCTACCTCGGGCCAGTGGCCCTACAGCTCAAATCCAGTTGGATCTTACAGAAAGATGAATATTTGAATGTTTTGACACAGGGAAATTTCTCTATGTCAAAATCTAGGGTTGAATTATGTCAGGACTATCTTGCATCACAACAGCAGGAAGAAGTTCTCCCTCTGTTGGAAGAAACACAGAATTAAGATTTTGATCTTGCTGATGAAGAGATGAACTTGTGTTCTTCAATCAGCCAATTGAGCCCACTGGAGAATGATGGCTCTACTTTGTTCCTCTATCAGAGATCTTTCTGATTATGCTATACTAGATTAAAAAGCAGTATCTCACTGAATGTTTTGTTCCTGCAGGAAGACTTCAAACTCTTTCTCGGCGATAATGGCGAGAGAGATGAAGTCCAGCCGCAACCTTTTGAATTTGATAAATCCCTAAAAGTCTTTTTTCTTCTTTGCCCATCTCTTCCTTTTATAGTTTGTTGATCAACAACTCTTAGAGATCAGTGGGCCCCACCTACAGCTTCCAGCTGCACCTTGCTTTAACAGAAGAAGACGTACAGTAGCTTCTCGATAGAGTTTGTCGTGTTCTATAGCTTCTCTGTGCTTGATTTGAAATCAGTTGACTTTATCGATTTTTCTGACGTCAGCACATGTGGACTTAGAAAAAATCGAGCATCAATAGAATATGCGTTGAGTGAGAAAGCCTCACTAAACGTCAAAACACTTAGACTGAATTATGTCTATATAGGCATTGACAGCATTGAGTGATCAATCCACACTCAATGCTTTTTGCCTTAGCTTATTATTTAGCCTTTTCTGCATGCTAGGAGTTGAGAGTGTTAAGTGACCACGCCTTACTCAATGCCTTATGCATTAGCCATGCTTTCTGTAGTTTAGGCAATGAGAGCGTTGAGTGACCATACATCACTCAACGTCTTATGCCTTAGTCATTTTCCTGCTTCTTTAGCATCTTGAGTTTTGAGAGCGTTGAGTGAGCATGCCTCACTCAATGCTTTTTACCTTTAGCCAGATCTTCTAAATCATGGCATTGAGAGCGTTGAGTGAGCAAGCCTCACTCAACGATTTCTACCTTATCCAAATTTTTCACCACCTTGGCATTGAGAGAGTGAGCTCCACTCAACGCATTTGGACTTAGCCAAACTTTTATGTCTGAAAACACAGGAACTGACTGAATGAGATATAGTCAACACTTTAACACATGGTGTTGAGTGAGCTTGCCTCACTCAAAGTTGGTGGACTTAGTCAAATTTCAGCATAGATTTTCTGTGTCTTTGACTGACTGAGCTTGTCTCACTGTCTTTTGATGTATGGCATTGAGTGAGTTGACTTTACTCAATGGTTGTGGACTTAGCCACTTTCTCAGCTTGACATAACTTTGGCTTTGACTATATAGGCTTCACACAGCCCTATAAGTCATCTGGCGTTGAGTGAGTAACCTTCACTCAATGCGTGTGGACTTGGGCAAGTTTCTGTTTATCCATAACTTAGGTAAGTATTTACCTGACTTAGCCACTTATACTACCTGTCCCATCATTTCAACTAGGACTAACCTACATGTATGAACTTGAACATATATTAAATATACCCTTGTGTATGCTCATTGATATATTTGACTTCTTCAAATATAGGACATTGTGGGCAATGGACCCAACAATATCACCCTATTTGAATAAGTCAAAACTTTACACCAAATATCTGAGTCAATGACATACACTAACAAATTGCAATAATTCAGCAAAAAAAAGATATGATAGGAAGAAAAGTTTTAGTACACTTCCTTGTCTGCAGGGCATACCTACACCTGCTCCCCCTTAATAGTTGCTACCTTCTTTTGATGAATATTATACCACTTGTATCCTTTTTCTCCTGTCCTATGATACCACTTTTAAGTCCTTGAATCAGTAAGTTGATTCAAGTTCTCCTCCCCTTTTGGACTTCTTTAAATAGCCAGGGAGAATATTTTGCTCCCCCTCTTTGATTTCTCATAGGCAGTAGTTTGAACACCATGAGAGTACTTAAAGTAGTGCTGGAAATTCTCCCCCTCAATTGAAGTAGCATCTTTCATGTTTCTTGGTAGACAGTGTAGTCTACACCAGTCTGTACAACACTAGACCATGATGCCATTGAAGGTACACCACTTGAAAAGTCTTCATTCTATATAAGAGCAATTCCATCTACAAGACATAATATGGCCTACAACAATTTAAGGAGCAACTGAAGTTATACTAGGTTTAACATACCCAACTCAAACTTGAAGGTGTTAAACTTTGCTTCATCTAGTGGCTTAGTGAAGATGTCATCCACTTGCTTGTCTGTTGGGACAAACTCAAGGGTGATGTCTTCACATTCTACATGCTCCCTAATGAAATGGTATCTTATCTCAATATGCTTAGTCCTGCTGTGAGAAGCAGGATTCCTAGCAATTGATATAGCACTAGTAGAATCATAAAATAGGGGGCTTCTACTTTTCTGAAGGTTGTAGTCCTTGAGCTGATACTGGATCCACAATAACTGAGCAAAACAGCTACCTGCTGAGATATTCTCTGACTCTGCAGTTGATATTGCAACTCTGGTTTGCTTCTTGTTGATCCAAGACACTAGTCTTCAACCCAGGAGTTGACATATTCTAGAAGTGCTCTTCATATCCTCTTTGTAGCCATCAAAATCTTTATCTGAGAACTTTGTTAGTTCAAACTCCCCATTCCTAGGGTACTATAGGCCAAGATCTAGTGTGGCCTTAAGATACCTCAAAATTCTCTTTGCAGTAGAGTAGTGAGATTCTTTAGGGAAAGCAAAATACATAGCACAAACACATGTAACAAACATGATGTCTGGCCTACTTGCAATAAGATATAGAAGGGAGTAAATTATCCCTCTATACAAGGTCTCATCAATAGGCTTTCCTGCTTTATCATTGCTTATAGGATACTTGACCCCATGGGAGTTCTTATGGTGGAGGAATTCTCCATGCCAAATTTATTTATTAACTCCCTAGTGAACTTAGACTTGGATATGGACAAGCCCTCATCAGCCTATCTTACTTGGAGGCCCAAGAAGAACTTAAGTTCACCCATACTGCTCATCTAAAACTTTCCCTGCATAAGTTTGGCAAACATCCTGCAGAGGTTGTCATTAGTAGATCCAATGATGATGTCATTTACAAAGATTTGAACTAGGATGATCTTATCCTTAGATTCCCTTAGGAATAGGGTCTTGTATATCTTCCCCCTTGAGAATTTGTTCTCAATGAGGAAACAAGACAAAGTCTCATACCAAGCTCTAGGAGCTTGCTTTAGCCCATATAAATCTTTCCTAAGTCTATAAATAGAATCGGGTGAGTTAGAAATTACAAAACCTGGAGGCTGCTCACCATATTCTGCCTTTTTTAAGTCACCATTTAGGAAGGCTGACTTCATATCCATCTGGTAGACCTTGATCCCTTGTGTGCAGCATATGCAAGGAATAATCTTATGGCCTCCAACCTTGCTACCGGGGCAAAGGTTTGATAAAAATCAATTCCTTCTTGATGTAGGCCTACACGTTGATATCGAAAAATCTACGGATTAACCACGATTGCCTCTCTAAGATTCGAATTTAACACTCGCACAAAATTCACGCAGCGTACACACCAAGCAATTATATCACTTTTATGTTAACGTACGGGTAGCCAATTTGATTAGTATTGAATAGAGGCGATATGCCAATATTCTTTCTAGCTAAAAGGACCCACACGGTCCGATCGAGCAAAGGTTGTACCAAAAGAGATCTACCAAAATTTACGATCCGAAAAATGGTAGATCTCTCCCAACAAAAAGTTACGAGGTTCGCCAAACCTTTCGAAAATAATTGAATTAAGATAAACACAATTCAATCGAAATAAAACCGCGATTATTCAACGCTTAGAAATTCAATGCCAAGAATTTCCACCACAAGAATATCTAGGAAGGAATCACACGAAAGTAGAAATTTTCGTTACCCAAATCGGAATGGATGATTTTGATTATCTAACTTGGACCGCTCTTCAACGGCTCCGCCGGAGTCACGCCGGATGGAGAGGATGTTCGTCCATCTTCGTCGCTTCACGCCTTGGTCGATATTCATGCAAAGAGATTATGAGAAAATAGGTTTGGATAGTAAGGTGGAGGGATGGCCAAAACAAGACTTGGAGGTGGTCGGTTTTTTGTCTTTGAAATGTGGTTGGGTTTTAGATGGTGGTGGAGAGAAAACCATGAGGGAGGGGCTGGAGAGAGGAAATGTGGTGACAAAGGTTGAGGGAGAGAGGAGGCTTGGAGTTCGCGGCTTGGAAGGAGTAGGCTAGGGTTATGCGAGAGAAAGAGGGAAAGAGATGGGTGGAGGTGTGGTTGGAGGCTAGGAAGGAGGAGAGGCTTTGAGTTAGCCGAAATTTAGAAGGAGGACGAGAAAGAAGATAGAGAATTCTCAAGGGGAAAATTAGGGCTTTTTTTCAATTCATTCAACTTGCAAAATAATGAACATTCATGTCCTTATATAGGCTTACAATCTTATTAGGCTACATGCAGCCCAAGTAATTAAATAAAATCTAATGTTGTTAAATCATAATGAAATAATTAAAATGCTCAAAATAAATAGCACAATAAATTCAACTAAATAATATTAAAAATATTAACCTAAATAATATTAAGCAGTCTTGCACCGAGGGCGGAGATTGTAGCGTCGCTCCACACAATCACCATGGCGACGCAAGCCTTTTGTTGGAGATAGAGAAGGATCTTCTGTGAGCGTGCCTTCATCTTCTTCATCATGTTGGGGGTCGTCATCTCCATCAATCCTCCCTCGCTCGAAAGTACTCATCACAGATGAGTTGTCCTGAAGGTACCGGCGTAGAAGAACGTCATCCAAGAGAGCCACCTCCGATTCCGGAAGCCAAGAGACATCGAAGGTCGGACGATCACGCCATTGAATCAAATATCGGCGCACAACACCACCTGGAGAGGGAAGCACTTCATCCTTGATAATCCTGTCTGGCAAAAAGTTTGTCCTAGGAAACCTGGGAAAAGCATTAGGCAATAAAGGAGGAAAAACTTCTTCATCAACATTCAGCGTACCTCCGTTGGAGACCGATGAAGAGAGCGATCCAGAAACACACTCAACCCCAAACCCATTAGAACTTGCAGGGAACTAAATGGACAGGCAGATAATTCTAGTGGCGGAGAAACATATGCCGTTAAATCAGAAACATTAAAAATAGGGGAAATACCCCAATCAGTGGGTAACTCCAAAAGATATGCGTTTTCTCGTAATTTTTTTAAGATCCGAAAAGGTCCCGCTCGCCGGTTAGCCAACTTTTTTATAGTGCCCGAAGGCATCTGTTCAGGGATGAGACGCACCATGACTAAATCACCAACTTTAAAGTGCGACTCTCTTTTATGTACGTTAGCATTAACTTAATAAGATGCATATTGTGTGGTTAACGTTTCATTGATGTGTTTATGCAAATTATGAATATGAGAGGCAAAATCCTGTGCAAATTGACTTGACTTGTATGATGGCGGTAATAGGATCAAGTCAAGTGGCACTGGTGCTTTATATCTGTGAACGATCTCATTTGGTGATAAACTCGTAGACCTATTTTTAAAGTTGTTGTACGCTAACTGAGCATGGGGAAGGATGAGGTCCCATGTTCCCTTGTGGTCGCCCTCAAGACAACGAAGTAAGCTCCCCAAACTTCTATTTACAACTTCCATTTGCCCATCAGTCTGGGTATGGTAGGCTGAAGTAAACAATAGTTTGGTTCCCAAAATTTGCCACAGGGTCTTCCAAAAATAACTGGTAAATTTTACGTCTCTATCAGTCACTATCGTTTTTTGAATGCCCCTATGTCTAATAAATTCTTTAAAAAATAATTTTGCTACGTTGGACGCATCATCTGTCTTACTACACGCAATAAAATAGGCCATTTTTGAAAATCGATCTACTACCACTAGAATGGAATCATGACATCTAAACATAACGTGTAGGCCTAGGATAAAATCCATACTAATATATTCCCAGGGAATGGGAGGAATCGGAAGAGGGGTCTAGAGTCCTGCATTCGTTTTACTACCTTTTGCTAATTGACAAACGCGACAAATACCCACAATTTTATTCATCGTAGCCTTAAGGCCTGGCCAGAGGAACTTATCTTCTACTAATGTAATAGTCTTATTTCGCCTGAAGTGTCCACCTAGACCACCACTATGTAACTCCCATAAAATAAAATGCTGAAGTGACGAACGAGGGATACACAACTTCGATTGTTTAAGAAAATACTCGTCCCGAATATAATATGTTGAAATCGTAGTGGGAGAATTGTTTTGAGTGGAATAGTAGATGTCCTTGAAGTCCGGACAATTTACGTACATATCTTTTATCCTATCGAACCCAATCACTTTGACCTCTAGCGTAGACAACAACAAAGATACACGACTAAGAGCATTCGTCACATGATTTAAGGTTCTTTTTAGATGTTTAATTATAAAGGTATACTCCTGAAGATAGGAGACCCACTTAGCATGCCTAGGGCTCAGTTTAGTTTGGGAATTAATGAATCGCAATGCCTCGTGATCGGATAGAATAACAAATTCCTTAGATATCAAGTAATGACGCCAATGCTGTAAACAACGAATAACTGCATAAAACTCTCTATCATAGTTGGAATAATTTAATTTTGGTCCAGAGAGTTTCTCACTAAAATATCCAACAGGATGACCCTCTTGACTTAATACACCACTGATACCGATTCCAGATGTGTCACATGACAATTCAAAACATTATTAAAATCTGGTAACCGTAAAAGAGGATCTTCCGACATTCGGGATTTAATTATGTCCAATGCTTTGGCGGCCGATTTAGTCCACGTAAAATCTCCCTTTTTCATGCACTCCGTGATTGGTGCAATGATACTACTAAAATCCTTGATAAATTGGCTATAAAAAGTAGCTTAACCGTGAAAACTCCGAACAACCCATATATTATTTGGTGCTGGCCAATCCTTGATAGCTTAGACCTTCCTAGGGTCAACATGGATACCATCCGAACTTATGATATAACCTAAGAACTCCATGGATGGGACATTAAACGTACATTTTTTAAAATTTACAAATAATTTTTCCAATCGCAGTGTGGTGAGTACTGTCCTCAAGTGAGACTCATGATCGTTCTGTGAGGAGCTAAATACTAGGATATCATCAAAATAAATAACTACGAATTTTCCTAGATAAGGCTTGAATACTAAAGTCATCAATCTTGAAAATATACTTGGACCGTTAGTGAGTCCTTCCTCGAGCACTAACCACTCATAAAGTGGGTCTTTTGATTTTAAAGCCGTTTTCCATTCGTATCCCTCCCTTATCCAAATTTGATGGTAGCCACTCATAAGATCTAACTAAGGAAAAATTGTGGCTCCGGCTAGCATGTACAATAAGTCGTCCAATCGAGGGATGGGAAACCTATATTTCACAGTTATTTTATTGACGGCCCTATAATCTACACACATACTCCAAGAACCATCTTTCTTAGGGACCAATAATATAGGTAATGCGTAAGGAATTTTACTATGATGGATGAACCCCTTACTTAGCAAGTGATAATACATTTTGTAGCCTAAACTATTATCGTATTTTCTAATTTTGAAGGCACTAACCGTGTCTTATTAGCATATTTTTTATCTTTCTTATGTAAATATTATTATCACTAACAATTTCTTGTCTTTTTGCAGGTTTACTGAATTTTGTCCAAAAATGACATGACACGCCCCCCTGTCACGCCCTCCCTTGGCATAGCACAAGGCGTGTCACCTGATCCCAAGGAAGCTTGCTGACAGAGAACAAATAATAGGAAAAATGGCTGTCACGCCCCCCTGACACGCCCTCCCCGGGCATGTCCCAGGGAGTAACATGGGGCATGTCGCCCTATGCCCGAAGTCTGTCGCCGCATTAAATGCATTTTCGCCTCCGCACGGCAACAATACTGTCACGCTCCCTGTCACGGGCATGACCCAGGGCGTATTCTCCCCCTTTTCCAAGACTGACTGATTTCTGACCAATGATTGAGACTTGACTTACTTGTCACGCACCCCCCCCCCCTACACGGGCGTGACCCAGGGCGTGTCAGCCATCGTACATAAGCAATCATCCTTCCCGCCAGAATCTAGAACCCGAGGTCAAACCTGTACGTGTCATGCCCCCGAACACGCTCTCCCTGGGCGTAGCCTAGGGCGTGACCAACATGAGAATTTTTCCTATAAATTCAGACCCCCCCTTCCATTTCAGAGAAGCTTGGGTTGAGAGGGGAGGTGCTGCCCTTTTGTTTACTAGTCCTTTTTATGCTTTTTCTCCCTCTCTCTCTCTCTTTATCATTTCATGCTTTTATAATCCTAGCTTAGTGCTCCTTTTTAATAGCTTTTGTATTATCTTTGTATTTCATTTGTATCCTAGTGTTAATGCTATCTTAGTCTTTTATTTCATTGTAATTGTAATTTTCATTTCAAATAGTTGTAGCTCTCTTTATTATTAATATAAGTGCCCTTGTTTACTTGGTGTTATTATGCTTTACTACTAATCCCCCCTCCTCCACTTTGCTATGAGTAACTAATCCTCCTTATACTCGATCTTGATGATCCTAGGATCGAGTGATTAAGTTATGATGCTTTGAATTTACCTTTTCTTTTTAGGGATTAGGCCTTCGAATTACTCTTGATTTTTCTCGTTTGGAATTGTATTGGCGATATATAATTTCCAATATAGCTTTCATTCTTGTCTAGCCGAGAGGCTGATAGTTTGAAGTGAGCATTCAAGAGTAAAGAGAGTTGTACGCACCCCTCGAGAGAGGCAGACGTCCAAATCTCCCGGATTGGAGTAAAATCCAATAGTGGGGTTCACCGCGTAAAACGAGCTTTAGGCCTCCGATTTAGACGAGAGTTGGTCGGTGTAACGCCCCCGATTTTCCTGCGATTATTTTTATTCTCGTTGGCGTTACGATGACGCGTTTCCGTGGCTTGTGCCATTTGTGGAGTGTGGTTTAGCTCCTTAGAACTGAGTGCCCTATTTTGTAGCCTGTTGGCAAGATCTCCCTAGCAAGCCGAGTCGTTTTGGGTGATCCGGTGTGGCCTCTCGGGGGGATGGTTGTGTTTGGATTTTTTTGGGTATAACTCGAGTTCTGTTCGTTGAAAGTTAATTTCGACTTCGACGTTGTGTTCGTAGCATGGGTATTTAGCTACGGTGCGAATTTCGTCGAATTCCGAGGTGATTCGGTTTTCGTGTCGTTTGGTGTGTTAATAGTCTATGTGATCAATTAATTAAATTGATTTCGCTGTCCTGTGGCCTTTTGGTTTTGACCGATTATTAAATTCTGTGGGAGAATTTATTTGGGCAGTTATTGCCTTGCCTTGGTGGCAGCCATATTTTTTTGGCTTATGCCTATTTTGGTATTTACTTAATGAAATTAAGTAATTAGGCGTTTTAGGGTTCGGTTATGGATGAACCGGTGTTTAGCTTTCCGTATAAAAGCTTTTCTTAAGAAGTGACGGCCCACTTCTTCTTCCTTTTCCTGAGAGAGAAACCGTCGGCTTGTTCTCGGAAAAATAACAGAGGAGAAAACTGCCCGTCCTGTACCTCCTTTGGTCGGCGATTCAGGGCTTGTTCGTGGACGGAATTCGAGTCCGAAAGCTGCGTTGTCTTACTCTATCCGAGATCTTCGTTTTGACGGTAAGATATTCGATTTTCGTGGAGTTTTGATGAGATTTGGGTTTCGGTTTTGGAGTTTTCCGCCATTAATGGCCGTGAGATTTGTGTTAGGTGCTGCGGCTGTTCGTTCTGTGTGAAGAGGAGGAAAACCGTCCAAGCTTCGCTGAAAGTTGAGGCAAGTGGTATTCTTGCCCTTGCCAAGTTTCTTTTTGATTATTCTTGCTGAAATTGAAATCCCTATTAGCCTAGGATAGAGGCCTTGTTGTTCTCATTTTTTCTTGCTAACAATAGGAATTAGTTCTTCCTATTGAACCCCACCTTACTTGTGTTGTTGGAACCCAACTTTGCTGGCGTGATGCCATTTATCTTTGTTCAGATTTGCTCTGGTTTGGGTGTAGCCGAGAGGGAGTGTTAGGAGAGGGGGGGGGGTGATTTTCCCGAATTTGTTAAGTGTATTACTCGGGTATTAGTTCTGGAGTACTCGAGTAGGTGGTAGTTACTCGGGTATTAGTTCTGGAGTACTCGAGTAGGTGGTAGTTACTCGGGTTATGGTTTGGAGTACTCGAGTAGGAGGTATTTACTCGAGTACGAGTCTTGGTTTACTCGAGTAGTAGGTAACTACACGAGTAGGGGACTTGAGCTACTCGAGTAGTGGATTCGAGATACTCGAGTAGTAGCCTTGAGTTACTCGAGTAGTGGATTCGTGATACTCGAGTAGTGGCTTTGAGATACTCGAGTAGAAGGCATTAACTCGAGTATTAGCCTTGGAGTACTCGAGTAGTAGGTAACTACTCGAGTAGTGGATTCGAGATACTCGAGTAGTAGCTTTGAGATACTCGAGTAGAAGGCTTTAACTCGAGTGAGTGGTTTAGTTACTCGAGTAGTCGGCACCCACTCGAGTGGGAGATTGGAATACTCGAGTATTAGGCTAGCTACTCGAGTACTGAACTTCTCCCTGCTTCTAGTCTGGAGTCGTTCGACTATCGTCGATCTCCGTTCGACTATCGTCGATTTCTGTTCGACTATCGTCGATCTCTGTTCGACGCTCGATGAGCGTCGAGCTCAGCACTTTCTGTCTTAGCGTCGTTCGACGCTCGACATTTTCTGGGAGGAGAACGTCAAGCTCAGGGTTAGTCTTGAGTTGTTCGACGCTCGACGTTTTTCCGAAAGGAGAACGTTGAGCTCAGCTCTTGTCTGATAGCCGATCAGCGCTCGACGATTTCCTGGAGGAAGATCGTCGAGCTTCGCTCGCCTGTAGCCTTTGACGATCGTCGACCTCCAGGATGATGATCGTCGGGCATCTTTTGGCCTTCAGCCGATCGACGATCGTCGACCTCCGACTGACGATCGTCGAGCTCCGTATTACCTTAGTGGGATTGTGGTTAGAGTTTGGTTTTGGCTTTAAGTGAGGCTAGCTCAGTCAACGCCAAGGTTTAGGTAGGCACTAAGTGGGTCTCACTCAATGCCTTGTCGTGTTGATTCTTTTCAACACTCTTCTTTACCTTGATTTTGTTCCCGAGTGGTTTTTTTTTCTTGTTGTATTGCTGGGTTATCTTGTCTGCCGTTTCTTTACATCCTTGGAGGCCGAATCGTGGGTCGTGGTTAGTAGTGGTGGTTGTAGCTCTTCAGGGGGGTGGAGTGGTGTGATATAGCCAAGGCCACTCTTGTTTTTCTTGCTCTAGGTACGGGCTGGGCATGTGTGGGTGGAAGGTCCCTTGTGCATTCACGTGTTGACCCTCGAGTTTTTTGACTTGGACATGGTGGATTGGGGGACTGTGTTTGCCTCTGATCCAGTTCCTCGTTGTTTGTTTTTGCTAGTACCACTTCCCACAGTTTAGGGTGTTAGAAGTTTCTTCCTTGGTGGTTTGCAGCATTTTTGGCTCTTGGTAGCCTAGTAGGCCCTGCAGGATGTTATTCCTGGGTTGGGTTGTTGCTGTTTTCTTGCACGTGGTGCATTTTTTTCCGGTTGTCCTACTTTTTGGACAGTTGTGACTCTTTCTACTGCATGTTTTTCAGTTACTTCTTCCGTTTGGTTGACTCTTCATGCAGTTGTTTTTACATTGTTGCTTGTTGAGGTATTCTGTTTTCTTTTAGAATGCCTCAGGTTCTGAGCTGTAGCCAGTCTGGTGGCTAGTTGAGGTGGTGGTGTTGGTGATCTCCTGGACTTTGGAGATCTGTTTGCCTTGTTAGTGAGGTATTTTTTCAGTACTTTCTTACAGATAGACATGTATGCTAGTGGGTTCGTGTCAGGTTGTTGGCGCCCACTGGTAGTTGTTACCTTGTACTAGATATATTACTTATGCTGCTACCATTTTCTGGAGATAGTCTACTTGCTTTGAGAAGGATTTATGCTAGGTTGCTAGTTACTTTTAAACTATAAATATTATTATAAATGAAGCTCATGATCAGTATGTTTTATCAACTTAATCACTATTTTCCAAATCACGTATGAAAACCGTTTTCTTATATATTATATAAATTAAATGTAGAGGCTTGCATAGCGTAAGTGGTCCTCTTAGGACCCTTATGTGCTCTTTAGTATGTCAAACCTAAACAAAGTATTTTTCCGCAGCGTACAAATATCATTTTCTTTTGTGGACTAGGTGATCCACTGAGCCGAGGGATACGGTCACTAAAATATAACTGATTTTCTAATCATTAAACTAAGGATTTTTCTTGCATAAAGGTTGTAGTTGGTTTGCCTGAGCGTCAGCAGTTATCCCTTGCTTGACGTGGCATCATAACGCATATTTTCTCATACTCTGATAATTCTTATATTCGGAGAAAATGTGGGTTGTGACAGTTAGTATCAGAGGGAGGTTGCTTGACAAGTTAGTTGAGCAACCTTCCTTTGTTTGCTTTTGGTAGTTCTGCATCATGTCATTCACACACCGATATGTCATCAGCACGTCTTGGCGAAAGCACGAACACTTCACTCATGGCATAACAAGAAGTATACGGGGCATATTATGTAGTATGGGATGCATAATATGTGTTCGTATATGGATCCACCATAGGGGCTACATGTGAGGGTTATGTAGTATGGGATGCATAACCTCACCACATGACTGCGACTAGCACGTTTCTTTTTCGTTGCATGGGAATGTAATGTAGTGTGGGATGCATAACATTTTCATGTGTACGCCGCTCATAACATGCATTAGGGCCTTTTTTTGAATGCATAGCATATCATTGCATAAGCACAACGTGCCAAGCTAAAGATTTGCAAGATGACATATGTACACACATAAATTTTCAAATTAATTTAAAGTCATGCATCCGATATAGGCACAAGAGTTAGTGTGGTGGTGGTTAACCATCCTAGGTTAGGGCATATCATCAAATTTTTGTTAAAGATAAACTCTCAGAGCAAGTTTAGCAGCTTTAAGTCTATATCTATATATGTACTGTCTGTACTTGTGTTTGGTTCTAGTCGTTGATTGGGGATCTGATTGGGATATGTTGATATTAGCATGGCTAGGCGACCTGCGACTCGATCGACTCCCCTATCTGAAGGTGAGTTGTCTGGGGCTTAGCATGATGCGGTGATCGAGAGTCTGCGTCAGAGTAGCGATTCCATGGGCAGGCAGTTGGAAGAGGTGCGAGCCCAGATTCAGTCCTTGGTGGCAGTAGTGGCAGGGCAGGCTCAGGGTGCACAAGTTCCTGCTGGGGGGTTAGCTATTCCTCCTCCCCCTCCACCCGTGAGATCTCCAGTAGTGGTGCCAGCGGAGATGGCCTTCATCTCGCAATTTCAGAGACTGAGCCCTCCCACTTATGACGGGAAGGCAGATTTCATGGTTATAGATGATTGGCTGATCTCCATGGAGGAGATGTTTTCGTATTCAGGGATTGCTGGTGACCAAAGGGTGATGTTAGCCACCTATCAGCTCAAAGATTTGGCGAAGAGTTGGTGGCTGAGAGAAAAGGAGAGCTTAGTGGCTGGGTGCTCGTGGGAGATGTTCAAGGAGATGCTGTTGGGGAAGTTCTTACCTTCGGTCGAGCGTGACCGACTTATGAATGACTTCCTTTATTTGAAGCAAAGGCAACTCACGGTGGGTGAGTATGAGATAGAGTTCAGTAAGTTGAGCCGTTTTGCCCCTAGATTGGTCAGCGTTGAGGCTGATCGGGTTAAGAGATTTCTTGGTGGTTTGAGGAGCGAGGTGCAGCAGTTGACCAGTGCTTATGGGTCAGTGACTTATGCTGGAGTTGTTGAGGCTGCTATGAAGGTGGAGGCTATTGAGACGGCAAAGAGCAGATGCCAGCAGATGAGAAAGGACAAGAGAAAGTCTGTCGAGGTGAAGAAGCCCCTGGTACCCGATGCTGTTCCAGGAAAGAGGACCAGAGTAGTGTGCAGTTTCTGTGGCCGGTCAGGCCACCCTGTTGAGAAATGTTTTAAGAGGTCAGCAGCACAGAAGACGGAGCAGGTTCATGCGATCCAGGGTGCTCCTAGGAGAGATGTCTCATGTTCAGTTTGCAAGCGGTCCGAGCATGATGCGGCCCGGTATTGGACCAAGGATAGAGTCTGCTTTCAGTGTGGGCAGAAGGGTCATATTATGTCGAGGTGCCCTCAGGTTCAGTCAGTTCTTCCTACAGTTCCGCTACAGGCTTTACCTCCACCTCCGCGTGTGGACAAGGTAAAAGGGAAGCTGAACGTGATTTCTTCTGAGGAGGCTCAGACTTCGACCCAGGTTATTTCAGGTTAGTTGATTGTTGTTTTTCTAGCGTGGTAGTTTTATTTGCTAGAGTGTTGCGGTATTGCTGTGGTAGTTCTTTAGTTTGTGTGTTCCTATAGGGAAGTTTAAGGTGAAGAACCGATGGGCACGTGTTCTATTTGACTCCGGCGCTACCCACTCGTTCGTGGCTAGAGCCTTTGTAGAGCGTCATCGGTTGACTCTAGATCGTGTTCGGGATTCCTTCCGTGTCAAGTTTTCCTCTGGTGAATTTGTGTTGTCAGATTTGGGCATTTTGGATTGCCCGGTTTTGTTGGGGGACTTTCTTGCGAAGGCGGATCTGAAGATGATTGATCTGGAGGACTTTGATTTCATTTTGGGCATGGACTGGTTCTTTCGGTATGATGCGGTCATTTAGTGCAAAGGAAAGTGCTTGGACTTCATCAGAGACGACGGTCAGCCCGGCAGCGTGTATGCTGTTCTATGTTAGGATTTTTCCTGTCATCTCTGCGGTATGTGCTCAGAGGTTATTTCTTTCTAGTTGTTGTGTTTGTTTAGTCTCGGCGGTGGGAGCCGCTGTTAGCGTACCACGCTTGGAAGAGATTCCTATTGTTCGTGGTTTTGCCGATGTTTTTCCTGATGATCTTCCTGGTCTTCCCCCTGATCGGGATGTTGAGTTTTTTATTGATTTAGAGCCGGGTACGCGCCCTATTGCTAAGGCGCCGTACCGGATGGCCCCTCGTGAGTTAGAGGAGTTGCGAGTTCAGTTGGATGAGCTGTTGGCTAAGGGGTTTATTAGGCAGAGTTCGTCGCCTTGGGGTGCTCCTGTTTTGTTTGTAAAGAAGAAAGATGGGTCGATGCGGCTTTGCATCGACTATAGAGAGTTGAACAAGGTCACTATCAAGAACAGGTACCCTCTGCCGAGGATCGATAATTTGTTTGACCAGTTGCGTGGTAGCACGGTGTTCTCCAAGATCGATCTTCGTTCTGGATATCATCAGCTCAGGATCCATGAGGCGGATATTCCACGGACTGCGTTTAGGTCGAGGCATGGACACTTTGAGTTTTTGGTGATGTCGTTTGGTCTGACCAACGCACCATCAGCCTTCATGGATATGATGAACCGGGTGTTCAAGGATTTCCTCGATAAGTTCGTTGTGGTCTTCATTGATGATGTGTTAGTTTATTCTCGCAGTGTTGAGGAGCATGAGCAGCATTTGCGTTTGGTCCTATCGGAGTTGAGGAACCACAAGTTGTTCGCCAAGTTGAGCAAGTGTGAATTTTGGTTGCCTCAGGTTTCTTTTCTAGGCCACGTGGTGAATAAGGATGGGATCTCGGTCGATCCAGAAAAGATTGCAGCAGTTTTGGATTGGAGTAGACCGAGTACGCCTAAGGAGATTAGGAGTTTCTTAGGGTTAGCTGGTTATTACAGGAGATTTGTGGAGGGTTTCTCTTCCCTAGCCGCACCTTTGACCAAGCTGACTCAGAAGAATGTGGCTTTTGTTTGGAGTGAGAAGTGTGAAGAAGCTTTTCTGGAGCTAAAGGAGAGATTGTGCACTGCTCCAGTTCTGACCCTGCCTACTGAGGGAGTAGATTATGATGTCTACGTGGATGCTTCGCATGTAGGTCTGGGATGCGTATTGATGCAAGATGGAAAGGTAATTGCCTATGGGTCAAGGCAACTGAAGACTCATGAGAAGAATTATCATACGCATGACCTTGAGTTTGCAGCGGTTATTTATGCTTTGAAGTTGTGGAGGCACCTACTTTATGGGGCTCAGTGCAAGATCTTTACTGACCATAAGAGCCTGAAGTACGTGTTCACGCAGAAGGAGTTGAATCTGCGTCAGCGGCGGTGGTTGGAATATGTGGTTGATTATGATGTGGAGATCCAGTATCATCCGGGCAAGGCCAATGTGGTGGCTGACGCCCTAAGCCGAAAGACGGGAAAGATCTTTAACCTCTCCGCCGATCGTTTAGTGGAGGAGTTCCTCCTTATGGATATTTCAGTGGGATGCTGTAGTTTGCAGAGTACCTTATCAGTGGCAGAGCCGTCCTGGATTTATTTGACTAGGCTGCACCAGAAGGACGATCCTGATCTTATGCACCTTTTCACCAGGACTGAGAAGGGAGAGTTGCCCGATTTTGCTATCGATGATGCGGGTACTTTGAAGTACCGCGGCAGGTTTTGCGTTCCCGTTGTTGGGGATATTAGGAAGATGATTTGCAGTGAGGCTCATGGTTCCAACGTTTCCTACCATCCAGGATCTACGAAGATGTATCGGGACTTAAGGCAAATTGCCTGGTGGTATGGTATGAAAGGAGATATAGCCCGATTTGTTATTGAGTGTCACACTTGCAAGCGTGTGAAGGCCGATCATGGAAGGCCTGGTGGTAAGTTGACTCCGCTAGAGATCCCGATCTGGAAGTGGGAAAGTATATCTATGGATTTCATTACGGGATTACCGAAATCCCCGAGAGGATTTGATTCTGTTTGGGTTATAGTGGATAGATTGACGAAGTGTGCTCACTTCTTGCCATATAAGATTGATTAACCGATGAAGAAAATAGCGGAGTTGTACTTAAGTGAAGTCATCCGACTCCACGGTGTGCCGGTTAGCATCATTTCTGATCGAGACTCCCGGTTTACTTATCGTTTTTGGCTGAGTCTGTAGGAGGGTTTGGGTATGGATCTGAGGTACTCTACTGCGTACCACCCGCAGACCAATGGGCAGACGGAGCGGGTGAACCAAATTGTTGAGGATATGATCCGGTGCTATATTTTAGACCACGGTGGAGCGTGGGATGAGCGGTTGCGACTTATAGAATTTGCCTACAACAACAGTTATCAGGAAAGTTTGTAGATGGCTCCGTTCGAAGCCTTGTATGGGAGGCGCTGTAGGACTCCATTATTTTGGGCTGAGGCTGGTGAGAGGCCGTTGTTGGGTCCTGATGCGCTTGAGGATATGGAAGTCGCTGTGAAGCTTATTTGGGAGAAGTTTCGTATAGCCCAGGAGATATATGAAAAGAACGCCAAACGGCGTAGATTTGCTTTGGAATTTTCTGTAGGGGACCTTGTATTCCTCAAAGTTTCCCCGATGGTGAGTGTTAAGAGGTTTGGTAAGAATCGGAAGTTGGACCCAAGGTATATGGGCCCGTTTGAGATTTTGGAACGGATTGGTGTGTCAGCGTACAGGTTGGATTTGCCAGCAAACTTTCCAAGCGTGCATAATGTTTTCCATGTTAGCCAATTGCGGAAGTGTGTTCGCAGCAGTGGGCAGCTCTTGGACGTTGTGCCCCAGTTAGAGCCCAACCTCTCTTTCGTTGAGGTGTCGGTCCGTATTTTGGATACTCAAGAGCGTGTGCTGCGAAAGAAGTCCATACCGATGGTTAAAGTTCTTTGGAAAAATCAAGATTTGGAAAGCGCGACTTGGGAGTTAAAGTCGGCTATGAGGAGGGCTTACCCTCACCTGTTTCGTTGATTTGATCGGTATGTTTTCCTTCTTGTAACTCCTATTTGTTCTGTTCCATCTTTAGTAGGAGTGTTGTGCGTAAAGTTTCGGGACGAAACTTTCTTTTAGGGGGAGTGACTGTAACGCACCCGATTTTCCTGCGATTATTTTTATTCTCGTTGGCGTTACAATGACGCGTTTCCGTGGCTTGTGCCATTTGTGGAGTGTGGTTTAGCTCCTTAGAACTGAGTGCCCTATTTTGTAGCCTGTTGGCAAGATCTCCCTAGCAAGCCGAGTCGTTTTGGGTGATCCGGTGTGGCCTCTCGGGGGGATGGTTGTGTTTGGCTTTATTTGGGTATAACTCGAGTTCTATTCGTTGAAAGTTAATTTCGACTTCGCCGTTGTGTTCGTAGCATGGGTATTTAGCTACGGTGCGAATTTCGTCGAATTCCGAGGTGATTCGGTTTTCATGTTGTTTGGTGTGTTAATAGTCTATGTGATCAATTAATTAAATTGATTTGGTTGTCCTGTGGCCTTTCGGTTTTGACCGATTATTAAATTCTGCGGGAGAATTTATTTGGGCAGTTATTGCCATGCCTTGGTGGCAGCCATATTTTTTTTGGCTTATGCCTATTTTGGTATTTACTTAATGAAATTAAGTAATTAGGCGTTTTAGGGTTCGGTTATGGATGAACCGGTGTTTAGCTTTCCGTATAAAAGCTTTTCTTAAGAAGTGACGGCCCACTTCTTCTTCCTTTTCCTGAGAGAGAAACCGTCGGCTTGTTCTCGGAAAAATAACAGAGGAGAAAACCGCCCGTCCTGTACCTCCTTTGGTCGGCAATTCCGGGCTTGTTCGTGGACGGAATTCGAGTCCGAAAGTGGCGTTGTCTTGCTCTCTCCGAGATCTTCGTTTCGACGGTAAGATATTCGATTTTCGTGGAGTTTTGATGAGATTTGGGTTTCGGTTTTGGAGTTTTCCGCCATCAATGGCTGTGAGATTTGTGCTAGGTGCTGCGGCTGTTCGTTCTGTGTGAAGAGGAGGAAAACCGTCCAAGCTTCGCTGAAAGTTGAGGCAAGTGGTATTCTTGCCCTTGCCAAGTTTCTTTTTGATTATTCTTGCTGAAATTGAAATCCCTGTTAGCCTAGGATAGAGGCCTTGTTGTTCTCATTTTTTCTTGCTAACTATAGGAATTAGTTCTTCCTATTGAACCCCCCCCCTTACTTGTGTTGTTGGAACCCCCACTTTGTCGGCGTGATGCCGTTTAGCTTTGTTCAGATTTGCTCTGGTTTGGGTGTAGCCGAGAGGGAGTGTTAGGAGAGGGGGGGTGATTTTCCCGAATTTGTTAAGTGGATTACTCGGGTATTAGTTCTGGAGTACTCGAGTAGGTGGTAGTTACTCGGTTATTAGTTCTAGAGTACTCGAGTAGGTGGTAGTTACTCGGGTTATGGTTTGGAGTACTCTAGTAGGAGGTATTTACTCGAGTACGAGTCTTGGTTTACTCGAGTAGTAGGTAACTACTCGAGTAGGGGACTTGAGCTACTCGAGTAGTGGATTTGAGATACTCGAGTAGTAGCCTTGAGTTACTCGAGTAGTGGATTCTTGATACTCGAGTAGTGGCTTTGAGATACTCGAGTAGAAGGCATTAACTCGAGTATTAGCCTTGGAGTACTCGAGTAGTAGGTAACTACTCGAGTAGTGGATTCGAGATACTCGAGTAGTAGCTTTGAGATACTCGAGTAGAAGGCTTTAACTCGAGTGAGTGGTTTAGTTACTCGAGTAGTCGGCACCCACTCGAGTGGGAGATTGGAATACTCGAGTATTAGGCTAGCTACTCGAGTACTGAACTTCTCCCTGCTTCTAGTCTAGAGTCGTTCGACTATCGTCGATCTCCGTTCGACTATCGTCGATCTCCGTTCGACTATCGTCGATCTCCGTTCGACTATTGTCGATCTCCGTTCGACGCTCGATGAGCGTCGAGCTCAGCTCTTTCTGTCTTAGCGCCGTTCGATGCTCGACGTTTTCTGGGAGGAGAACGTCGAGCTCAGGGTTAGTATTGAGCCGTTTGACGCTCGATGTTTTTCCGAAAGGAGAACGTCGAGCTCAGCTCTTGTCGGATAGCCGATCAGCGCTCGACGATTTCCTGGAGGAAGATCGTCGAGCTTCGCTCGCCTGTAGCCTTCGACGAACGTCGACATCCAGGATGATGGTCGTCGGGCTTCTTTTGGCCTTCAGCCGATCGACGATCGTCGACCTCCGACTGACGATCATCGAGCTCCGTATTACCTTAGTGGGATTGTGGTTAGAGTTTGGTTTTGGCTTTAAGTGAGGCTAGCTCACTCAACGCCAATGTTTAGGTAGGCACTGAGTGGGTCTCACTCAACGCCTTGTCGTGTTGATTCCTTTCAACACTCTTCTTTACCTTGATTTTGTTCCCGAGTGGTTTTTTTTCTTATTGTATTGCTGGGTTATCTTGTCGGCCGTTTCTTTACATCCTTGGAGGCCGAATCGTGGGTCGTGGTTAGTAGTGGTGGTTGTAGCTCTTCAGGGGGGTGGAGTGGTGTGATATAGCCAAGGGCCACTCTTGTTTTTCTTGCTCCAGGTACGGGCTGGGCATGTGTGTGTGGAAGGTCCCTTGTGCATTCACGTGTTGACCCTCGAGTTTTTTGACTTGGACATGGTGGATTGGGGGACTGTGTTTGCCTCTGATCCGGTTCCTCGTTGTTTGTTTTTGCTACTACCACTTCCCACAATTTAGGGTGTTAGAAGTTTCTTCCTTGGTGGTTTGCAGCATTTTTGGCTCTTGGTAGCCTAGTAGGCCCTGCAGGATGTTGTTCCTGGGTTGGGTTGTTGCTGTTTTCTTGCACGTGGTGCATTTTTTTCCGGTTGTCCTATTTTTTGGACAGTTGTGACTCTTTCTACTGCATGTTTTTCAGTTACTTCTTCCGTTTGGTTGACTCTTCATGCAGTTGTTTTTACCTTGTTGCTTGCTGAGGTATTCTGTTTTCTTTTGGAATGCCTCAGGTTCTGAGCTGTAGCCGGTCTGGTGGCTAGTTGAGGTGGTGGTGTTGGTGATCTCCTAGACTTTGGAGATCCGTTTGCCTTGTTAGTGAGGTAGTTTTTCAGTACTTTCTTACAGATAGACATGTATGTCAGTGGGTTCGTGTCAGGTTGTTGGCGCTCACTGGTAGTTGTTACCTTGTACTAGATATATTACTTATGCTGCTACCATTTTCTGGAGATAGTCTACTTGCTTTGAGAAGGATTTATGCTAGGTTGCTAGTTACTTTTAAACTATAAATATTATTATAAATGAAGCTCATGATCAGCTTGTTTTATCAACTTAATCACTATTTTCCAAATCACGTATGAAAACCATTTTCTTATATATTATATAAATTAAATGTAGAGGCTTGCATAGCGTAAGTGGTCCTCTTAGGACCCTTATGTGCTCTTTAGGATGTCAAACCTAAACAAAGTATTTTTCCGCAGCGTACAAATATCGTTTTCTTTTGTGGACTAGGTGATCCACTGAGCCGAGGGATACGGTCACTAATATATAACTGATTTTCTAATCATTAAACTAAGGATTTTTCTTGCATAAAGGTTGTAGTTGGTTTGCTTGAGCGTCAGCAGTTATCCCCTGCTTGACGTGGCATCATAACGCGTATTTTCTCATACTCTGATAATTCTTATATTCAGAGAAAATGCAGGTTGTGACAGTCGGACCTTCCTAAACACAGTTGGGCACGAGTTCGAGAGAAGCGTGTTCAAGCTTTAGGAACCTCCACGGTAAAGGAACTTTCCCCTATTAAGTTTAGGTTTATTTATCGCGTTTTTAATCGACTTTAGCCGAGGTGATTCTCGATCGCGTGCATTTCCATTTCATCATTCTAATCCTTTATCGTAATCTCTTCTTTTATGCTTTCTACCTAACTGTAATTACTTCTCTTTTAGTGCTAGTTTTCCTTTCATTAAGTGCGTTTAATTTTCTCTTTAACCCTAAAGATTTTCTGTTGATAAAATAATAGTATTCGTGTGAGTAAGTGTACTCAACAGTTCCTAGATTTCAATACGACACTTGTGTCCCCTAGCTACAATTCGATAGGAATACATGCCTAATTGGATTGCTAGTTCGACTCTCTTTTCTTAAGAGGAAAGCGATCACCAAGTTTTTGGCGCCGTTGTCGGGGAGCAACTTTCGTTGATATATCGAAAACACGAACCTATTACTTTTATTATTTATCATTCTCATCCTCCTTCTAAAAAAGTATAAAATCAAAAAAAAAATTTATTATCGCTTTTAAAAGAAACCCACTCCACAATTTTTTTATGCCACCTAATTCTCTCGAAAAGGGCAAAGGGCTTTAAGTGCCTCTATCTTTTCTAGTACCTTGCAAACCATTCATTGGGTAGCCCTTGGGAAGTTCGGGAGTTAAATTATCTTTAAAAAATCTATTTCATATGAAAATATTTTTAATTTCTCTTTTCTTTTTCTAGTTTTTTTATGCCTTTCTTTTCTTCTCTTCTTTTAGTGCATGACCCACGGGAGTCTTTCGATTATTTTGGACTTGGACCACAAAATTGAGCGTACTCTTCGGAGAAGATCGCGATTTAAAGGCCCTACTCTCCAAATACCGGTTGAGGATTCCGAGTCATTTTCTACATTAAGAATGGAAGAACCCCACGTGGAGGAGGTCGTGCAAAGGCCTATGTCTTTTTATGTATGATTGAATCTAGAGGGAACAGAATCTAGTATAGTGCGCCCTGCTATAGCTAATAATAACTTTGAACTGAAGACTAGCATAATTCAAATGGTGTAGCAGTATGTGCAATATGACGGACTTCAAGATGAAGATCTGAACGCACATATAGCAATCTTTATTGAGATTTGTGACACCTTCAAGATAAATGGTGTTACAAATGATGTTATTATGCTAAGATTATTCCCTTTTTCTCTTAGAACTAAGGCAAAGCAGTGGCTGAACACTCTACCTAAAAACAACATCACAACCTGGGATCAATTAACTGAAAAATTTTTGGCCAAGTATTTTCCGCCAACTAAAACTGCAAAACTTAGGAACTATATTTCTCCTTCTGGACAAATAGAATCCAAAAGCTTATATGAAACTTGGGAAAGATTTAAAGAATTATTAAGGCAATGCCCACATCACGTGCTGCCTGTATGGTTACAAGTGTAGACATTTTAAAATGGGCTAAATCAAAATACAAATCAAATGATAGACGCAGCTTCTGGCGGTACTTTAAACCATAAGACCCTGAAAGCAGCTCTTGATCTTTTCAAGGACATGGACATGAACACATATCAGTGGAATGTGCCTAGGTCTCGCCCAAACAAACCTGCAGGTATCTTTGAAGTGGACAACGTCTCCCAGCTCGCTCTGCAAGTTGAAAAATTAAGCAAAAAATTTACGGAGATGACTGCTGCATCCGCCCCTCAGGTATGGGAATCTGCAACTCCTGCTCCCGAACAAGTATATTATGTTAATAATATGCCTATAAATGCTTTTAAGAATTTTTCTGCTGCGAATTTTCATGCGCCCGGTTTTGTTTTTCCAAATAGTTATAATCCTGCTTTAAGAAATCACCCGAATTTTTTGTGGAGTAATCCTTCGAACGCGATGCGCCCACCACCTCAAAATGATTTTTCTGCACCACCACCACCTCTTCAAAACTATCCAAAATCTCCAAGCTTGGAGGAGTTACTTTCTAAATATATAACCACAAATGACGCTACTATAAGAACCTTAACTAGAAGCGTTAAAAATCTTGAAAATCAAGTAGGATAGCGCGCAAAAATAATTTTTGAGTGACCCGCAGGGTCTCTTCATTCCAATACCAAGCCCAACCCGAGAGAGCAAGCGAAAGCTATAACTCTTCGGAGTGGGAAGCAAGTTTCCGATAGGGTTAGTGAAGAGCCTGAGGCAAGCTTCGCCCCTATTTTTAAAAATCAAAGCTACGCCCCCGTTTTAAAAATTCCACCCTCTGCTGAAGAAGTTATCACCCCCGTTTTAGAAAAAGACCTCACTCCACCACCCATCTTTAAAAATAATCCAACCCCTCCATACCCTTCCGAACTTAATAACAACGTCAGGATGATCAGTACTCCCGCTTCTTAGAAATGTTCAAGCAAATCCACATAAATTTGCCCTTCCATGAAGCGATCTCCCAGATGCCGAAGTACACTAAGTACCATAAGGACCTCCTGACTAAAAAGACGAAGTAAGAGAACCTTTCGCATGTCACATTAAACGTCGAGTGCTCTGCGGTCTTGATAAACGGTTTCCAAAGAAAATCAGTGACTCGGGTAGTTTTTCTATTTCGTGTGTCTTTGGTGATCTTTTTGTCAAGAATGCATTAGCCGACTTAGGTGCGAGTATTAATCTGATGCCCCTCTCGTTGTTTAAGAAGTTAGGAATTGGTATCCTCAACCCCACACGCGTGAGTATCCAACTAGGTGATAGATCTGTTAAGTACCCGTTAGGAATCGTGGAGGATCTCTTAGTTAAAGTCGACAAGTTCATCTTCCCGGTGGACTTTGTAATAGCATCTGTATTAGCTTTGTACTTCATTTGTAGCCTAGTGTTAATTCTAGCTTAGTCTTTTATTTCATTTCAATTGTAATATTCATTTCAAATAGTTGTAGCTCTCTTTATTATTAATATAAGTGCCCTTTTTACTTGGTGTTATTATGCTTTACTACTCATCCCCCCTCCTCCACTTCGCTATGATTAACTAATCCTCCTTGTACTTGATCTTGATGATCTGAGGTTTGAGTGATTAAGTTATGATGCTTTGAATTTACCTTTTCTTTTTAGGGTTTAGGCTTTTGAATTACTCTTGATTTTTCTCGTTTGGAATTATATTGTCGATATATAATTTCCGATATAGCTTTCATTATTGGCTAGCCGAGAGGCCGATAGTTTGAAGTGAGCATTCAAGGGTAAAGAGAGTTGTACGCACCCTTAGAGAGAGGCAGACGTCAAAATCTCCCGAATTGGAGTAAAATACAATAGTGGGGTTCACTGCATAAAGCGAGCTTTAGGCCTCCGATTTAGACGAGAGTCGGTCGGACCTTCCTAAAAAAGTTTGGCACGACTTCGAGAGAAGCTTGTTAAAGCTTTAGGAACCTCCATGGTCAAGAACCTTTCCCCTATTAAGTTTGGGTTTATTTATCGTGTTTTTAATTGACTTTAGCCGAGGTGATTCTCGATCGAGTGTATTTCCATTTCATCGTTCTAATCCTTTATCATAATCGCTTCTTTTATGCTTTCTACCTAACTACAATTAGTTCTCTTTTAGTGCTAGTTTTCCTTTCATTAAGTGCTTTTAATTTTCTCTTTAACCCTAAAGATTTTCTGTCGATAAAATAATAGTCTTTATGTGAGTAAGTGTATTCAACAGTTCCCGAATTTCAATACGACACTTGTGTCCCCTAGCTACAGTTCGATAGGTATACTTGTCGAATTGGATTGCTAGTGCGGCTCTCTTTTCTTAAACAGAAAGCGATCACCAGCAAGTCCGAAATTAATTTGTGCAATTCTATGTGTGAGGAGGGGTTAAGTCGATAATGGGGAAGATTTGGCAATGAAGAACCCGGAACGAAAACAATCTCGTGTTGTATTTCCTGCATGGGGGTAACTCTGGTGGTAGGTCATCCGGGTAGACATCCCTAAATTCCTCTAAAAGGCTTTTCAACAAAGGGGGTAGATTCTCAAATGAGGAGCTATCTTCTTTGACTTGCAAACAAACTAGCACATACATGACTCCTGTTGATGCATGAAATGCGTCCTCAAGTTAACGGGTTGTTCGATCTCACAAGCTAGAAGAATAAGAGGGTTGCGGGGATGGCGGCGAGGTTTGAAGCAAGGGCGAAGCTTGCTTGAGCAGGGGAGAAGATTTCTCGAGCAGAGAAGAAGCTTGCTCGAGCAGAGAAGGAGCTTGCTCGAGCAGAGAAGGATCTTGCTCAGGAGCAGGGGAGAAGCTTGCTAGTGCAGAGTGTTGGGTTTCGCTATGAGGATGGCACAACACTTGTGCACGCAGCAGAAGTAATAAAATCAAGAATAACCCAACGAGATTTTGGATCGGGCCATGAATGTTGAATCAAGAAGTAAAGAAATTACAAGGTCAAAGTTACCTTTCTGGTGTTGAGTCAAAACTCAACAGAGATGCTCCAAGCTTTGAGACCTTATCGGTGGCGAGTTCTACGTAGAATAACGTCTACGTATCTACAGAAATCCACAGGAGCAGGAGAACACCGAGCTTCGTCGTACGAAGAGTCGGGAAAGAGATCAACCGCACCTTGCACTTCCACGGACTGCTAGGTCCGTGCCAGTAATAGCAACACCGGCGACTATCGTCGGAGAGTAGGTGGTCGGCGGAGCGAACGATGCGGCGGAACTCTTCCGTCAGGCGGGGTACGGGATGCGGCGGACTGAGAGAACGGCGGAACTCTTCTGTCGGTTTCGAGCAATCCACCGATTTTTTCCCCAAAACCCTAAGTCCTTATTTATACCAAAGGTATAAACAGATCGAAGAGTATCGCTATCCGCAGACCACAAAGCATAGGTATCCAGAATCATTCGCCAATAATGAGCTCCAGGTTTGGCGAGAATGAGATCAAGATTCGGCAAGAATCAGCAGACAGAATCGACGAGAATAATCTGTAGAATCGTCGAGAATCGAGGAAGGAATAGTTGAGTATCACCAATCGCCGGGAATCAAACAAATTGATTCTCCACGAATTTGTCGAGAGTCGGCGAGTCATACTCGACGATTCTCGACGAATCATTCGCAACAAATGATTCTTGACGAACTCGTGGAGAGTTGGCGAGTCATACTCGACGATTCCCGACAAATCATTCTCGACAAACTCGTCGAGAGTCGGCAAGTCATACTCGACGGTTCTCGACGAATCTCCTTGGCAACGTTTACCTGACCCCCATTCTGTATGGTGATTGGTAACCCTTACCAACACAGTTAATCTTCCAACTTCTCCACATACTCTTATGTGCGACCGTGCAGGCTCATATCGCGTTGGCAATGAGATTACATGTTTGACCACTTCTAGATCACCATGGTAACTCCAACAGTCTCCCACTTGATCTTGAAAGTATCAAACAAAAAACCTCACAAACAATGAGCGGCATCTAGCAAGTCAACATTGCTACCCAAGCAATAAGAGTTCATAAAACAAAAGCCTATATGAACAATGTTCCAGCGTTGTCTTTGTCCTTTTGTCCCTTACATCCGGAAAGAACTAGAGGCATGGAACGTGTCACCCTCATGTTAGCTCAATCCAAGTTTCTTGATCTAGAACGGACTTCCAGAGAATGGTGAGTCCAATATCACATATTGACTCAACCAAGAATGGTCATTCATTTCTCAGTCCAGTTCTATCAAAGGGCCCATGGATGCAACTCCTGTCACATAGGAGGACAAATCCCATATCTGCTCACACACAAACACCCAAATGATATATAACGTACCCAACAACCACCCTTATCATCAACCTTTCTAAAGGAAGACTTTAGATGGCATCAAAGAATGCTCTTCCTCACTTGATGAATCCTGTGACTTCAGGTCAAAGGATCACAACACCATTGTCAATTGAGACCTACTCATGACACGTTTAGATAACAATCCACAGAGAAGTCTCAGGTTGGTTCTGTCTAGTACAACTTGCTCATTAACAAGTACCCACGTGAAGAATTGATATCACAATATCATGACCTATATGAACTGGTGATCAGTCAACACACGTGCTAGTCTTAATGTATCATCATCACCCTTAGTTTTTATGATGATATAATGACCAGGGACCTTTTAAGAATGATGCTTCAAATAAATCATAGGCTCTCACATTCAAGTCATGTACGTGATGTCCTATGGAAGCGAACATTCAAAGGGTATTTATTATGTTAACATTTAACAATCGCATAGAGAAATCATAATAAAAGAACTTGTCATTAATTGTAAAATTAAATTACGGTACATAATTCATCATATGAATAAACAACAAACAGCCAACAGAATATATGTTTACATGCAACCCACAAGACTCTCACTAGAGCTGATCATTTAGGTATCGTATACCCATTGATTTAGTATGACCATCATGCTTTCTCTGCGCGAGAGGCTTTGTCAGTGGATCCGCAATATTCTCCTCAGTCGGCACTCTGCAATTGTTCACATCTCCTCGTTCGACAATCTCACGAATAAGATGGAACCGCCGAAGTATGTGCTTGGAGTGCTGATGGGATCCAGGTTCCTTAGATTGTGCAATTGCACCATTGTTATCACAGTAGAGAACTATGGGACCAACAATGCTAGGAACTACATCAAGCTCGCCGATGAATTTCCTAATCCATACAGCCTCCTTCGCTGCGTTAGTTGCAGCGATATACTCAGCCTCTGTTGTAGAATCAGCAACTGTCTCTTGCTTGGAAATCTTCCAGCTCACAGCTCCTCCATTAAGGCAAAACACAAAACCTGACTGAGACTTTGAGTCATCCCTATCAGTTTGGAAGCTAGCATCCGTGTAACCATTTACAACGAGCTCTTCCTCTCCACCATACACCAAGAACACATCCTTTGTCCTTCTCAAGTACTTCAGGATATTCTTGACTGCAATCCAGTGACACTCACCGGAGTCTGACAGATACCTGCTAGTCATGCTCAAAACAAAGGAGACATCGGGTCGAGTACATAACATTGCATACATGATTGATCCAATTGCCGAAGCATATAGAATTAACTTCATGCGGTCCTTATCTTCACAAGATTTTGGGCACTGGTCCTTAGAGAGATTCACACCATGAGACATGGGTAAAAATCCTTTCTTGGACCCAAGCATGTTGAACCGCTTCAACACCTTCTCAATGTATATACTCTGGGTCAAACCCAGCAACTTCTTCGATCTATCTTTATAGATCTTAATACTAAGTATATAAGTCGCCTCACCCAAGTCCTTCATAGAAAAGCAGTTCCCTAGGTTGTTCTTAACAACTTTCAGGGTAGGAATGACATTCCCAATCAACAGTATGTCATCTACATACAATATCAGGAAGACAACAATGCTCCCACTGATTTACTTGTAAACACAAGGCTAATCTTCATTCTTGATGAAACAAAACTCTTTAATTTTCTCATCAAAACAAAGATTCTAACTTCGAGAGGCCTGCTTCAGTCCATAAATGGACCTATTCAGCTTGCATACTTTAGTGGCTTTATTTGGGGATACAAAACCCTCAGGTTATGTCATGTACACTTTCTCAAGGAGGTTTCCATTAAGGAAAGCCATTTTGACATCCATATGCCAGATCTCGTAGTCATAATACGCAGCAATAGCAAGCAATATCCTTATGGACTTTACCATGGCAAAAGGGGAATAGGTTTCATCATAGTTAATACCATGAATTTGCTTGAAACCCTTAGCCACCAGTCGCCCTTTGAATGTCTGTACATTCCCATCCATGTCGGTCTTCTTCTTGAAGACCCATTTGCACCCTATGGGTCATACCCCTTCAGGTGGTTCCACTAAGTTCCAAACTTGGTTTGCATACATGGAGTCCATTTCAGATTTCATAGCCTCAAGCCATTTGTCGGAGTCCGGTCCATTCATAGCCTCTTGGTAGGTTGCTGGTTCATCATCATGATCCATAAGCAACACATTACCTATTTGAGACATGAGAAATCCATATCTCTCAGGCTGGAATCTAGGTCTACCAGATCTATGTAGGACTTGTGTTTCTTGAGCAGGTTCTCTAGCTACAACATCTTGTATTCCTATCTCAGAATCCAATTCTGGTTCATTCACTACTTGTGGTTCTTGAACTTCTTCAAGTTCTACCTTTTCTGTCTTTCTTGATAAGAATTCTCTCTCCAAGAAGACGTCAGTCCTTGCGACAAACACTTTGCCCTCAGACGGTAGGTAAAAGTAATACCCTTTCGTTTCTTTAGGATATCCCACCAGATAACATTTATCCGATTTGGGTTCCAGCTTGTCAGGCATTTTACGTCACGCGTATGCCTCACAGCCCCAAATTTTAATGAACGACATACTAGAACGATTCCCAGTCCATATCTCATATGGTGTCTTCAGAATCATTTTCGTTGGAGCTTGATTTAGTGTCATTGCAGCAGTCTCTAAAGCAAAACCCCAAAAGGAAACAGGCAAGCCTGCATGACTCATCATCGAACATACCATGTCTAACAGAGTATGATTTCTTCTCTTAGACATACCATTATGTTGTGGTGTTCTAGGTGGAGTGAGCTGCGATACAATACCACACTCTTTCAGATTATCATGGAACTCATGACTCAGGTACTCACCACCTCGATCAGATCGGAGTGCTTTAACCCTTTTACCCAACTAGTTTTCTACTTCATTCTTGAACTCTTTGAACTTTTCAAAGGTCTCGGATTATCACTTCATAAGATACACATATCTGTATCTACTAAAATCATCAGTAAATGTAACGAAGTAGAAATACCCACCTCTAGCCATGGAGCTCATGGGTCCGCATACATCACTATGTATAACACCCTAGAGATTCTCAACCCTCTCAGTATAACCAGTGAAAGGGGCTTTAGTCATCTTGCCTAACAAACAAGATTCGCATCGCTCAAATGATACATAATCAAATGAGTCTAAAAGTCCATCTTTATGGAGCTTAGATATGCGCTTCTTGTTTATATGGCCCAAACGACAATGCCAGAGATATGTAGGATTTGAGTTTTTTGTTCTTAGTCTTTTATTATTTTCTACATTATAGATCAGATGGTCCAAGTTCAAAACATAAAGACCATTAAATAATTAGGCTACAACATAACAAACATCATTCATAAATATAGAATAACTGTTGTTCTTAATTATAAAAGAAAATACAATCATGTCGAAGCATGAAATGGATATAATGTTTCTAGTTATGGCCGGAACGAAATAACAATTATCTAGTTTTATTACAAGCCCACTGGGCAAAGAAAGACGATAAACCCCTACGACTACAGCAGCAACTCTTCCTCCATTGCCGACGCGCAGGTCCACCTCCCCTTTACTCAGCAATCTTCTCCTTTCCAGTTCCTGCACATTTTTATAAATGTGTGAACCACATCCGGTATCCAATACCCAAGATGAAGGAGCAGAAAGGATTATTTCTATAACGTAAATATTTGAAGCGGAAGTCAAACCTCTCTTCATTTTCTACAGACCCTCAATGTAAGAAGGACAGTTCCTCCTCCAATGACAAGCCTTGCCACAGTGGTGGCATTTCCCTTCCTTCACCGTGCTCTTCATTTTCTTCAGTGCAGAAGACTTGGGCTCAAGATATGACTTAGGTCCCACCTTCATCTTCTTAGAGCCATTGGCCTTGCCCTTGCCCTTATGCACCATCAGTATGGTGCTGGCAGACTTGGCCTTCTTCATGTTGATATTGGCAGTTCTTAACATGCCTAGGAGCTCGGGCAGTGTCTTGTCTATTTCTTTCATGTTGTAGTTCAAGACAAACTGCTAATAACTATCCGGCAACGATTGCAAAATCAGATATGTGGCCAACTCTTGACCTTAAGGAAAACCCAGCCTTTCAAGGTTCTCTATATACCCAATCATCTTGAGTACGTGAGTCCCTACTGAGTCTCGAACTCCCATCTTGCACTGAAATAACGCTTTTGTGACATCGAACCTCTCTTGACGAGCCTGCCCTTAAAACATTTTCTTGAGATGCTCGTCAATCTTCTTGCACCCCATGTTCTCATGTTGCCTCTGAAGCTTAGAGTTCATGGTGGCAAGCATAAGGCATTTGATGTCTAAGGCGTCATCAGTATACTTCTTATAAGTATCCTTATCAGCACGGGAAGAATTCCCGTTCGGCACCTCGGGGGCTTCTTCTTCCAATACATTGAGCTTTCGCTCTTGCCTGAGAACAATTCTCAGGTTCCTGTACCAGTCCATGTAGTTAGTCTCATTGAGTTTATCCTTCTCAAGGATGGATCTCAGGGACAGAGTGGAGTGTGAACAACTTGCCATGGAATTCTAAAAGAATTCATGCAGAATAATATCAGTACCAAAATTTCAAAATATAATTTATTTTTAATTTGGACTTCAATTAAAACTCCCACTATTTTATTCAAAATGATGTTGCCCTCACTATCAATTCGGAGAGTTCATGCGAGCTACTCTCCTAGTGGACAAGATCCGTATTTCACCAACACAATGAGTCAGCTTTGGCTTTTCTCTCACGATGTGGTAATTTATGTAGGAAACGCTTGCCAATTGCATCCTCATGCAATTCTTGTATGGTTGTTGAATAACTCCTTATTCGCATCCATCATATGGTGCATGCCAACCCTATGCCTCCAGGCACTCAACCTTTGAGGTCACCTAGTTAAGTTGGACCCGATGTTGACAGTGGGATATCACAATTATCCGCTCTCACCCTTACCAAGATAGATTAATGCACCTTGCTTTGGCAAACCCACACTTCATCGATCGAGGCAGGAAGAGTGTCATCCATCGGAAGGCATCCAAACACTTAATATTTGATGAACGGAATTTTTGATTATAGGTTAACAATTAACCATGATCAACATTTGATCAATGTGCACATCCAAAGAAAAACACTTTTAAAAAATCCACATGCATCCCTTATGTGCACAACATGGCACTATCAACATTTGATAGAAGGAAAGGCTAAATCTGAACATCCGGACTCTTCCAAATCTTCAGATTTACATCCATTGGACAAAGGCAAAGGAAACTCAACTTAAAGCAGTAGACAAGCTCATCTCTCATTGTTGGATTCAAAATCCAAAATAATACACGGGTTCATTAACCACTCGAGGGACGGTTACTGCTAAGGAGACAACAATTTCTAACAATTAGAAATTACCACGAAATCCCAGAAGTTCCTGGCGGGGTTCCAAGGGGCAAAGCCCCTAACTGTGGGTTATGGGCCCACGTATTTCCCTTGGAAAGTCATCAACAATTGATGTTCCAGGATTAAATCTAGACATTTAGAACACTTCTAAATCTCTAGTTTTACACGTAATGGAATAACCTAACTTCCAATACAACAATCGTGGCCGAAACCTCCCTCTGATACCACTGTTGGGTTTCTCTAGGAGGATGGCACAACACTTGTGCACGCAGTGGAAGTAATAAAATCAAGAACAACCCAAAAGAGATTTGGGATCGGGCCATGAATGTTGAATAAAGAAGTAAAGAAATAACTAGGTCAAAGTTACCTTTTCGGTGTTGAGTCAAAACTCAACAGAGATGCTCCAAGCTTTGAGTCCTTGTCGGTGGCGAGTTTTACATAGAATAACGTCTACATCTCTGCAGAAATCCACACGAGCAGGAGAACACCGAGCTTCGTCATACGAAGGGTCGGGAAGGAGATCAACCGCACCTTACACTTCCACGGACTGCTAGGTCCGCGCCAGGAATAGCAACACCGGCGACTATCGTCGGAGAGTAGGTGGTCGGCGGAGCGAACGATGCGGTGGAACTCTTCCATCGGGCGGGGTACGGGATGCGGCGGACTGAGAGAATGGCGGAACTCTTCCATTGGTTTCGAGCAATCCACCGATTTTTTCCCCAAAACCCTAAGTCCTTATTTATACCATAGGTATAAACAGATCTAAGAGTGTCGCTATCCGCAGACCACACAGCATAGGTATCCAGAATCATTCGCCGAGAATGAGCTCCAGGTTCGGCGAGAATGAGATCCATATTTGGCAAGAATCAGCAGAAAGAATCGACGAGAATCATCTGCAAAATCATCGAGAATCGAGGAAGGAATCGTCGAGTATCACCAATCGCAGGGAATCAAACAATTCGATTCTCGACGAATTCGTCGAGAGTCAGCGAGTCATACTCGACGATTCTCGACGAATCATTCGCAACGAATGATTCTCGACGAACTCGTCGAGAATCGGCGAGTCATACTCGACGATTCCCGACGAATCATTCTCGACGAACTCGTCAAGAGTCGGCGAGTCATACTCGACGATTCTCGACGAATCTCCTTGGCAACGCTTGCCTGACCCCCATTCTGTATGGTGATTGGTAACCCTTACCAACACAGTCAATCTTCCAACTTCTCAACATACTCTTATGTGCGACCGTGCAGGCTCATATCGCGTTGGACGTGAGATTACATGTTTGACCACTTCTAGATCACCATGGTAACTCCAAAACAGATGAGAAGCTTGCTCAAGTAAAGAAGAAGCTTCCTCGAGCAGAGAAGAATCTTGCTCGAGCTTAGAAGAAGCTTGCTCGAGCTGAGAAGAAGCTTGCTCGAGCAGAGAAGAAGCTTGCTCGAGCAGAGAATAATCTTGCTCGAGCAGAGAAGAAGCTTTTTCGTGTAGAGGAGAAGCTTGCTCGAGCAGAGAAGAAGCTTGCTCGAGTAGAGGAGAAGCTTGCTCGAGCAGAGAAGAAGCTTGCTCGAGCAGAGAAGAAGCTTGCTCGAGCAGAGAATGAGCTTGCTCGAGCAGAGAAGAAGCTTGCTCGAGCAGAGAAGAAGCTTGCTCGAGCATAGAAGAATCTTGCTCGAGCAGAGAAGAAGCTTGCTCGAGCAGGGAAGGAGCTTGCTCGAGCAGAGAAGAAGCTTGCTCGAGCAGAGAAGAAGATTGCTCAGGAGCAAGTGAGAAGCTTGATCAGGAGCTATCGTGCAGACGGTTACTTTGTCGGTTGAACTCTGATAGTTAGACCGAGAGAGGAAAAGAAGATACAGGGCTGCTTGCACTGGCAACAGCAGACTTCGCCCGCCACGGCTTGAATGTAACTCTTACGACTGGCTTTTCCTTTAATTAAGAAGCAAGATTACAGCACGCTATTGCATAATTACTTGTAAAAGCAGTAAAGGGTACAAGGGGAAGCTGGCGGCTGAGAAAAAGAGGTGCCAGAGACTAAGTAAAAGAAACTAGGCGGACAGGGCAGACTGGAAATCTCAGTCCGCAGGCCTTGCTGGCAGGACTGTGGAGAGCTCGGTAGACTGGAAATCTGAGTCCGCAGGGCTTGCTGGCAGTGGCAGTTCTCCTGCGCTTGTCCCCAAATGAGAGGCCTTTGGGCCTATTTATAGGCCCGAGGGGAATCTTATTGAAGCGGGGCCCAGTGACGTCATCATGGAGGACTGGGCGGACTCGGCAAGCAGGTCGACGACCTTGGCGGACTCGGCGGACTGACCTTTTGAGTCCACAGGTCGTCGGGAGAACTGAGTAGAGGGCGCAGCCTAAGGAGCTGGTTGACGACCTCGGCGGACTCAGCAGACTGACTATTTGAGTCTGCAAGTCGTCGGGAGAGCAGAGCACAGGAGGGGGAGCGGCCTGAGGAGCAGGTCGACGTCCTCGGCGGACTCGGCGGACTGACTATTTGAGTCCGCAAGTCGTCGGGAGAGCCAAGCAGAGGTGGGGCCGCGGCCTGAGGAGCACGCCACCCTAGGGCAGCAGAGGGGGCGGCGGCCTAGAGCAGATCGACCCTAAGCCGGTGGCCTGGGAGCAGGCCGCCCAGCAGCCTGGCAGCCTGGAGCAGGTCGCCCAAGGCGGCGACGGCCTGGGGTAGGCTGCCCAGCAGCCTGGTGTCCTAGAGCAGGCCGCCCAAGGCGGCGGTAGCCTAGGGCAGGCCGCCCAGCAGCCTGGCGTCCTGGAGCAAGCCTCCCAAGGCGGCGGCAGCCTAGGGCAGGCCGCCCAGCAGCCTGGCGGCCTGGAGAAGACCGCCCAAGGCGCCGGCGTCCTGGGGCAGGCTGCCCAGCAACCTAGCGGCCTGGAGCAGGCCTCCCAGCAACCTGGTGGCCTGGAGCAAGCCTCCTAAGGCGGAGGCAGCCTAGGGCAGGCCGCCCAGCAACCTGGATGCCTGGAGCAGGGCGCCTAAGGCGGCGGCGGCCTGAGGCAAGCCGCCCAGCAACCTGGCTTCCTGGAGCAGGCCGCCCAAGGCGGCGGTGGCCTTGGGTAGGCCTCCCAGCAACCTGGCAGCCTGGAGCTGGCCTTCCAAGGCGGAGGAGGCTTGGGGTAGGCCGCCAAGCTGCCCGGTAGTCTAGAGCATGCCGCCCAAGGCAGCGACGGCCTAGGGCAGGCCGCCCAGCAACCTGGCGGCCTGGAGCAGGCCGCCTAAGGCGTAGCCTGGGGCAGGCCGCCTAGCAGCCTAGCGTCCTGGAGCAGGCCGCCCAAGGCGGTAGCCTGGGTAGGCCGCCTAAAGCAGCGGCGGTCTAGGGTAGGCCGCCTAGAGCGGCGACAACCTTGGGCAGGCTGCCCACTGAGGATGGCAGCCTGAGGAGAAGGCCGCCCACCTAGGGCCGACAGACACTTGTGCTATACGGGCTCTCCGAGCCTGCGATAGTTGCGCTGGCCGAGGGTTGACACCGGCGGAACGACCCAGCGGACTGATGCAGGTTGCCTCCTGCAAAGAAGAATGTTGTGCGGTTAGCTGGCCAAACTGTGTGGCATGCGAGGGTGAGCTATGGGAGCAGCCCACCGTCCCGCAGGGCACGCGGTGGCTATGCATTTGGGGCGGTTAGACTGGGGAGACCGTCCTAGCCGCACGGCCTGAGCGGATAGGAGACCCTATCCGCTTGACCCAAAAAAGGAGGGCTGAGGCAGATCGTGACCCTTGGGGGGAACCCCTGAGCGGGTCGCGATTTGCGAGCTCGAGACCTTAGGAAGGGATTGCCGATTTTGGGGGTTAACATAATCCCCGCACTTTTTCAAGTTCCGAACTGAACTTCAAAAAAGTAAGTTACCCACGAAAATCGTGATCCTTCCCTCGAGAAAAATGAAAAGGAGAGGTGGAACCTGATGTCTCTCCTCCGAGAAAAATTTGCTAATGCCTGTCTTTCCCCTATAAAGGAGAAAAGTCAAAGTAGGCGAAAATCGGTACACCTTATGCGTACTTGGGTTGCGTTTGCAAAACAAAGAAGACATGAATGTCTTCAATTGGGTTTTGCAAAACAGCGATGAGATGAAAGCATAGGAAAATGACAACTTGCCAGTACCTTAAGGGAGCTTGCAAGTACTGGTTAACTTCTACAACAAGAAGGGTAAGAGGCAGATATAAAAGAAAACTAAGTTGCAAATACCTAAACGGAACTTGCCAATATCTGCTAAACTCTGTAAAGGAAGAGTGAGCAAGCAGATATGAAGTAGAAAACTAGGCTGCAAGTACCGGGATATGACTTGCAAATATCTGCTAGGCCCTGCAAAGGAAGAATGAGCAAGCAGATATGAAATATGAACTAGGTTGCAAGTACCTGGATGAGACTTACAAAAATTTGCTAGGCTCTGTAAAAGTAGACTGAGTAGAGCATATATAAGTAATAGAAACTAAGCTACAATTGCCTGAATGGGACTTGCAAATATCTGCTAAGCTCTGCAAAAGAAGAGTGAACAAGCAAATATGAAAGAAAACTAAATCGCAAGTATCTGGAGAGAACCTGTGAATGTTTCCTTTTGATATGATAAGATATAATAGAAGAGATATTCGACAAGCTCTGTTATAAACTGAATAGAGATCAGAATGTGATAATGATCGTCCCGCGTGATCAGATATAATGTTAACATGAAATCCAGATCAGTAAGATGAAACCATCCTAATTTAGACTTGCAACAGCTTGACTTGCCGAGAAAGAAGAACCAGATACTTTGACTAAATGATTTTTGTCATTAGCATCTGACAAGAGAGCTTGTTGATAACCAACTGATAGAACTCTATGCAGACAGCGCATATAAAATAATCATTAGCCCAAAGGATATTGCAGATCCTTATAATAGGTTGAATTTAACATGTTAACCTTTAAAAAGGCAGAAAGACAAAGGAGGGCTACACCTCGATGATGATCGAAAAAAGACTAGATACTCCTACTGGTGTTCCCCGTAGGCGTTATGCACCGCTTGCCTAAATAAGAAATCATCTAGAGGGTAGTCCTACCTAAAGCGGGCTGGTCGCTCTCCCTTTGAAGGGCACAAAAGAAAAACAAGCACGGAAATTTCTGAGAAGGAATCGACAGATACACGGCTCTCATGCCTCGGGTTAAAAGCATCGCTGATCAATTAGACTAGTTGCGCCAAGTGGCCTATTGCTTGTCTATGAATTGATCAGCGGAGTTGTGGGTCCCGCGAAGGCATGGATTGAGAGCACCAAAGAGTGTTCGGTTGTCACAATTGTGAGATGATCGAAGAGACATGGCTACACTTGATCTTCATTGCTTGTCACGCAAAGATCATTGTAACTATTACGTATCCTTTAGCGAAGCACAGTAGAGCTAACACATGGGTCCTCCCTGGAATCGCGCTCTGTGTTAGATGTTGGCCAGGATCCAAAGTCCTCTCATCCTCCACACGAGAGTTGAACAGCCCACACTGCACATATGCGAAAACTCCCCGCTATATGTGGTCGTTTGTGTCTTACGCTAGAGAACAATCTCGAGGGGGGCCCTGATCAAGACTTGGCGATATCTCTATGGTTCAATGATCTCTTTGGCAAAGAGAGAAAATGTGGAGGAGAAGCATTACAAAAAGGGAACAGTGTAAGTATGAGATCTCTGACGTAAGCTTTATTGAATGAAAATGAAAGAACACTGAGAAGTATTTTAGAGAAAAAATGTTTGAATAGTAAAGTAAAAGCAACCGGTCATGATTGCGAGGGGCTTTGAGGAGCTGCGATTAGTCATAACTATTGACGCAAGAAATGTGCCCTCTTCGCATTAGAATATTCTTCCAAGAGCACCCTCGTCAATGACATCGATGCACTCAGATTAAACATCGATAGGCCCTAGATGGCCTACATCCCTTATCTCCACACACTTCATCTGAACTTCAGCCACCTCTTTGCCTTTGGAGGTGGAAGGCTTCGAAGAATCAATTTTCTTGACCAGGTCATTGATCTTGCCCTCGGCAAGCAATCTTTACACCAACCGCCGAAGGGTCTTGCATTCTTCAGTTAAATGACCCTTCTCTCTGTGGAATTCAAAGAATAGATCTGAATCTCTTGATCTTTGATTTTCCGACTGGTAAGGCCTTTTTGAATTTTCCCTATCCTTCATGATCTGGCAGACTTCTAGCATGGCCTCATAGAGTCCAGAGTATGATAATTCAGCATCTTGTGTGTGATGCACCGAAGTTGTTTGCAGTGGTGGGGTTGGTAGCGGTTGCAATCGTTCGTGGGCCCGATCCTGACCTAGGAAGGAGTGTTGATGATGATGCTGGAACCTTTTTGCTTTCCTTGAGTGGGATGGAAAATCTTTTCGAGGAGACCTCGGAGGCTGCTTGTAAGGAGGAAGATTTTTCTCGGCTACAAGCCTGGAGACGAAGCTGGGGTTACTCTTCTCACCATGGATGTATGAGTTGGCTAAACCAATCATCTCTTGATAAGTCCTTGGCGCTCGGACTTTTGCCTCGAACTTAAGTGGTCCTTCCTGCAGGCCATGAATAAGAGCCACTCGATAGATTTCCTAATCGACGATCTCAATGTCTAAGATCTCTCTCTAGAAAGGATCAACAAAATGAGACCAAGTCTCGGTCTCTCGCTGCTTGATCTCAAAGAGAGCTTCTAGATCGCCCTTCCTCTTTGTTGAAGTAGAAAATCTGAGCAGAAACTCTCTTCGCAAATCAGCAAAAGAAGAAATAGACTGAGGACGTAGTCCATAGAACCAATCCCTCACTTGACCGTCAAAGTTCATTACAAGGAGTTTGTATTTAGTTGCATCTGAGTGAGTCTTGAGAGCAACGACAGATTAAAAAGCTTGAAGATGCTTGACTGGATCAGTCTCACCAGTGTAAATGGGAAACCGCGGCTCACTGAAGTTAGCTTGAGTCGATTCATACGGAACAGTCTCTGTAAACGGTGACCGCTCTTCTTGTTTTCCTACAGCATAAGTAAAAAAGGGAGCATAAGTCGCAGCTGCACAAGGAGCTGGAGGATAGAAAGGAAAAGTTGTTGCAGGAGGAGCAAAGGCAGGAGCTAAAGAGTAGGGATAACTTCCCTTAAAATTCAGGAATCTGGTCGGACTTCCTCGAGCAGCTTCTCGGAAGAAGTTCTAACGAGCTACGAATTCGTCATTCTGAGACCGCTAAGGGGCTGTAGGCCCTTGCGGAAAGGTGGAGTGTAAGGAGGATAGACCGGCAGATAAGCTGGTGGGTAGACATGAGGAATCTCGGATGCTGGTGCTGGATTGATTGGAGGAGCTGGTGCTGCTGAAGGTTTTGCTTCCAATCGTTGAGCGATAGCAACTAGAGTATGGTTGATGGCTTGAAAATGTTGTGCAGTTTCTCTGCGAGATTGCTTCAAGGCCTCCCAAAGAGAATCCTCATTGGGACTTGGGGCAAGGCTCTCGGCTGGTTGACGGTCTGACATGAGTAACCACTGACTTCACTATCTGATCGAGATCTGAAGGTCGCGTGTTAACTATTGATGCATGAAATACGTCCTCCAGTTAATGGGTTGTTCGATCTCACAAGCTAGAAGAATAAGAGGGTTGCGGGGATAGCAACGAGGTTTGAAGCAAGGGAGAAGCTTGCTTGAGCAGAGGAGAAGCTTGCTCGAGCAGAGAAGAAGCTTGCTCAAGCAGAGAAGGAGCTTGCTCGAGTAGAGAAGGAGCTTGCTCAGGAGCAAGGGAGAAGCTTACTGGAGTAGAGGAGAAGCTTGCTCGAGATGAGGAGAAGCTTACTCGAGAAGAGAAGAAGCTTGCTCGAGCAGAGAAGAAGCTTGCTCGAGCAGAGAAGAAGCATGCTCGAGCGGAGAAGAAGCTTGCTCGAGCAGATAAGAAACTTGATCGAGCAGAGAAGAAGCTTGCTCGAGCAGAGAAGAAGCTTGCTCGAGCAGAGGAGAAGCTTGCTCAAGCAGGGGAGAAGCTTGCTCAAGCAGAGAAGAAGCTTGCTCGAGCAGAGGAGAAGCTTGCTCGAGCAGAGAAGAAGCTTGCTCGAGCAGAGAAGAAGCTTGCTCGAGCAAAGAAGAAGCTTGCTCGAGCAGAGGAGAAGCTTGCTCGAGCAGAGAAGAAGCTTGCTCGAGCAGAGAAGAAGCTTGCTCGAGCAGAGAAGAAGCTTGCTCGAGCAGAGAAGGAGCTTGCTCGAGTAGAGAAGAAGTCCTCTCGAGAAGAGAAGAAGCTTGCTCGTGCAGAGAATAAGCTTACTCAAGCAGAGAAGGAGCTTGCTCGAGCAGAGAAGAAGCTTGCTCGAGCAGATAAGCAACTTGCTCGAGCAGAGAAGAAGCTTGCTCGAGCAGAGAAGAAGCTTGCTCGAGTAGAGGAGAAGCTTTCTCGAGCAGAGAAGAAGCTTGCTCAAGCAGAGGACAAGCTTGCTTGAGCAGAGAAGAAGCTTTCTCAAGCAGAGAAGAAGCTTGCTCGAGCAGAGAAGAAGCTTGCTCGAGCAGAGAAGAAGATTTCTCGAGCAGATAAGAAGCTTGCTCGAGAAGAGAAGAAGCTTGCCCGATCAGAGAAGAAGCATTCCCGAGTAGAGAAGAAGCTTTTTCGAGCAGAGAAGAAGCTTGATCGAGCAGAGAAGAAACTTGCTCGAGCACAGAAAAAGCTTGCTCGAGCAGAGAAGAACCTTGCTCGAGCAGAGGAGAAGCTTGCTCGAGCAGAGAAGAAGCTTGCTCGAGAAGAGGAGAAGCTTGCTCGAGAAGAGAAGAAGCTTGCTCGAGCAGAGAAGAAGCTTGCTCGAGCAGTGAAGAAGCTTGCTCGAGCAGAGAAGGAGCTTGCTCGAGCAGAGAAGAAGCTTGCTCGAGCAGAGAAGAAGCTTGCTCGAGTAGAGAAGAAGCTTGCTCGAGCAGAGAAGGATCTTGCTCGAGAAGATAAGAAGCTTGCTCGAGCAGAGAAGAAGATTGCTTAGGAGAAAGGGAGAAGCTTGATTCAGGAGCTGTCGAGCAGACGGTTACTTTGGCGGTTGAGCTCTGATGGTTAGACCGAGAGAGGGAAAGAAGAGAGGGGGTCGCTTGCAGCAGCAACAGCAGACTTCGCCCGCCTCGGGTTGAATGTCACTCTTGCGACGGGCTTTTCCTTTAATCAAAAAGCCAGATTACAAGCACACTATTGCACAATTACATGTAAAAGCAGTAAAGGGTACAAGGGGAAGCTGGCGGATGAGAAAAAGAGGTGCCAGAGACAAAGTAAAAGAAACTGGGCGGACTGGAAATTTGAGTCCGCAGGCCTTGCTGGCAAGACTGTGGAGAACTCGGCGGACTAGAAATCTTAGTCCGCAGGGCTTGCTGGCAGTGTTAGTTCTCCTGCGCTTGTCCCCAAATGAGAGGCCTTTGGGCCTATTTATATGCCTGAGGGGAATTTCTTGAAGCGGAGCACAGTGACGTCATCATGGAGGACTGGGAAGACTCGGCAAGCATGTCGACGACCTCGGCGGACTCGGCAGACTGACCTTTTGAGTCCGCAGGTCGTCGGGAGAACTGATCAGAGGTCGCGGCCTGAGGAGCAGGTCAACGACCTCGGCGAACTGACTATTTGAGTTTGCAGGTCGTCGGGAGAGCTGAGCAGAGGAGGGGGCGCAACCTGAGGAGCAGGTCGACGACCTCGCCGGACTCGGTGGACTGACTATTTGAGTTTGTAGGTCGTCGGGAGAGCAAAGAGAGGAGGGGGAGTGGCCTGAGGAGCACACCGCCCTAGGGAAGCAGAGGGGGCGGCAGCCTGGAGCAGGTCGACCCTAAGCCTGGACAAGGCCGCCCAAGGCTGCAGTGGCCTGGAGCAGGCCGCCCAGCAGCCTGGGGCAGGCCGCCCAGTAGCCTGGCGGCCTGGAGCAGGCCGCCCAAGGCGGCGGCATCCTGGGACAGGCCGCCCAGCGGCCTGGCGGCCTGGAGCAGGATACCCAAGGCGGCGGCGGCCTGGGCAGGCCTCCCAGCAACCTGGAGGCCTAGAGCAAGCCGCCCAGCAACTTGGCGGCCTGAAGAAGGCCGCCCAAGGCGGCGGAGGCCTAGGGCCGGCCGGCCAGTACCTTGGCGGCCTAGAGTAGGCCGAGAAAGGAGGCAGTGGCCTGGGGCAGGCCGCCCAGCAATTTGGTTGCCTGGGGAAGGCCGCCCAAGGCTACGGAGGCCTAGGGAAGGCTGCCCAAAAGACTGGGGCAGGACGCCCAGTAGCCTGGCGGCCTGGAGCAGGCCGCCCAAGGCGGCGGCGGCCTAGGGCAGGCCGCCTAGCAGCCTGGCGGCCTGGAGCAGGCTGCCCTAAGTAGTGGTGGCCTGGGGTAGGCCGCCCAATAACCTGGCTGCCTGGAGCAGGCCACCAAAGGCGGCGGCGGCCTGGGGCAGGTCCCCCAGCAGCCTTGCGGCCTGGAGCAGGCCGCTCAAGGCAGCGGCGGCCTGGGGCAGGCCGCCCAAAGCGGCGGCGGCCTGGGGAAGGCCGCCCAGAGTGGTGACTGCTTGGGCAGGCCGCCCACTGAGGCTGGCGGCCTTAGGAGCAGGCCGCCATCCTTGGGCTGACGGACACCTATGCTGGAGGGGCTCGCCGAGCCTGCGACGGTTGCGCTGGCCGAGGGTTGACACCGGCGAAACGACCCAGTGGATTGATGTGGGTTGCCTCCTGCAAGGAAGAATTTTGCGCGGTTAGCTGGACAAACCGTATGGCCTGCAAGTGTAAGCTATGGGAGCAGCCCAACATCCCGCAGGGCACGCGGTGGCTATGTGACTGGGGCAGTTTGACTGGGGAGACCGTCCTAGACGCACGGCCTGAGCGGATAGGAGACCGTATCCGCCTGACCCAAAAAAGGAGGGCTGAGGCAGATCGCGACCCTTGGGGGGAACCCCTAAGCGGGTCGCGATTTGCGAGCTCGAGACCTTAGGAAGGGATTTCTGATTTTGGGGGTTAACAACTCCGTTAATAAACGACTCACGCTCCAACACCTTCTTACCAATCAGACTTAATGTTTTCTTTTATACGGGCACAACCGTGTCTTTAGAAGATACCGAAGGATCTTTAGGTGGAGTTGGTTTAAGGATAACGATCTTACCATTAAACTTAAATTCATAATAGTTGGCTCGCCCAAAATGTGTTATGTCATGGTCATTAAGCCATGGGAGACCTAATAATACGTGACAAGCATCCATTGGGATGACGTCACACCAAATCATTTCAAAATAAGCCTTGATGGTATGGGGTTCCAAACAACACTTCGACATGGGGAGGGATGTCTTATTTACCCATGCCACCTTATAAGGGTGAGGGTGCGGCTCAGTAACTAAAGACATTCGGGTCACCGCATTCTCATAAATAACGTTCATACAGCTACCACTGTATATGATAATCTTACACCACTTCTCTCCATTCTTAAAATTCAATGAAAAAATATTCGCCCTATTCCAGTCATCTAACGCACGTGGAGTAGCCAGAATACACCGCATGACCATCATACGAGATTCATCCTCCATATCACTCGACACTCCTTCCGACTCGCAACCTCTCCTGCCTCATATATAAGGTCGTCTGACTCGCATGTGGAATCTAACAGGGCTTGGGCTTAGTAGGACACTCACAAGCGTAGTGACCCTGAATCCCGCAAGCGAAACAAGTAGAATCCATTTTGTTAACCCTTCCTACATGAACTCTCTCACCCGTAGGGTTTCTAAAATTCCTGGCAGTCACTACTATGGAGTTCGAGTCAGTGGACCGGAACTTACCCTTTTCCTTATAGGTAGAGGTGGAAGGCGGTCCTAAGATGGATTTTTCCTTCGGATACATGTAAGACCTATTCTTATAAATGTTGTGCTTCTCGATATCTAGTGCAGCATTGAAAGTGTTGTTTAGGTCGGTGTGACAATAACGCAATAGTTTTCCCTGGATGTCTGGTTTAGCCCCTTGTTAAACCTAGAGAGGGTAATATCAAGCATCTCTTTTACACAGCACCTAACCATCATGTCCTTAAGAAGACTCATGTATTCAGAGACCGACCTTCTCCCTTGCTTAAGGGTGGCCAAATAATCAAACATCTGCGTTCAGTGGTACGAAGGGACGTACTGGTCTGTCAGCATGGCCTTCATGCCTGCCCAACTAATAAGTAAGTCACCATTATCAGCTCTCAGACGACGTTCCTCATTTAACTAAAATATCTTTGCTCTACCTAGCAACTTCATTCTCGCAACTTGCACCTTTTCCGCATCAGTTAAATTGTGCCACTCAAAGTAGCATTCTATTTCCATCACCCAGTCCAGGAAGACTTGGGGTTCACCCAATCCAACATATGATGGGGGTTTGACCCGGACGTCTCTAGTAATGTCCAACTCATACGGTGCGCGTGGGGCTCGTTCATTGTTATGGTTGTTATTTTAGTTATTATTTCCTTCATCACGTGGGTTAGCGGCTTGATTATGGGGACTCGCTTGATTAAAACTTGACTCATATAACATTTCCCTAATCTCCAGCAACTGATCGGTGAACTACTGACGGAGTTCCTCAATCGCTGCAGGAACATGACCCTGCTTGTCGCTCGTCCACCATTTGGGAGGAGGAATGAATACCACAGATGGAATTGTTACCCGCTTCCCGCTCGTCCGCCATTTGGGAGGAGGAATGAACTCCTGACAAAAATACTCTATGCCCAATCTAGTGCGCATGCAGAAATGAAGTTAACTGACTCAAAGAAATACCACTGATGGAATTGTTCCCACTTAATAACTAGGGTAAAAAATAATTTTTTTGGGTTTTTCTTACATGAAATAAAAAGGAGATTATTTCAAAAACAAAAAATTAATTTTGCTGAAAAATAAGAAATTTTAGGCCGCAATTGGCAGACCAGCAAAAAAAATTTGTATTTTTGTCAAGTAAACGAGCAAGAAAAGTGTGTGCCGACGTGCAAATACAAGGGGGTGGCAATTAAGAAATTTACGTGAAACTCCCTCTGATTCCAAATTGATGTAGGCCTAAACGTTGACACTGGAAAATCTACGGATTAACCACGAACGCCTCTCTATGATTCGAATTCAACACTCGCACAAAATTCATGCAGCGCACACACCAAGCAATTATATCACTTTTATGCTAATGTATGGGTAGCCAAACCGATTAGGATCAAATAGAGACAATAAGCCAATATTCTTTCCAGCTAAAAGGACCCACATGTTCCGATCGAGCGAAGGTTGTACCAAAAGAGATCTACCAAAATTTACGATTCCCAAAACCGTAGATCTCTCCCAACAAAAAGTTATGAGGTTCTCCAAACCTTTCGAAAATAATTTAATTATGATAAACACAATTCAATCGAAATAAAAAAAACGATTATTCAACGCTTCAAAATTCAATGCCAAGAATTTCCACCACAAGAATATCTATGAAGGAATCACACAAGAGTAGAAATTTTTGTTACCCAAATCGGAATGGATGATTCTGATTATCTAACTTTGACCGCTCTTCAACGGCTCTGTCGGAGAAACGCCAGATGGAGAGTAAGTTCGTCCGCCTTCGTCGCTTCATGCCTTGGTTGAGATCCGTGCAAAGAGATTATGAGAAAATAGGTTTGGATAGCAAGGTGGAGGGATGGCCGAAACTAGACTTGGAGGTGGTCATTTTTTGGCTTTGAGATGTGGTCGGGTTTTTGATGGTGGTGGAGAGAAAACTGTTAGGGATGGGCTGGAGAGAGGAAAGGTGGCGTCAATGGTTGAGGGAGAGAGGAGTCTTGGAGTTGGTGGCTTGGAAGGAGGAGGCTAGGGTTGGCCGAGAGAAAGAGGGAAAGAGGAGGGTGGAGGTGTGGTTCGCCGCTAGGAAGGAGGAGAGGCTTTGATTTGGCCGAAATTTAGAAGGAAGAGGAGAAAGAAGAGGGAGAATTCTCAAGGGGAAAATTAGGGCTTGTTTTTCAATTCATTCAACTTTCAAAATAATGAACATTACATGGCCTTATATAGGCTTACAATCTTATTAGGCTACATGCAGCCTAAGTAATAAAATAAAATCTAATGTTCTTAAATCATAATGAAATAATTAAAAAGCTCAAAACAAATAGCACAATAAATTCAACTAAATAATATTAAAAATATTCAACTAAATAATATTAAGTGGTCTTGCGCCGAGGGAGGAGATTGTAGCGTCGATCAACACGATCACCATTGCGACGCAAGTATTTTGTTAGTGATGGAGAAGGATCTTCCGCGAGCGTTCCTTCATCTTCTTCATCATGTTGGGGGTCGTCGTCTCCTTCACTTCTTCCTGCCTGTACCCCTTAGCTACCAATCATGCTTTGTTCTTGATTATAATGCCATTTTCATCAAGTTTATTTCTGTAAATCCACTTGACTCCAAGGACATTATGTCTATGTGGTCTGAGAACCAGCTTGTAGACCTTGCATCTTTTGAATTGGTTCAGTTCCTCTTGCATAGCTATTATCCAAAACTGATCTATGTTGGCCTCTTCAAACTTCTTTGGCTCCACCTGTGATAGGAAACTTGCATACATAGCTGTATTCAGATTCTCTCTTCTGGTCACTATACCTTGGCTAGCTTCACCAATTATTATGTGTACAAGATGGTCTCTTAAATGTTTGATTACAGGGGGCAATCTTCTTTCAGCAACAGCTTCAGGAATAGCTCCTTGTTGATCTTCATCTGCTCCATGTATGTTTAGTGGACCTTCTAGAATATCCACTTCAGCTTACATAACTGGAGCTGTATCTTTGATGGCTAGCTTTTCCACCAACATTTCTGTATCTGTAGTACAGGAAGAGGATCTTGGCAGCTCACTGTAAATCATGGTAGACTAACAAAAACTACATGTACAGACTCTTCTATAACTTGGCTTTTCAAGTTGTAGATCCTATAAGCTTTGTTATGGTTATTATACCCAAAAAAAATCCCATCAAAGGACTTGGTAGAAAACTTAGTTATATAGGACTTTCCATTATAAAGCACATAACACTTACTACCAAAGATTCTGAGATAGCTTAGGTTTGGTTTTCTTCCTTTCATGATCTCATAGGGAGTTTTCTTATAGCTCTTTGTGATAGAGGCTTTGTTGAGGACATGACTAGCAGTGTTGAATGCCTCAGCCCAAAAATATTCTGGGAGACATGTGTCACTCAATAGGGTCCTTCCAACCTCTATGGGAGTTCTATTTTTCCTCTCAAATATCCCATTTTGATGGGATGTTCTTGGTGAAGAGAATTCTTAATGAATCCCATACTCTTCACAGAACCTTTTCATACTATCAAACTAGAATTCAGTCCCATGGTCACTTCTGTTTTTTAATACATAGCTATTGAACTCATTCTGAATTTGCTTGACAAACTTAATGAAGATATCAAGGGTTTCATTCTTTATCTTGAGGAAGAACACCCAAGCAAACTGGAAAAGTCATCAACCACCACAGGGGCATAGACCTTCCTACCAAGACTATGAACTGGCATAGGACCAAACAAATCCATATGCAGGAGGTATAGGCAATACATAGAATCTTTGGTCCTGATGCCCTTGAAGGAAGCTTTTGTCTGCTTTCCCTTTTGACAAGAAGCACACATGCCCTCCTTGGAGAACTTCACATTGGAGCCATTCCTAACTAGCTCTTCACTTAAGAGCTTACCAATAGTCTTGTAATTTAAATGGGCAAGCCTCTTATGCCATATGACAAAATAAGAGGCTTTCTCATTTGCTACTAGACAGATAGGAGAGTCTGTATCTAAACATAGAAATTTTAAGCAATAAACATTTCCACTCCTAGTGCATGTCAATATTGTAACACCCCTATCCGTCGCATAGCATATAGCAGTAGGTCCGGCCGGGGCCCGACGCCATATACTACGGACAGACCGGTTGGTTACGCGTTGAAACCTTTCAACCAATCAACACGTCCTACACAACACCTAGCGGAAGCAATTTTTATATAGTTGCAAAGAGAACAAGAACCCTGCTACAAAGCATGAATGTCCACTACAAACTCAGGAATGTAATCATACACAAAAGAGAACTGGGCTTAAGGCCTTACATTGTTCACTTAACAAAAATAGTGTTTTCATACTTCGGCTCGCAGGCCGGCCATACATGAAAAACGGGAATGAAACATAAGCAATTAGGCCTTCGAGGGCCGGCACTGCAACAAGGGCTTTAGCCCGCTACTTCCCGCTCTGCTCCGCAGCACCTGCAAGCAATAAACCACCGCCCAGTGGCAAACAATAGCAACGGTCAGCAATGCTGACCAAATTATAACGATCCCGCCCCCACATTCGGGACGGCGATGCTCTTTTCCTGCACTTTATTAGTATAGGCATTTATATAAAGTATTTGCACTTCACCACCGGCGTAGGCTCGCACGGCCACACACCCCGTGCACTCAGGGCACATTCTCGGCGAACCGGCCAACGTCACGTCAATTCAAGCCATAGACGTTCCCAATCCACCACCGCCTCTTGGACGGTCATCCATATGAGCATTTTGTCTTATTGGCCTTGGTCACGGCAATTTAAGCCATAGACCGCCGAAGACCCTCATCCATGCCAACGGTCCTACCGAACGACATAGACCGGGTACAGTTCCGCCTGACCCGTGCTCATACCGCAACGACAATTTAAGCCATATGCACAGGCCAAGACTCACCGAGTTCCGTTTCCACCACAATAATCACATAAACCGGTTATGCTCACGTTGGCCCCCGACCACCGTGTTGGCAAAGCCCGCTTTTGCCCAGTTTTCCGGGTGCACCTTGGAGTTAATCTCCAAGGCTCCCTGATGCAATCTACCACGTAGAAAACCCTAGAAAACACCCAAACATCCGGATCCTTGCCCGGTTCAAATGCAATGCAACATCACCGATCCGACTCTACATGTCCGGATAGGCTTCACACACAATGCCTACGTCCGTTTTCGCATACGGACTCTACACAAGGGGGACTTCACATATTTACCCCAAGGAACGCTCCAACTCTTCGCTCACTCGCGAGAGAGGGCTTCCTATGCAAAGGAAAAGAGGGCTTCACATGCCCAAGGATGAGAAATCGTTACCCTTGCGTTCTTCCGCGGCGCCATCGAAAACTATACGGTTGGAAAGCACCGCAACGGCGTCGCCTCCGCGGATCTGGACTCGGATCGCGATTCGGAGCTCCGAAGCTCTTCCGGCAGCCGGATCTTGGACTCCTCCTTCCTCCTTGCTCTCCCTTATCTCTAACTTTTAGAGAGAGATTGGCCAATGTAAAATGGGTTTCTAAACCCTATTTCTCGACCATAACCACCCAGGAGCAGCCCCCCACCGTCGGATCCAAAGCCAAGGAAACGAACGGCCTGGATTAAATCCAAAAACATAAAATCTAGGCCGAACACGGGTTGGCACACGGCCGTGTGCCTGGCCGTGTAGCTCATTCGCCGTCTCGACCAAAATTGAAAACCAGCACACGGCATGTGACACGGCCTCCGACACGCCAGTGTCGCCTGCGACACGCCCGTGTCGGGGTTCGTGTCACGCCCCCCGTGTGCAATAAATCTACACTTCGCAGTCAGAGAGGTACACGGCTTGGTGACACGGCATCGGACACGCCGTATCAAACTAGACACGCCCGTGTTCGTGCCCGTGTCATTACCCGTGTACCTAACCACACAGCACAGGTGTGACACGGCCTAGGACACGCCCGTGTCCTAGGCCGTGTCCCACCACACGACCATCGTCGACCTGAACTGGTCCACGACACGGCCCGAGCTCGACATGCCCGACACGGCCTCCGACACGCCCGTGTCGGGGCCCGTGTCACCTGCACCAAAAATCTATCTTGGCCAAATTCGATCCCCGTCGCTCCTACAACAATTTTGGGGTGTTACAATTCTACCCCCCTTAAAGAATTTCGTCCACGAAATTAATAAAGGACAAACATGACTTAATGTAAATCAGTACCTGAGCGGAACAATTCCGGGTACTCCTCGAGCATAGTCTGCTCCCATTCCCAAGAGAGCTCCTCACGCCCGCAATTATCCCACCGGACCTTAACCATCCGGATCTCCTTGCTACGAAGCCTCTTGACCTCAACATCATCAATATGAATGGGCTTGACCCTAGTCGTCAACCCCTCGTCCACTGGCACTTGATCAGCTGCGATCACCTGCGAAGGCTCTTGCACCGCCTTCCGCAACACAGAAATGTGGAACACATCATGTAACCCACTTAACTCCACTGATAGCTTCAAACGGTATGCAGCTTCGCCGACTCGCTCCAGAACCTCAAAAGGTCCATGGTATCTTGGGCTCAGCTTCTTCAAGCGTCTCACCCGCGAAACCCCCTTGAACGGCTTCACTTTCAGGTATACCCAATCGCCTACCGCGAACTCCACGTTCCGGTGCTTGGCATTGTAATACTTCTCCTGCCGGTCCTGAGCGATCAACAAGCGCTCCTGAATGATCCGCACTAACGAGGTAGCACTCTCCACCTCCTGCTTCTTGTACAACCTTGCCTCACCCGTTTCAAGCCACGATAACGGCGTGCGACACTTCCTACCATACAGGGCCTCGAAGGGCGCCATTTGTATACTCGCTTGGTAGCTGTTGTTGTACGCAAACTCCACCAAATACAGGTGGTCTTCCCAATGCTTACCGAAATCCAGAACACACATGCGTAGCATGTCCTCCATCGTTCTATTGACCCTCTCGGTCTGCCCATCCGTCTGCGGATGGAAAGCTGTGCTGAACTTTAACTTTTTTCCCAGCATTTGCTGCACCAACCTCCAATCATTTGATGTGAACCGCCCATCGCGATCACTCACAATGCTACGGGGCACACCATGCAGCCTAACAATATTGTCCACGTATAGCTTCGCCAACTTCTCCATCGAGTCATCCTTCCTATGCGGAATGAAATGCGACACCTTGGTTAGCCGATCTATGACCACCCAGATGGCGTCGTTCCCCTTCTGCGACCTTGGCAACCCGTGCACAAAGTCCATAGATATATCGTCGAATTTCCACTCCGGTATAGGCAAGGACTTCAGAAATCCTCCCGGCTTTTGACATTCCGCCTTCACCAAGGCGCACGTTTGGCATTTAGCCACGTACAACGCCACATCTTTCTTGAGCCCCGGCCACCAAAACAACTTTTTGAGATCACGATACATCTTCGTGCTCCCTGGGTGGATTGAGTACTTGGTATGATGAGCCTCATACATCAACTCTGCCCGGAGGTTACCCCCACTCGGGACGCACAACCGATGATCCTTCCTTAATAAACCATCTTCCACCGAGAACTGGGAATTTGACCCATCCAACGCTGCCTCCATAAGCTCCTTCATGGAGTCATCTAACTCCAATGCCTGCCGAACCCGGTCAGCCAGGTCATACTGAACTTCTGTCCAGTTTAACATTGCCTTGGCGCTCGTCTCCCTGTCAACGCAACAGATCTCAAGCTCCTCCAACTCCCGTACTAGCCGCTCATCATGCACCGACAACCAGTTGGCTTGGGCGGGAGCCCTGCGGCTCAGCGCATCCGCAACTGCGTTGCCCTTCCCGGGTACATAATGTATTTTGAATGTGTAGTCCCCCAGGAACTCCATCCACCTCCTCTGCCTCATATTAAGGTCCTTTTGATCCAACAAGTATTTTAGGCTCTTGTGATTGGTGTATATATCGACCCTTACGCCGTAAAGGTAGTGCCTCCACAACTTGAGTGCAAATATCACGGCCGCCAACTCCAAGTCGTGCACCGGATAATTTCTTTCATGCACCTTCAACTGACGTGATCCATACGCTATCACGCTCCCATGCTGCAACAACACGCAGCCCAAGCCACTACTCGAAGCGTCGCTATACACCTCGAAGCCCTCGGTCCCACTCGGCGAACTAAGCACTGGCGCCGTGGTCAACCGTCTCTTCAGCTCCTCAAAAGCTTGCACGCACTCTTTCGTCCACAAGAATTTCTGATCCTTCCTTGTCAACTTCGTGAGAGGTAAAGCTATCCGCGAGAAGTTCTCTACGAAGCGCCTGTAATATCCGGCAAGCCCGAGAAAACTACGGACTTCCGCGATAGAAGACAACGCAGGCCACTCCCGTATCGCAACAATCTTTGCCGGATCCACCGCTATACCTTCCCCACTCACTATATGACCAAGGAACGCTACCGAGGGTAGCCAGAACTCGTACTTGGAGAACTTTGCGTAAAGCTCATTCCTCCTCAAGGTCTCCAACACCAGATGCAAATGCTTGAAGTGGTCTTCTTCGCACTGCGAGTACACCAAAATATCGTCAATAAAGATGATCACAAAATGATCCAGGAAATCTCGGAACGTCCTGTTCATCAAGTCCATAAATACCGATGGCGCATTCGTCAGTCCAAACGGCATGACCGTGAACTCGAAATGCCCATACCTCGTACTGAACGCCGTCTTCGGGATAATACACTCCCTGATCCTCAGCTGATAGTACCCCGACTTCGAGTCCAACTTGGAGTATACCGACGATCCGACCAACTGATCAAAGAGATCATCAATCCTCGGGATCGGGTACTTATTCTTCTCCGTTAGCTTGTTCAAGTCTTTGTAGTCGATACACAGCCGCATACTCCCATCCTTCTTCTTAACGAAGAGGACCGGTGTGCTCCAAGGCGACGAGCTTGGATGCACATACCCTTGCTCCATCAGCTCCTCTAGCTGAACTTTCAACTCTGCCATCTCCTTAGGCGCCAACCTATATGGAGCACGTAACACCGGTTTGGCCCCCGGTACGAGCTCGATGGTGAAATCAATCTCCCGCTGCGGTGGGGCTCCGGGAAGACTATCCGGGAACACATCGGGGTATTCGCAAACCACGGGGATGCTATCCAACGGAGACTTTGGCTCCACAGCCCCCACTATTGCGAAGAACAGCTCTGCACCAGCACAAACTGCCTTCACCACCTGAAGAGCAGACATCAATGTCTTGCTCGACCCCTTTAGCCCCTCGAATGTAGTCTCCCGCCCTACACCCAGCTTGACCTCCTTCCGGTCACAGTCAATCCAAGCTTTCTGCTCTGACAGCCAATCCATTCCAAAGATCACGTCGAACTCTACTAGCGGCAGCAATGACGCTAGCAAGTCGAACTCTTGGCTCCCAATGTGAACCTTTACGGCGCACACCCTGTCCGCACGCATCGAGCACCCATTCGGTAGCAGCACATCCAACTTGGCCTTCGCCATCGAAGAAGGGACTCCGATGCGCGATATAAAGCTTCCGGACAAGAAGGAGTGTGAAGCTCCCGTATTGAACAGTGCCCGTGCCGGACTATCACAAATCACAACAAAGCCTATACAAACAAAATTAGGCTAACAAGCAATAGATAACGGTGTTGGTACCCTAGATGTGATTTGGCTTATGTAATCCCTTTCCAGCCCCTCTTGATCCATATAACTATATATGATCATGATTAGGCCTTGTTCAGTTTCCCTAGGATAGTTTATAACTGACCTAGAGCTTAGGCTAGAAGTTCTAGATGTATTTTTGGTTAAGGCATTTTCCGTTCGACCATCGTCGAACGAGGCCTCGCGATCGTCGATCATTGGTCGACGATAGCAGGGCTATAGAATCGTTGAAGTCAAGACAATTATCGTCGACCGCTGGTCGACGATCTCAGAGCAAGTTTATTACGCTCTGAAGGTTGGTCGACGATCTGCCATCAGCAGTTCAACGATCGTGTTCTTGCTTCACGATTTCTGTCTCGACAGTTTTTTTGCCCTAGTCATCGACATCATGAGATGTTCGATGATTTCTGCTTAAACAGATTTTCTGCTTTAGTCGACGATATCTTGAGCTGGTCGACGATTTCTGTTCGACGATTTCTGTTTCGACAGATTTCTGCTTTTAGTCGACGATCTGTTAGCTAGGTCGACGATCATCGAATCCCTGTTCGACGATTATTGTCTGCCTTTATCTTTTTATATTCATTCTATTCCTTGGTTTATTTCCAAGTGTTTTAGCTTGCGGTTAGAGAATTTTCTGAAGTTGTTTTTGCAGATTTATGGCTTAAATTCAAAATAAATTAATTACCAAATATGTCAAGCTTAAATCACGGGATTCAGTATTTTGATAAAGCATTTTTGTCCTATTATACAAAATATATTGCCAGGCTGTATTCTAGCCGTTGGCACTGTTTGCTATTTCCAAGAATGGTAAGTCTTTATACTGAGATATTTTCCCACTTATTTAATTCCTTATTGGGACTGACAGTAAGCTAATAGGTCATTCTATTCCTATTGCTATATTCTATTTTGAGATAATCTGTTGCAGGGCTCGAGAATTCAAATCAATAGAGCCGTTCCAAAGGAAAAATGAGAAGACATATTTAAGAGAGATTTTTTCTCAGAAAAACAAGAAGTTACAGATACAGAGAGATTTTTTTCTTAGTGCTGCATTCTCTCAAGCATCTTCAGAGCAACTCTTCACCATCTCACAAAAAGAAGAAGAAAAGCTCCCCTGAAGAAAAAGCCCAGAGCAATTACTTTCATTCTCAAGTCTCCTGAGCATCTGCTTAGAGTTTTCAAGACTTCAGAAAGAGCTCCAGTTCTGCTTCAATTATTCCAGAATCTGAAGACCTGATAAAAATCAGTCTACAGATCTCTGAGGATTTAGTTTCAGTATATCTGAAACTCCTTCATCCTGAAGCAAAGGCTTTCCCTGGACTTTCACTGAGCCAGGGGGAGACTTTGATTCTTTAGAGAATCCACAAGTCTTCTCTAATCTGTATTTACAACAGAGAAGATAATCTAACCCTCTCAACCCCTTTGTAAAAGAGTTTGTTCACACCTCTTCAAAAGTGAACATTGGTGACAGGGCACCTTATCAACAACCTGTGGTTGAGCATCCTTATCAAAAGCTCAAAGGGTCTGTTTGATCTACCTGAATCAGATCATTGGTGGCAGGGCACCTTAGCAAAAACCTGTAGTGGATTCCTACCAGGGTGGTAGAAGAGTGGAGTACCTATTTAGAGGGAACCACTATATATCCTGTGTCTCTGGCTATCTTGTTTAATTGTTTATTCTGTGGCTGTGATAGAACTACCTAGGATAGCTAGTTGCTGTGATAGGTTTTTTAGTTAAACTGAAATTTCAGTTAACTCTCTCACTTGTGCACTTCACTGTGTTAGGCTCTTAGGGTTCAAGTATCAAATTATTTATTCCGCAAATAAATTCCAAGGGAGCTGACTAGTTGTTCATAAAATTTGAATACTCTATTCACCCCCCCCCCCTCTAGAGTAGTTTACAACTTATCCCCTCACTTTCAATTGGTATCAGAGGGAGGTTTGCTGTTCATACAGGCTAACACCTGAGTTAAAAGATCCAGTGATAAGTTGTTTCCTGATACCATTCACAAACACTTTCACACATGGCCCAGTCTAAGGATTATTCAAGCACCAGACCTCCTGTATGCAACTTGTCCAAGTTTGGCATATGGAAGGCCAGGATAAGACTATACATGAATTCTATTGATGAAGATATCTTTTCTTCTATTTTGACAGGACCACCTGCTAGGCCTGCTGCTGCTTCCACTTCTGCTGATCTCAGTGCTGTGCCACCACCTGACTACAATGAAACTTACAAGAAAGCAAAAGCAGCTGATGCAAAAGCAATGAATATCCTAGCTCAGACAATGTCTGATGAAATATTCCAGAAGCTTGCTGAATGTACCTCAGCCAAAGCTATGTGGGATTCCCTCAACCACATAGTTGCTGGCTCAGCTGATGAGAGGAAGGACAGGAGATCCAACCTCACTTCTCAGTATGAAAATTTCAAGAAGGATGATGCTGAAGACATTGACACAATGTACACAAGACTCAGTTCAATAATAAGTGAACTGAGGTCTTTGGACAAGGAGATAACTTTGTCAGAAGTCAATGACAAGATCCTGATGTGCCTTCCCATCTCTTGGGACTCAAGGATATGGCCCATCAAGGATGGAAGAAACACTGTGGAACTCTCCACAGAAGCTCTGTTGGGAAAGCTCAAGTCATATGAGCAAACTTTAAAGAGCAGAGCCGCTGCAACTGAAGTAAAAACTCCTACACCTACAAAGAAAGAGCACTCTCTAGCTCTTAAGGCTGCTGAGACTTCTGAAGGAAGTCAATCAAATGAGGAGTTACTGGCACTCATTGCCAAGAGGTTCTTCAACATGGGAAGAAGAGACCTCAGAAAGAAGTTCTCTAAGTATGAGGACAAACCAAGGTATGACAAGACTCCATCTAAAGAAATCATCTGTTATGTTTGCAGCAAGCCTGGACACATTGCTCCAGATTGTTCCAGAGAAGAAACACAAGGAGAAGAAACATGAGAAAGAGTACAGGAAGCACCACTCCAAGTCCTCCTCACACAAATACAAGAAGAAGGACAAGGGGTTTGTGGCTGCTACCTGGAGTGAAACAGAAGAGGATACCTGCTCCTCTAGCTCCAGTGATTCAGAAGAAGAAGAAGAGAAGAAAGCCAAAGAGGTCTGCCTCATGGCTATTGATGCCTGCAGCTCTCTGTCAGCTGCAGAGAATTCTGAAGAAGAAGGAGACAATGAAGAAGATCCTTCTATGGAAGACCAGGTAATCAACTCATTTGATTTCTCATCTCCTGAGTTCAAATTAAAATTTAAAACTCTATGTTTAGATTTACTATTATCTGAAAAAGAAATTAAGTCACTTAGATTAAAGATAATGGAACTAGACATGGAAAGTACTGAAATAATTAGATTAGAAAAGGAATTAGAAAGCTCAAAAGAAGAAGTAACATTTCTAAAAATAGAACTAGCTAAATCTAAGAGGTTAGAAGAACAATTAAATGGCAGAAGCCTTAAATTATCTGAAATAACCAGTATAGCAAACACTAGGGTTGGTAATGATAAACTAGGCTTAGGTGCTACATCTAGTGAACCCATCCTCCTCACAAAGGAGAGATTTAGCACTCCAGTAAAATTTATTTCTGAATCAGGAATAAAGAATACTGAGGAAATTGAAAAATGTAAGAAAATTCAGAATAAGATTAAGAAAGAGAACAGGAAGAAAAAATTTCTAGCTTTACAAAAATCGTCGAACACTAAACGACGATCGTCAAACCAATCGTCGAACGTCTATCGACGATCGCTGAACACCTTCACCAAGTATGATATCTTTGGTGCAGGAGATCGACGATCTCATCTTGAGTCGTCGACCAGTGATCGACGATCGTGGAATCCAGAACATAGCACTACTACAAATGATCGACGATATGGCTTGCGATCGTCGACCGTGGATCGACGATCTGGACTTAAGCTGGAAAATAAATTTCAAACTTCCAGAATTGCAAATCCCAATCACTACCCTAGGTTGTTTAATCCTTCAACTGAATGGATTATCCCACCTAGGAGATCACACCCTTTAGGATATCAATCTAAGCATGCAAAATCTTTTATATCTAGTTTTTCTTTTGTGAAGAATACTGGACCCAAGGTAACCTGGGTCCACAATGTATAATTGATATCTTTGAAGGTGAAGACCTATCCAGTCATACATGACAAATGGTATCTGGATAGTGGATGCTCAAAGCATATGACAGGAAAGAAGAAGAATCTGTCAGGGTTCAAAGCCAAGCTGGGACCAAAAGTTGTATTTGGGGATTTCAGCTGTGGACAGACTGAAGGGTATGGCAGCTTCACCATAGGAGCTGTAACATTCAAGAAGGTTGCTTATGTCTCAGGACTAAAGCACAACCTAATCTCTGTAAGCCAAATGTGTGATGCTGGGTACAAGGTATGGTTTACTGACACTGCTTGTAATATTGCTTTAAATAATACTGTTGTGTTAGTAGGTATTAGAATTGGTAATGTTTATGTTGTAGATTTTAACTCATCCAAATCTGAAATATGCTTATTTAATGAAGTAACCAGTAATAATACCCTTTGGCATAAGAGACTTAGTCATGTAAATTTGAAAAACATTTCTAGGTTGGCTAAATACAATCTTGTAAGAGGCTTACCTTCTTGCCCCTACAAGAAGGAAGGCCTTTGCAAAGCTTGTCAATTAGGTAAGCAAACAAGAAATAGCTTTAAATCAGTTAATAAAAGTGATTCTCCCAGGATTCTGTACTTGCTGCATTTGGATTTATTTGGTCCTATTGCTGTACAGAGTCTTGGAGGAAAGTCTTACACTCTAGTAATTGTAGATGACTTCTCTAGGTTCACTTGGGTATTCTTCTTGAGAACTAAGGCTGATAACTTCAAGGTTCTTAGATTTTCTAAAGTGTATACAGAGTGAGTATTCTACTCAGATTGCCTTGATCAGAAGTGATCATGGTATTGAGTTTGAGTCTCTTCTTATGCAAGAATTCTGTGAGAAGGAAGGTATCAAACATAGCTTCTCTGCTCCTATAACTCCTCAACAAAATGGGGTAGTTGAAAGGAAAAACAGAACCCTAATTAAAGCTGCAAGTACATTGTTGGCAGATGCTAACATGCCTCTGTCCTTTTGGGCTGAAGCAGTTAGCACAGCTAACTATGTATTGAATAGAAGTCTGATACATAAACTTAAGGGTAAGACTCCCTATGAGTTACTTAAGCAAGTGAAACCTAAAATAGACTATTTTAGAGTATTTGGCTGTGTTGCTTTTGTTCATAACAACAACAAAGAATACCTTAGAAAATTTGAGGCAAAAGCTTCAATGGGAGTTTTTCTAGGATACTCTCAAGTAAGCAAAGCCTATAGGTCCTTAATATATCCTCTCTTAAGATAGAAGAGTCTGCACATGTCTCTTTTGATGAGACAGTCATGTATTATAAGGAGAAGGACTCTTCCTCTAATAGTACAGTGCAAGTCCTAGGAGTAAGTAAGGATTTGGAAGGTTTGAGACTCACACAGGAGAATCATCCCCAACAAACTCCTCAGGTTGCTTCTTTCAGATTCTGAATCTGATGTAGAACTTTTACAAGTTAAAGCACCTGCTCCAACAGTTGATCAAATTCCACATGAGGAATTAAATCTTGAACATGTTGAAGATCAGATCATTGTTGAACCTACTAATCTTGTCACACTTAGAGATCACCCTGTATCTCAAGTGATTGGAGACATTTCAGTAGGAGTCCAGACAAGACATCAACTCAACAAAGATGTGATGTTTGCTTGTTTCCTTTCTCAGGTTGAGCCCCTAACCATTAAAGATGCTGAGCTTGATCCACACTGGATTATAGCCATGCAAGAGGAACTTAACCAGTTTGAAAGATGTAAAGTTTGGACTTTGGTTCCAAGACCAAGAGGCCAACTGATCATAGGCACCAAGTGGGTGTTTAGAAACAAGCTTGATGCCCAAGGCATAGTAGTTAGGAATAAGGCTAGGCTAGTAGCTCAAGGCTATAGACAGGAGGAAGGCATAGATTATGATCAGACTTTTGCCCCTGTAGCTAGACTAGAAGCCATTAGGATTTTCCTAGCCTATGCTGCCTATAAGAAATTTAAGGTCTTCCAAATGGATGTGAAGAGTGCCTTCCTCAATGGGGATTTAAAGGAAGAAGTGTTTGTTGAACAACCACCAGGGTTTGTTTCATCAACCTTACCCACTCATGTGTTCAAACTCCAAAAGGCTTATATGGACTTAAGCAAGCTCCTAGAGCTTGGTATGAGACCTTAGCAAATTTCCTTCTAGAACACAAGTTTGTGAGAGGTGTAGTAGATAGAACCCTATTTATTAGACATCATAAGGACTCACAACTGTTAGTTCAAATCTATGTAGATGACATTATATTTGGCTCCACTGATCCCAAACTATGCAAGAGGTTCTCTGAACTAATGCACTCCAAGTTTGAGATGAGCAGCATGGGTGAGTTATCCTATATCCTTGGTCTCCAAGTGAAACAGTGTGTTGATGGTATCTTCATTTCTCAATCAAAATATGCCAGAGAGCTGGTTAAAAGATTTGGAATGTCTGATGCTTCATCAATGAGCACACCTATGGCCTCAAATGCAGTTATTGATTCTGATGTCAATGGCAAGTCTGTTGATCAAAAGAACTATAGAGCCATTGTTGGTTCCCTGCTGTATTTGACTGCAAGTAGGCCTGACATAATGTTTACTACATGCCTATGTGCTAGGTTTCAGGTCAACCCAAAGGAATCTCACTTAACTCTTCTCAAGAGGATCTTGAGATACCTTAAGGGATGCCCTAACTTAGGACTGTGGGACCCAGCTAAGTCAGGATTTGAATTAATTGGATATTCAGATGCTGATTATGCTGGTTGTAGAGTTGACAGGAAAAGCACCTCAGGAAGCTGTCAGTTCCTGGGAGAGAGACTTGTCTCTTGGTTTTGTAAGAAACAGGCATCTGTGTCTACTTCAACTGCTGAGGCTGAGTATATAGCAGCAGCTAGTTGTTGTTCACAGATCCTGTGGATTCAAAATCAGCTAGTGGATTATGGGTACACACACTCAAAGACAAAAATTCTGTGTGACAGTACCAGTGCAATATCAATTGCTCAAAATCCTGTGCACCATTCCAGGACCAAGAACATTGAGATTAGACATCATTTTCTGAGAGATAATGTGGAAAAGAACAAGATAGCAATGGAATTTATATCCACAGACCTGCAGAGAGGAGATATTTTCACTAAGCCCCTTGATGAACAAAGGCATTTGTTCTTCCTGAACCAGCTTGGTATGATTAATGGTTCAGAGTAGTGAAAACTTGGATAGATTTGTTTTCTGTCTAAAATCGTCGAACGACTGCTCGACGATCTTCGACCAGGTCAGAACTATCGTCGACCAACGGTCGACGACAGCTCGTTCGGTAGTAAGGCAGAAATCGTCGACCAACTGGTCAACGAACTCTCCTTAGGTATCTATCGTCGACCAATGGTCGACGATAGATTTTCTGTGCTGTGTGGTAAATCGTCAACCAACATATATTGATCGACGATCGTGGTGATTGCTTGTAGTCGGTCGATGTTTTACGTTTAGTCAAATATTGACTATCGTCGGTCATTGTTCGACGACCGATTTTGTTCCGGGTTCGACGATCGCAGATTTATATCTGATAGTCGATTTAGGTCTGGAGATCGTCGTTCTTCCGCTCCGTCTTTTCATATTCCATCTTCTGGCTTAGAATTCGCTCTCGAACTCTAATCCCGCGCGATTCTCTTCTCCCCTGCCTTGCATCTCGATTCGTCATTCTCTCTTCAATCCAATGGCGATTCCTTCAGCAGTTTTCTTCGGAATGAAGTTCGACACTGGATTCTGTGTCGACTTCGATTCCTTCAGTCGATGTGATCAACCCATCCATGACATTCTGCAGCTGTGTGAAGATCAAGGGCTAAAGAGATTTATGTCTTTCTCACCAAAGATTCATATACCAGAGATTCGAGAATGGGTATATACTTCGTCCTCCAGCGACGAAGCCATGACTGGAAAGATAAATGGAGAGGAGGTCATTCTGACTCCTGAAGTTCTGACTGAGCTATTTGGACTACCAACCGGTACTGAGGACTATGAGCAAAATATAGAGGAATATGGCCGCATGCTAACTGTGATGGGCCATGCTGAGGGTATTCCAGCTAAGCTGCTGAAGATTAATCTGTCTCCAGAGTATAAGTTTCTGGCAGACCTGGTGGGCAAGGTCGTTTTGGGAAAACACTCTGCTCACGACAACATCAACAGGCAACAATTTGCCTTAATGTCAGCTTTGGTGAATAAGACGCAGATAGCCTGGGGAAAAGTTCTGTTTGAACTAATAAGGAGAAAGAACAACAAGAAAGAAGTAACCCTTGCCAGGGTGTTGGGTGTGTTTCTGTATGTGAAAGCACCCCTGCTGCTTGTTTCTGCACCATCCGCAGTCAACGCCAGCAAGAGGTTGGACCCCTCTCTGTTCAAGAAATCCCAGAGAGTCATCAAGAAGTCAGCCAGGGTTGATCCTAACCCTCCATCAGACACAAGGGCTGATTCAGCCACTCTCCAGCTTGCTGGGGAAGGCTCAGCAATCCCTCCATCCTCCATTTTTACCCCTGCATCCTCATCTCCTGCATTACCCTCCACACAATCTGCAGTGCCACCACAACATGAATCCCTACATGCTGCTACCATCCTCACACACCTCTCTCAACATGAATCTCACACTCATGTTGATGATCACTCATCTCCACATGATTCATTTGATCATGTGGCAGATCATACTGCTTCCATTCCATCACCACCTCAATTTGTATCCCACAGTCATCCATCCACCTCCACACCCTCAGCATTTCAGATAACTCCTGAATTGCTTGCACAAATTGTAGAGCTCATCACTCCATCCATGCAAAAAATGATTGAGCCTGCCAATGCCCCTCTCATTGCATCCATCAAAGCCCTTACTGAAGCCATCAAATCACTTCCACCCTCTGCTGAGCCCTCTTCAGTAAGATGCATGACTCCAGTCCCCACTGAAGTCATGCAGGGGGAGATGTCTGTTGAAGTGGTCTCAGGTGATGCCTTGACCCTTCAGGACAATTCTTCCCTTCCCCTTACAGCAATTGTAGAAGAACATCAAGAGTTTCCCGAGAAAGAGTCTCTGATGAAAGATCCAGAGCAATCAGAAGGTAAAACACTTCCTTTAAAGGTTATAATCAGGATTTTAATTTGATATCTTTATCTAACAAAGACATTCACTCCCTAGTGAATATAGCTGCTGATGAAGAAGTCTCCGAGAGAGATAATGAGGAAGTCCTCATGGACTTGTGTGAAAAAGTTCCAATGGACACTACTGACTCAAAAGTAGTGGTTCAAAAATCAAAGAATGATGCTGCTCAACCAGATGGTATAGTTTTATTTAAGATTCTAATTAATTCAAACTCCAACTTTGAGTTAATCTCTTATTCCTCTCCTCCCATCACAGCTGCTGATGATCTTGCATCAGTGTTGCAAGTTGATGCTGCAGATTCCATTGATTCTGATAATGCTTTGGAATCTTTTCTTAACTCAGACTGTGAGTTCACACTCACATCTACTCCTTATGTTCCTCCTTCTCAAGAGAAAACGGTCCCTTATAGACCTGAGTACCTTGATGACCCCTTGGTTAAGGACTCTCTCTTCTTTTCCTGTATGGCACTCCTCTTATGCCTTATAGAGGTGTCTATCCCTGATGTCACTGAACATCTAGAAGGAATTATAACCTCCTTCCTAGATGCAAAGTGGTATCCTGTGTAGATCTACAGGTAACTCTATCAATTACCTGCTGTTGTTCACCTTGGGGGGAATACTCTATTCCCACTTGGTTGTTAATTTATCTTTCTTTGTATGCAGGCACAATCAACATCCCTGCTGCTGCTGCTGCTGAAGAAGTTGAGGCCGTGCAAGACTTACCAGAGAATGCCTCCAAGATGACTGAAAAGGAATCAAGATCAGGTACTCTAAACCTTGAACAATATATAGCCTTTGTGGCTGAGAATATTGCCTCTGAGTACATTGAAGAGTTGGCTAAATTTCATATGGTTTCCCTAGCCATCTCTCTAGGAAAAGCATTTGCCCCTGCAGATACAGTCATCTTTTCTCCACCTATCCTTACCTATCCTCTACCCATTCCTTCTATTGCAGAACTGGTCCCCAGGATAGTTCCTGACTTGTATCCTGAATCAGAACTCTGGAAGAGATCTCCAAATGTTGATCTCGATGCCCTCCTTGTGCAAGATGCCATTGAGGAAGCAAGAGAAAAAGAAGATAGAGAGAAGCAGGAGAAAGAAAAGGCTGAACATGCTATAGTTGCCAAGGATTTCTCAGAACAAGACTTTGATGATTATGCTGGCAGAACCTCATCCCACTCCTCTGATGATGATGATTCTGAGGATTCTGATAGCACCCAGAAGAAGAAAAAGGCTGTATCCAAGAAAAGAAAAGCATCTGCTCCTCCTACTGCTAATCCAGACAAGGATGTTCCCTATTTCATTCTGAAGGGAATTGATCCCAAGAGCAAAGAATTTCAACCATGGATGAGACTCTCAAAGAATCAGACAAGAGAGAAGAAGAGAACAAAAAGATATGACACTCCAATTCAGAAATTCCCCCCCAGAGGTCCTCCTCCACCTCCTGGTGCTGGAGCCTCTGGAAGTCTCTCTTTTGCCCCATCTGCAAAGTCAGCCAGTTCTAACACCTTTCAGTCCTACCAGAGAAGGAGTAACCAAAGCCAGGGAGGCCAAGATGTATCAGGACAAGGAAGGAAAAGAAATGAAAATGTTCCCATGGAACAAATAAAGAAGATGACACTTCAGCAACCTACTTTCTCTCCTCCTCCTTCTCCTAAAAAGAAAGTTCCAGAATGGAAACCTTCTCCTCCCAGGAAAGGTCCATCCTCCACATCAAGGAAACCTGCTGCTTCTGAGACAGTTGAAACAAAAGGAAAAAGAGTGGTCTATTCAGAGAAATCCCACAAGAAGTTCATTGAACTTGCACCTCCAAGATCTCTATATGCTGAAACTGATCCTAAGAAGGCTGCACAGATTCCTCTTGACTCAAGCAAATTAGCCACAGCTCTTCAAAGGAACATGGAGATTGCAGCTCAAGCTGATACTGACAGACCACCCTCTCCATCAGATATGACTGAAACTGAAAGAATTGCCTCTATGGCAAGATTTAAGGAATCTATTGCACTAAGCATGATGGAGAGAGCCAAAGCTCAAGGACTAGACCCTACAGCATATACAACTATGTCTGAATTCAGAGAAAAGGAACTCAGCAAAATTCAAGTCAACTCTGAAATTTTTAATACTGAAGAATACATGAAGTTGCACCCTGCTGCAGTTCTGCCAAGCTATGCTGAAAAGAAAATTATTGGTGAACATGACATAATGCTATCCAAAAGACAAGCAGCAAATCCAAACAGAGAAATTATTTTCAAACCCGTTGTAATCCCTAAGAACTCATCTGATGCTAAAACCTCTGATAAATCTGCTTGATGCTTTATAGTTCTGCTGATTTATGTTTTTATGTTTTTCTGTGGATTGCCTGTAATTTAAATTTTTGGTTAATCTCTGCTTTTGTTATTGTGTGCATTAGTTTTTAGATCGGATTGGATAACATAACCCAAATAGGGGGAGATTGTTGGTACCCTAGATGTGATTTGGCTTATGTAATCCCTTTCCAGCCCCTCTTGATCCATATAACTATATATGATCATGATTAGGCCTTGTTCAGTTTCCCTAGGACAGTTTATAACTGACCTAGAGCTTAGGCTAGAAGTTCTAGATGTATTTTTGGTTAAGGCATTTTCCGTTCGACCATCGTCGAACGAGGCCTCGCGATCGTCGATCATTGGTCGACGATAGCAGGGCTATAGAATCGTTGAAGTCAAGACAATTATCGTCGACCGCTGGTCGACGATCTCAGAGCAAGTTTATTACGCTCTGAAGGTTGGTCGACGATCTGCCATCAGCAGTTCAACGATCGTGTTCTTGCTTCACGATTTCTGTCTCGACAGATTTTTTACCCTAGTCGTCGACATCATGAGATGTTCGACGATTTCTGCTTAAACAGATTTTCTGCTTTAGTCGACGATATCTTGAGCTGGTTGACGATTTCTGTTCGACGATTTCTGTTTCGACAGATTTCTGCTTTTAGTCGACGATCTGTTAGCTAGGTCGACGATCATCGAATCCCTGTTCGACGATTATTGTCTGCCTTTATCTTTTTATATTCATTCTATTCCTTGGTTTATTTCCAAGTGTTTTAGCTTGCGGTTAGAGAATTTTCTGAAGTTGTTTTTGCAGATTTATGGCTTAAATTCAAAATAAATTAATTACCAAATATGTCAAGCTTAAATCACGGGATTCAGTATTTTGATAAAGCATTTTTGTCCTATTATACAAAATATATTGCCAGGCTGTATTCTAGCCGTTGGCACTGTTTGCTATTTCCAAGAATGGTAAGTCTTTATACTGAGATATTTTCCCACTTATTTAATTCCTTATTGGGACTGACAGTAAGCTAATAGGTCATTCTATTCCTATTGCTATATTCTATTTTGAGATAATCTGTTGCAGGGCTCGAGAATTCAAATCAATAGAGCCGTTCCAAAGGAAAAATGAGAAGACATATTTAAGAGAGATTTTTTCTCAGAAAAACAAGAAGTTACAGATACAGAGAGATTTTTTTCTTAGTGCTGCATTCTCTCAAGCATCTTCAGAGCAACTCTTCACCATCTCACAAAAAGAAGAAGAAAAGCTCCCCTGAAGAAAAAGCCCAGAGCAATTACTTTCATTCTCAAGTCTCCTGAGCATCTGCTTAGAGTTTTCAAGACTTCAGAAAGAGCTCCAGTTCTGCTTCAATTATTCCAGAATCTGAAGACCTGATAAAAATCAGTCTACAGATCTCTGAGGATTTAGTTTCAGTATATCTGAAACTCCTTCATCCTGAAGCAAAGGCTTTCCCTGGACTTTCACTGAGCCAGGGGGAGACTTTGATTCTTTAGAGAATCCACAAGTCTTCTCTAATCTGTATTTACAACAGAGAAGATAATCTAACCCTCTCAACCCCTTTGTAAAAGAGTTTGTTCACACCTCTTCAAAAGTGAACATTGGTGACAGGGCACCTTATCAACAACCTGTGGTTGAGCATCCTTATCAAAAGCTCAAAGGGTCTGTTTGATCTACCTGAATCAGATCATTGGTGGCAGGGCACCTTAGCAAAAACCTGTAGTGGATTCCTACCAGGGTGGTAGAAGAGTGGAGTACCTATTTAGAGGGAACCACTATATATCCTGTGTCTCTGGCTATCTTGTTTAATTGTTTATTCTGTGGCTGTGATAGAACTACCTAGGATAGCTAGTTGCTGTGATAGGTTTTTTAGTTAAACTGAAATTTCAGTTAACTCTCTCACTTGTGCACTTCACTGTGTTAGGCTCTTAGGGTTCAAGTATCAAATTATTTATTCTGCAAATAAATTCCAAGGGAGCTGACTAGTTGTTCATAAAATTTGAATACTCTATTCACCCCCCCTCTAGAGTAGTTTACAACTTATCCCCTCACTTTCAAACGGTATTAAAGCTAACTTGCTATAAATTAACTCATACCTGTCACCACATCCGCTTGCTTGATGGCCACCTGCTGGCCCAAGTTATAGACTCTAGGCTGAGTCGGAGCATAGTGGGACGCGGTCGACTCCACCGCTTTGCCCTTTTCCTCGTAGGTAGCTCCTTGTTTCCTTTCGGACTTTGAGCGTCCACTCCAGCAATCACGGGCAAAGTGCCCCGTCTTTCCACACGTGAAGCAAGCGCCTGGGGTTCGATTGGTAGTTGCCCCCGAGGCACCCGTAGAAGAGGCTGGACCTGACGTCCTAGCCTTTTTGAAGAATTTTCGGTAGCCCGACTTCGACGTAGTCGGCGCTTTGAACTCCGCTTTCTTACTACTGGATTCCTTCTTCGCCTGGACATTCTTCATGTCCTTCTCCAAGGACCGAGCCGAACTGACCAGGGTCATGAAACCCTGCGCCTTGGGCCCCGATAGTAGCAACCTTAAATCATCTCTTAGCCCTTCGTAGAAGCGGCTCGTCTTGCGCTCCTCGTCTACGAAGGTAGCGCCGGCATATCTCCCCAACCGAGTAAACTCGTGTAGGTACTCATCGACGGTGCAATCCCCTTGCACCAACTTCTGAAATTCGCTTTCTAGCGCAATCCTCTGCGTCGAGGGGAGGTATCGAGCCATGAATAGTCTCGTAAACTCCTCCATCGAAACTTCGGCCAACGGCCTTCCCTGCAACTGATGTAGCTCTAGGCCTTCCCACCATAGTCTTGCGTCCCCATCCAAAAGGAAAGTCGCTATAGTGGTCTTCTGCCACTCTTCCGTTTCTGTCGCAGTCATCACCCTGTTGACCCTTGAGAGCCAATCCTCTGCTTGGGTCGGGGTTTCTGCCCCCGTGAATACCGGTGGATGAAAGCCCATCACGTGCTTCAGTTGTCTTTCAGTTGCTCTCCTAGGCAACTCTGGCTCCAAAACTACTTGCTCAACCCTCCTTTGCTCTGCCGTCTGAAGCGGTACTTGCTCCACAGCAGGAGCAGGCTGCTGCAACTGCCTTGCAGGCTGCGCATTGATCATTGCCAAGACCGCTTCTGCCACCAACCTAATGGTCTCGACAGACGGAGGTGTTGCAGGCGCATCGCTTGGCGCACTGCTTGCCTCAGAACCTGGCCGTTCAGACGGCCCAGCACCACTTCTGGTCACCTATAATCGTGCAAAACACCAATAAGCGACCCAAAAATTACTGCAAACAGCAATTATAGGAACACGCAGGTTCCTCAAACATGTATATTTTCATTCCTAAGTGGACATTCATGGTTTCTTTTCATGTTATAACGATGACGCACACATGTGCTCACCACCCCTTAAAGTGAATTCGTCCACGAATTCATTTAAGCCTGACCGAAACCAGAAATCTGATACCAATTTGTAACACCCCTATCCGTCGCATAACATATAGCAGTAGGTCCGGCCGGGGCCCGACGCCATATACTACGGATAGACCGGTTGGTTACGCGTTGAAACCATTCAACCAATCAACACGTCCTACACAACACCTAGCGGAAGCAATTTTTATATAGTTGCAAAGAGAACAAGAACCCTACTACAAAGCATGAATGTCCACTACAAACTCAGGAATGTAATCATACACAAAAGAGAACTGGCCTTAAGGCCTTACATTGTTCACTTAACAAAAATAGTGTTTTCATACTTCGACTCGCAGGCCGGCCATACATGAAAAACGAGAATGAAACATAAGCAATTAGGCCTTCGAGGGCTGGCACTGCAATAAGGGCTTTAGCCCGCTACTTCCCGCTCTGCTCCGCAGCACCTGCAAGCAATAAACCACCGCCCGGTGGCAAACAATAGCAACGGTCAGCAATGCTGACCAAATTATAGCGATCCCGCCCCCACATTCGGGGCGGCGATGCTCTTTCCCTGCACTTTATTAGCATAGGCATTTATATAAAGTATTTGCACTTCACCACAGGCGTAGGCTCGCACGGCCACACACCACATGCACTAAGGGCACATTCTCGGCGAACCGACCAACGTCACGTCAATTCAAGGCATAGATGTTCCCAATCCACCACCACCTCTTGGACGGTCATCCATATGAGCATTTTGTCTTATTGGCCTTGGTCACGGCAATTTAAGCCATAGACCGCCGAAGACCTTCATCCATGCCAATGTTCCTACCGAACGACATAGACTGGGTACGGTTCCGCCTGACCCGTGCTCATACCGCAACGACAATTTAAGCCATATGCGCAGTCCAAGACTCACCGAGTCCCGTTTCCACCACAATAATCACATAACCCGGTTATGCTCACGTTGGCCCCCGACCACCGTGTTGGCAAAGCCCGCTTTTGTGTTTTCCGGGTGCACCTTGGAGTTTATCTCCAAGGCTCCCTGATGCAATCTACCACGTAGAAAACCCGAAAACACCCAAACATCCGTATCCTTGCCCGGTTCAAATGCAATGCAACATCACCGATCCGGCTCTACATGTCCGGATAGGCTTCACACACAATGCCTACGTCCGTTTTCGCATACAGACTCTACACAAGGGGGACTTCACATATCTACCCCAAGGAACGCTCCAACTCTTCGCTCACTCGCGAGAGAGGGCTTCCTATGCAAAGGAAAAGAGGGCTTCACATGCCCAAGGATGAGAAATCGTTACCCTTGCGTTTTTCCGCGGCGCCATCGAAAACTATACGGTTGGAAAGCACCGCAACGGCGTCGCCCCCGCGGATCTGGAATCGGATCGTGATTCGGAGCTCCGAAGCTCTTCCGGCGGCCGGATCTTGGACTCCTCCTTCCTCCTTGCTCTCCCTTCTCTCTAACTTTTAGAGAGAGATTGGCCAATGGAAAATGGGTTTCTAAACCCTATTTCCCGACCATAACCACCCAGGAGCAGCCCCCCACCGTTGGATCCAAAGCCAAGGAAACGAACGGCCCGGATTAAATCCAAAATCATAAAATCTGGGCCGAACACGGGTTGGCACACGGCCGTGTGCCTGGCCGTGTAGCTCATTCGTCGTCTCGACCAAAATTGAAAACCAGCATACGGCATGTGACACGGCCTCTGACACGCCCGTGTCGCCTGCGACACGCCCGTGTCGGGGCCCGTATCACGCCCCCCGTGTGCAATAAATCAACACTTCGCAGTCAGAGAGGTATACGGCTTGGTGACATGGCATCAGACACGCCCGTGTCAAACTAGACACGCCCGTGTTCGTGCCCGTGTCATTACCCGTGTACCCAACCACACAGCACAGGTGTGACACGGCCTGGGACACGCCCGTGTCCTAGGCTGTGTTCCACCACACGACCATCGTCGACCTGAACTGGTCGACGACACGGCCCGAGCTCGACACGCCCGACACGGCCTCCGACACGCCCGTGTCGGGGCCCGTGTCACCTGCACCAAAAATCTGTCTTGGCCAAATTCGATCCCCGTCGCTCCTACAACAATTTTGGGGTGTTATAAATATGACCTCTTTGTCACTTGACCTCCTAATTAGGCACTCATCCTTGTGAAAGAAAATAACATAGCCAAGATCAGAGAGCTGGCTTATGCTTATAAGATTATGTTGCAACCCTTCAACATAAGCCACCTTAGTGAGGGTGACTATTCCATTGGTGATCTTACCATATCCCCTTGTTACCCCTCTATTTGAACCACCAAAGATTACTTCGTGTCCATCTATTACTGGAGTGTACTCCTTTAAGTTGCTCCATGTCCCAGTCATATGACTGGAACAATGTAACATCTCATTTCCAACAAGACCCCTAAGAGTGGTTTTGTCATGACAAAACCCTAGGAAGCCCAAGAAAAAGTCAAGTGGGCCTAGTGGTGTGGATAGGGGCACTATGGTCTGCAAATCCAAAACCTTAGTCTAGGGTGACCAGGGGCCCTCACCATGATACCAAGATCTCACCAAGATCTCTCCAACCCATGTTAAGGCCCTAAGGACTCATCAGGGTCAACCCTAGAGCATGAATTGACCAAGGTCAACTCTAACCCTAAATGGGTCAAACTGGCCTACATAGGGTTAATTGACCCTACCTAAGCAAAGTGTACCCCACCCATACCTTCATAACCCTAGTGAGGGGTCAATCGGTCACTAAGGACCCATGGAGGGCAGTAAAAGGGGTTAAGTTGACCAAAGTCAACTCTAACCCTAATTGGGTCAAACTGACCTGCACAAGGGCCAATTGCAGTCCCTTAGCCAAGTGGACCCAACACATACCTTCATAACCCTAGTGAGAGGCCAATGGGTCACCAAGGACCCATTGGGACCAATCAAAAAGGCTAAGTTGACCCAAGTCAACTCTAGCCCTAAAGTGGTCAAAGTGCCCTAGTTAAGGGTCAAGTGACCTCCAAGGGCCAATCCAACCCCACCTTGACCATAGGGGAGGCCAATGGGTCACCAAGGACAAATTAAGGAAACCTCAAGGACCAAATTGACCCAAGTGGACCCTAACCTAGGTTTGGGTCAAGCTAGCCCAAATGGGCTAACTCAAGCTCAAGCCCATTTCAATTGGGCTAACCTTGTTTTGATGGATGAAATGGACATGTGGGCTGCCATTGGATTAGGTATGAGCCAAAATTCAGCTTGGTGTGTAGGAGAGAGAGAGACACCTATGGAGGAGAGAGAAAGAGAAGAAAGAAAAGGGAGGAAGACATTGGGCTCATCCTCCCCCTCCCCAACCCCCTCCATTCATTGCTTTAAGACAAGGAAGGCAGCCCCAAATCAACCAGCCAATCCTTGACTGGTTGGAGCCATGATTTCTCCCTTACCAACCATGGCCTCCAAGCTTGACTTTGGCCAAAAATGGTAATGAGGCCTACAGCCACCTAACACCCCACCTCTCCTTTTTTAAAGCTTCCCTGGAATCCAAGGATGATTTCCCACCACTTATCTGAAGGAGCCAAGCAGTTTCACTGCACTGTTGTAGGAGGCCGACCACCACCAGCCACCACCATGCCAATCCGGCGATCAGCAAGGCTACAACCGCCCCCACAGGTCCTCCTCCGATCCACTCCTTCTTACATGGGTAGTCCTTAGGAATCGTTAGGGCCAAGATTCGGGCTCAATTGAGCCCGATCCAAGTTTATAAATCCAGGGATTTTCCGTGAATTTTCACCTATCGGGATCGCCGGAATAGTGCTCCCCGGCGGCCGTGCCGCCGCCTGGAGGTAGCCATCACCTCCACGAAGGTGTCGGTGGCGGTGGCCGGCCGGGGAGGTGGCCGGATCACCGGCAGAAGCATCTGGAAGAAGCTCCAGGATGGTGAGATCGGGACCGTCGGCTGGAGGTAGAAGACGACCAGATGCCGTCTGTCTTGCGCCAAGATTCGTGTAGGAAATGATTGATACTATAGTATATAAATTTCTGCTTTATTTTATTTATGTCACAGAATTTGTATTTAATGTTTTTAATTTTTAAAAATACCTAGAGGCATTTTTAGGAAAAATGAGCAACACATAAAATGTAGCCCTATGGGTCTAATTTCATACATAATTGGTTTGAACAAATTTGGATGCCTGGTTTGACCAGTGCACTCATTTTGGTGGGGTCTATACATATGGCTAAGCAGACATTAAACTGAATGCCCACACCTCATCTTTAGTCCAAATGAATTGAAATTTTGGCAGGGAGTCACCCTAGACCATATATAAGACCCTGCCCAATAATGGGACTTTTTGCGTATAATTTTTCTATAGTTTTGTAAAAAATTTAATTTCTCTAGGGTAAATCAATTTAGGGGTTAAATGAACTTCAAACCCAACCAAATTTTGGTGGGTGGTGTAGGGGGTAATTATGAAGCTCTGGTTAAAATTTCAATAATTTTGGAGGTGATTTGAACTGAAATCTTATAAACCCTAGCCTTGCTTAAAAAAGGGCATTTTGGTCCAAAAGTGTATTTTGGGCTTAGAGTGTCCAAATCACCTCAACAGTGGTTCAAATTTGGTCCACTGACTTGGCATGACTTTTTGCACCTTCCCATGAAAAATGGGGTAGATTGGAATTGATTTGGCCTAAGATCTAAGGGCAAACCCTAAAGAAGGGCTTTTATACCTTGTGAAGGGCATGTGGCCAAAACACCTTGAATGGTCAAGAAATTTTGTAGGGAAGACACTAGGTTAGGTAAAACCCTCTGGTGAAAATATTAAGGGATTTTGGAAAGGGTGGGGCCCTCAAATCCCTAACCCTAGTTCAGGGAATAAGCATTGTAGTGCTAGAATAGGTTAGTAAAACTTCTTGAAATATGATGAAATTTGTGTAGAGTAGTCATAACGAAAATAATAAACCTCTGGTAATTTAATTCGAAATTTTTGAACAATAATTGTAGCACTTCCTTTGTATTATATTGGATTGCCCTAATTAATCATATGATCCTTTTGGTCGCACTGTCCATTGGGAGATCATGGAATTTTGGCAGAAGAAGTTTTAAACCCTCTTAGTAATATATGAATTTTATGAGATATTTTGGATACATTTTTGTGGTACTTACTTCACAATCTTAGTAAATAGGATAATTGCTCAATAATTTGTTTAAGGCTCTTTATTGGTTAATAAATTATGAGACTGGACCCAAAGCATTTATATGTCGGTACAATCATGCTTGAATTTTCTCTGAATTTTTGGAAATAATATTGCCCTACTTATCTATTTAAATGAATTATTGTGGGATATAATTGAAATAAAAATTTGGGGCCTAAACCTTGCTGGAAAATTGGGATATTTTGGATGGTAAGTTAAATGTTTATTTTGCATATAATATAAATTTGGTGGAATGTTATCTTGTATGAAATTGGTACTTTATGTTCAATCTTGGAATTTTTGGCCACAAAAATAATAATATAAATAGCCAAATAAATAGGAAAATTGTGAATCTCTTGATTTAGGCCTCAAAGGTGATAATGGACCTCCAATAAATATTTTAGGAGTACTGGTTGATTATTTAGTGTACCTCCCATTTTACGGGTCATATAGCTTAAGTGGTCTGCATATAGTAAAACTGCAGAAGTTATATTGGAGCATACATATGGGCACATGATTCTGGATTAGTGGTTTGCTGGGTTGGGTAAACTAAAATGAGTTCATCATTGGATGTAGGATGAATAGAGAGTAGGATTGGTTAGTGTTAGGTGAAGCTCGGGATCGACGAAAGATCGCATTTTCACATAGAGAGGAAGTGTTCAAAAATACTAAGGTTAGACCCAATGCAATAGTTAAGCGACCAGGAGTTGGGTATCAACCAATAAGAAATAAGTGCCTTGCAAAAGGGAGCTTTGGGCTTCAGCCCATCGTAGCTCCTAGTGCCCTCGAGAGCCCTTCATAAGGAATACCTTGGGCAGTCAAGGGCTAAACCTAAGTCGTAGGCAAAAATAAAATAAAATGAAGAGCAATTAGTAAATTTAGGGTTTCACATTCTCACACCTCGATGTCTCGGGGAGATAGGTTGGGTCACTCGGGCAGTAAGCCTAGTGGTTTTGGGATGGGCAGGTTAGCCCGGCGAGCTTTGGCTCGGTAATGGTTTGTGATGGGTAGGATAGCCTGGAAAGCTTTGTCTCGGTTGTTGATTAGTGACGGACGGAATGGTCTGGTGAGCTTTGGCTTGGTAGCTGTTACATAAGATTGCATGTGGATAAAGTATAAGTGGTGGGTCTTCGGTCTTGGAGGGTTGATGCACCGACGCCAACACGTGGACTCGGCAAGTGTGGTTTAGCACTTGGCCAAATAAAGTTTGGTGCGCCAGCCGGCAAGAGTACGCAGGAGCTCCGCTTAGTGCACCAGTGTTGAGGCGTACGATAGGTCTGACTGGTAGTGCTTATACCAGTTTAGAGGTGCGAGAGGCCCAACCCACCGCTTCCATTTGCCACTACGGAGGTATCCTGGGAGGCTCGGCTCCAGAAAGGGGGAACTAAAGGTCTGTGTACACAGAGTCGAGTGGGTGAGTTGAACTTGTATGCTAACGTCATGGTATATTTGTTTTTCATAGCATAATACTTGCATATAACCTGACACCTATTGTATAAGTGGTATGGGACGCTCTATACATTAGGCCCTGCAAAACGACCCCTTGGTTTATAAGTTCGTGCGAGCATGCTTATAAGTTAAGGTTCTCATTCAGTACTACACATTTATGCTTACAAGTAAAACTGACACCCAATCGTATAAATCGGTATGGGACTTTTTATACGATAGGAGCCCTGCAAGAGACCCCTTAGCTTATGTGTATTAATATAAGTTAAGGTTACTTTCTTATTAAGTTCTTTATACCATTATTACCACCTCTTATACCTTAGAATTGCTAGTTTAGTTCCACTGCCATCTGCTATTTGATATTCTCCACCTTCTTGTCCTTCCCTTTCCTTCTCCCCGCTCGATGCCTAGGAGCCATGGGGGAAGGGGCGGGGGATGACAGGACTTAGTATCTTAAACTAACGGTTTTCGAATCACATCATTTTAGGGGACCACGGAGCCCAGCATGGAGGAGCAGCCCCGGAGGTCTACACGCTTGGAGATCGGACAGTCTAGTAGCGGATTTCAGATGGCAGGGACTTTGAGTCCCGATCTCTAGTAGTTATATTAGTTTGCTTCTGCGATGAGCGATTTATAGTGAGGACTTGATGTACCGGGCATAAGCCCGAGAATTCTGTTATATGTTTTATCTGTGGACACTCCCTTCATGGAGATTATTTACTATTCATGTGTGATTTCTGTGGACTTGCTTATTTTATTGTTATGGTTGTGATCAATTTGGCCGGCAGGATCAGCGTTTTGTAGTGACAACCTTCCCGAGTGCGAAGGTGTCACCGCAATGCGGCGGTTCTGGGCCTAAGACCCCGGTGTCTAAAAAGAAAAAAAATGGGGGTCTTACAAATAACTACTGTCCAAGTACCATATAGTGGTATGGCCACTTGGACTAACCTATAATATACAGTTTAATTTACCTTAGGACCCCGATATCTATTTGGTACTAAGTGCATATTAGACTGAAACTGAACATGTCCATCAATAAGTTTTCTGACTGGTGAACTAACTCTGGTCCTAACCACATTAGGATTATGCCTGCTGTCAATGGCATAATTGCCTACCTTGCCACAACACCAACAATCATGTATGTTGTATCTTCTTTTCTGTTTTGGCCTTGCTGCTGGATTGACTGCACTCTTCATAGAAGGAAGAGGTGCAACAACCATTTTCTGAATTCTTTCAGCATCGATTTGACTGAAGGTTAATCTGTTTGCTAGCTTGTGTGGCCTGTTCTGAATCTTATTTACAACAACTTTCTTTTCAGAAAGTGTGCTCTTGATAGCATCAGAAACAACCATATTAGGCAAGCTGACAAACTGACCCTTAGTCAGATTCTGTGCTGACAGGTTCTGAGAATTGGCAGCAGCTACATTTTTGAGAGAGTAGGTTGTAGCACTAAAAACAAATGGTCCATGATGGGCCATTTAAATTTCTTCATGGACAGCCTTAAAGGCACTTACCCTTTTATACCTTCCACAATGGTTGAGAACATCTTTTGTTCCACTTGCGGAAGAACCATTGATATAGTGACCATTTATACTCTCCTGGCCATACCTATTTGAAGGGAATATCTATAACGCCCCGAAAATTGTAAATGAGCCGGTCGCGTCCTAAGGAATTTTTGGTGCCTTTGTAGGGCTACACGGCCATGGAAATGGGCGTGTCTATGGTCGTGTCCTTCTATGTTGGTTGGGCTGTGTCCAGGAAAGGACACGGCAGGAAACATGGTTTTGAACAGTAGTGACACGGGCATGTCAGGGGTGACACGGTCATGTCAGGGGTGACACGGGCATGTCCTCACCCGTGTCACCACCTGTGTTCTTCTCGGGTTGAAACCCTGGGTGTGTTGTCAGGAGTGCACGGCTGGGTTACACGGGCATGTACTGTACGACACGGGCATGTCAGATTCATCACAGGCATGTGGCCACCCATGTCCACCAAGGGACGTGACGGTTGGCGTGGTGGTTATACGTGACACGCCCCTGGTCACGGGAGTGTTGATGACCCGACACGGGCGTATAAGGTTTAGACACGGGCGTGTCTCGACTCATGTCCTGCTCTGGATCGACGACTTCGTGTGCAAGCAGGGCACACGACCAGGCACACGGCCGTGTGCAAAGCCATGTTCAGCTTATTTTAGTGACTTTTTTGCTGTATCCGAGCCGTTCGTTTTATTTAAATCAGATCTGACGGCTTAGGATTAATCCTCCTTCCTTAAGGCCGGGAGTGGGGGTTAAACTCCTCATTTTCTTTTGGCCTTTCTATTTCTTAAGTCTTAGAGGGAGGAGAAAGCAAGGAAGAAGGAGGAGGAGGATCCCAGCCACTGGTAGAGCATCGGAGCACCGAATCGAAAACCGAGCCCGGATCCGTGGAGGCATTCTCGTTATGAAGCTTTCCATCCAACTAGTTTCTCATGGAGCCAAAACGGACTTTAAGGGTAATGATTATCAACTTAGACATGTGAAGTCCTCTTCCTTTCTGCATGGGAAACTCGCTCCCGCGAGTGTGCGGTGAGTGCGCGGTGTTCCTTGGGGTAGATATGTGAAGTCCCCCTTGTTTAGAGTCTAGAATCGAAGTACGGGCATAGGCATTGTGTGTGAAGACTACCTGGACGTGTTTGCCTGGATCGATGATGTTTCATTGTGCATTGATTGTCGGAGAAGACTCTGTATTGTGTTGTTTTTCGGGTTTTCTACATGGTAGATTTCAACAGGGAGCCTTGGGATTAACTCTAAGGTGCACCAGGAAAACTGGGCGGAAACGCATTCCTACAAACTAGGTGGCCTGGGGCCAACCTTGTATAATTGGGATTGTATGTGCGAGGCCTGTCTCCAGGAGACATGTAGGGTCTTTCTTTGGAATATGGTGAGCCCATGGGGTTCAGAATTATTAGGCAAGGGAGACGAACAGGAAAGGCAAAACCGACCCGCGTCCTGCAGGTTTGGCCATGAGTACTATGGTATTCGGAGACAGTAGGGCGACTTGAGCAACGATAAATGACGGAGTTGTACCTACGTTATGTTGACAATGATATGAGAGTAGCGGAAATTGGCTCTCGTCGGTAGCATAATGAGAGTCTCAGGCCAGGGGCCGTAAAGACTGAAATGCTCAAAGTAATCCGTCAAGTCAAGGACCTCTGAATGGAGGTGGTATCTGGGAATTCTGGTACACCGTCAATGTGCCCTGAGTGCACAGGGTGGGCAGCTGTGTGAGCCTCCACCTGTGGTGAACTGTGCTAGGTTGTACTTTCACTAGGATTTTTTGATGGTAGTGAAGCCACGGAATTGACCGGATTCACTGAGAATGTGCCCTGAGTGCACAGGGTGTTGTGCCGAACGAGACTACACCTGTGGCGAAATATACTTATGCACTTAATTATTTAGCTGGGCTAATGAAATGCAGGGAAGGAGCATCGCCGTCCCGAATAAGGGGCGGGGTCGTTATAATTTGGTCAGCTTTAGCTGACCGTTGCTTTGTTTGCCACCGTACGGTGGAATGTTGCTTGCAGGTGCGGGGGAACCAAATAACAAATAGCGGGCTGAAGCCCAAGCTGCTGTGCTGGCCCTCGAAGGCCAAAGTGAACTATTTTTTTATTTCTATCATGTGTGGCCGGCCTGCGAGCCGATGTCTGTAAAATACTATGTTGTTAATTGAACATTTGTATGGCCATAAGGCCAAGTACTTTTGTGTATTTTGGTATTTCATTCCTATTGTGGTTGTTGGACATTCATGATAAATGTTATATGTTATTGGGTTCTTTCAACTACTACAAAGATTCCGCTAGTTGCTCTGTGTAGGACATTTGTGTTTGGGAGAATAGTTTCATTTTGTAACCCTTCGGTCTGTCTGTAGTATATGGCGTTGGACCCCGGCAAGACCTACTGCTATATACCATGCGACGGATAGGGGTGTTACAATTTGGTATCAGACAACCGGTTCCGATCTTGCTTATTGGAATTCGTGGGCAAATTCTTTTTAGAGGTGGTGAGAACATGTATGTGCGTCATCGTTATAACATAAAAAGAACCCATGAATGTCCACTTAGGAATGAAAATACACTTGTTTTTAAGGAACCTGAGTGTTCCAATGATTGCTTTTAGCAATTTGTATGTCACGTAATCGATAGTTATGCTTTATAGGGGACTACGAGTGGTGTGGGGCAGTCGCAAGGTCAGCACTCCACGGAGAGTAATGCACCTAACAGCGTGCCTGAGACCCTGTTTTCTGTTGAAACCATAAGAAGGATAGTTGAAGGGGTGTTCGCGGTGACTAAAGCACAACTTGGAGGGCAAGTGCAGCCCCCTGTCCCTGGTATGACTTCAACACCGAGTGGTGTGATGGAACAAATGGCATGTATAAGAACTTTGGATCAGCAGTTGAACATGCTTTTAGTACAAGGTACGCACTCAGTTGAGGAGTATTTGCAGGCATTTCTTATCATAAGGCACTACACAGGGATTTATTTGGAGAACGAGCAAACTATAGTTAATAGATTCTACAGCGGTCTGCGTGATGAATTATGACTGCTACTCGTAGGACCAAAGTTACTTGGATTCCGAGCGTTAGTGGAGTCGGCTAGAGCTTTGGAAGCAGATCTGGCCAGAACCAACCAGACGTTAGTGCGCAGGTTACTAAACTCCCCAGGTCCTGCAAAGCCTGTACACCGAAAGAGGAGTAAAGTGAGGCCTGACGTATCTGCTAGTCAAACTCCATATTACTGTTATAAATGTGGAAGGTTTGGTCACTTTGCCTGAGATTGTCGTAAAGACGATCAGGGGACAGAGAAAGCTATGAAGGGAGTCCAAGAGAAGAAAGACTCCAGTGCTGAGAAGACAGAGATCAAGGCGCTACCCACCTCGAAGTCCGGTTTCCGTAGATGGTGTAAGAAGGCAAGGAGGGCGGGTCTAGTTCCTTCTTTTGGTGCGTCTGGAACAATTATTGGCCGAGACCCGGACGCATGCTTTTGCTGTGGAAAGTTGGGACACTTTGCCCGATAGTGTCGAAGCGGACATCTGGAGTCCGAGAAGAAGCCAAGAGCGACTAACGAAGAGAAGGGCAAGGGGTTGGAGACTACTACACCTCAGTATGCTCCATCCCAACCTAGAGGATACAACTTTGGCCATCAGGAGGTTATGGAATATGCTGACATGGTGACAGGTATGGTTCAATTTTTGGTATGTCAGTTTTATATACTTTGTGCCTTACACATATTAGCCTATATTTGGTTATGATAGGATTTGTATTGATTTTCTAAGTGTCCGATGAAAACACTGTTGGTTATGGGAACTTCCCATTCCTTTTTGTTCGAAGGACGTGTATCGTGCATCGGAGTTCCTTCTTTGATGGCAAGAGTCAAATCGAGAGTACTGATGCCTAACGGGTACTCTTTACACCCGAATAGGGCCTGTTGTTTGAAGTTACAGTTAGGGAGTCAGGAGTTTTGACTTGCAAGCGTCGCTACTGCAGTCTATAGAGTTCAATGTAATCTTTGGAATGATTGGCTCTCGGAGCAGCGTGCGTACATCAATTTCAACTGTAAGGTGGTCAGTTTGGTACTAGCTATGGCTGTGAGATGTCGGAACTGAAGTATTACTTCAAGAGCTGGTAGAACAGGGTTATGTTCGTCCAAGTTTATTGCCTTGGAGCACATCGGTCCTCTTTTTAAAAGAGGATGGAAGCTTACAACTATGTAATGGTTGCTAGAAGTTGATTAAGTTAACTGGAAAAGATTAAGTATCCAACCCAAGGAGTGATTATCTGTTCGATCAACTTAATGGGTCAAGTGTGTACTCTAGTTGAATCGGAAGTCTGGATACTATTATTTGTCGCTAAGGGAAAGTGATATTCCCAAAATACCGTTCAGCACACGATATGGGTATTATGAGTTCATCATTATGTCGCTTGTGCTGACAAATGTGCCGTCCGTGTTATGGATTTGAGGTATAGGGCGTTCAGTGAGTACATGAACCAGTTCGTGATAACCTTTATTGACGACTTACTGGTATACTTTTGGTATGAGGGTGATCATTCTAAGCATCTGGATTCGGTATTGGAGACGTTAAGGAGAAATCAGTTGTATGCCAAATTCTCCAAGTGCGAGCTTTGGTTACCCTTAGTAGTGTTTCTTGGTCGTCTTGAGTGGAGAAAGTTTCGTTGTGGACCCGTCAAAGATATTTGCTATACGTGAGTTGCTTGTGTTATCTGCATTAGCGAAAAGTTCGAAGTTTTTAAGATTGGCCGGCTAGTACAGACGCTTCATAGAAAACCTCTAGAGGATAAGATTACCCCTCACGACTTTGTCAAAGAAAGATCAAAAGTTTGTGTGGTCGGTGCATTGCGCGCAAGCTTTCGAAGAGCTGAAAAGTCGATTGACCTCGACAACTATTCCATGTTCACCGAGTAGGACCGAAGAAGTTGAGATTTACAGCGATGCTTGAGGCAGTGACTTGTATGGTGTTCTGCTCCAGCGTGGGAGTATAATAATATATAGCTCGTGTTAATTGGAGGTACGCGAAAGGATTTATCCAGTCCATGACTTGGAGTTAGCGGCCGTGATATTCTCCCTGAAGCTATAAAGGCGCTACCTAAAAGGTGGGAAGGTTGGTATCTAAATCGATCTCAGGAGCCTGAAGTACTTATTGGATAAAATGGATTTAAACTTGTGGCAGCGGAGGTGGATGGATTTATTGGGGGAAAACACCTTCTACATACATTTTGGCGCAAGTTTTGGAGATATTGGAAATCTCTTGCGTGGACAAGCAGATCACGGATGATGCTTTTGATAGGTCAATTCCCCAAAATGGTTTTGAAGACGGACTGTTGTGGAAGGACAGTCTTCTGTGCACCCCAAGTGTGGAGAGTCAGCGGCAGGACTTGATGTACGAGGCTTATTATACCGAGTACTCAATTCACTCGAAGTGCACAAAATGTTTAGAGGTTTGAAGAAGTTATTCTGATGGCCCGGACTGAAAAAGGATGATCTGTTGGAAAAGTTTGCTAAACTCTATATGGATAACATTGTTCGGTTGTATGGTGTACCCCGCAGTATTATAAGTGACTGAGATGAACGCTTCACGTCCAACGATACTAGGCTGGTGTATAAATTGTTGGGAACTAAGCTAAGCTTATGTACGGTCTTCCGTTCGCAGGAGGATGTTCAGACCGAATGGGCCAGCAAACGATGGAGGACATACTTCACATATGCGTCTTGGATTATTGAAGACAGTGGAAAGATCACATGTACATAGTTGAGTTTGCGTATAACAACCGCTACCAGGCGAGTTAACAAATGTCGCCTGTCGAGACCTTGTATGGGAGAAAAAGGTCACACTTCGTTGTCTTGGTTGGAGACGGGTGAGTCGATGTTGTACAAAAGACAGACAGTGGAAGATGCCACTTCAACGGTACATATAGTTCAGGAATGGTTGCAGATCGATCACGACAGACAGGCGGAATACCATAATGCCAAAGCATAGGAACGTGGAGTTGTTGTTGCCGATTGAGCATAGTTGAAAATCAAGCAGTTCAATGGTGTCTCGCGAGCTCCACGCCTGAGGAGGCTGATTCCGAGGTACCTTGGACCGTTTGAGCTACTAGAGCGTAGTGGTGAAGCAGGGTATTGACTGAAGTTGTCAGTGAACTTGAGTGGGCTACATGATGTGTTCCACATATCGGGGTTGCGAAAGGCGGTGCTAGAGCCTTCGCATGTGGTTACGGTCGGTCAGGTGCCGTTTGATTGTGGGATGACGATGAAGGTCAAGCCCGTATGTATTGAAGACTTTGAAGTCACACGACGCCGCAATAGGAAGTTTATGTATGGTTAAAGTACGTTGAAATAATTGCGGTCGTGAAGATCTTTCATTGGATTGGGAGCAGATTATGTTGGAGGAATACCCCGAGTTATTTCATTTGGGTAAATCTTAGGTTGTGTATCTTTACATAATTTCGTGGACGAAATTCTTTAAGGGGGGGAGATTTGTAACGCACTGAAAATTATAAACGAGCCAGTCGCGTCCTAAGGAATTTTTTGTGCCTTTGTAGGGCTACACGGCCTGGTACACGGGCGTGTCTATGGCTGTGTCCTTCTGTGTTGGCTGGGCTGTGTCCAGGAAAGGACACGACAGGAAACACCGTTTTGAACAGTAGTGACACGGGCGTGTCAGGGGTGACACGGGCGTGTCCTCACCCGTGTCACCACCCATATTCTTCTCGGGTTGAAACCCTAGGTGTGTTGTCAGGAGTGCACGGCTGGATTACACGGGCGTGTACTGTATAACACAGGCGTGTCAGATTCGGTACGGGCGTGTGGCCACCCGTGTCCACCAAGGGACGTGACGGTTGGCGTGGCGCTTATGCATGACACGCCCCTGGTCACGGGCATGTCAATGACCCGACACGGGTGCGTCAAGTTAAGAAACGGGCGTGTCTCGACCCGTGTCCTGCTCTGGATTGATGACTTCATGTGCAAGCAGGGCACACGGACAGGCACACAGCCGTGTGCAAAGTCGTGTTCGGCTTATTTTAGTGACTTTTTGGTTGGATCCGAGCCGTTTGTTTTCTTTAAATCAGATCTGACGGCTTAGGATTAATCCTCCTTCCTTAAGGCCGGGAGTGGGGGTTAAACTCCTCATTTTCTTTAGGCCTTTCTCTTTCTTAAGTCTTAGAGGGAGGAGAAAGCAAGGAAGAAGAAGGAGGAGGATCCCAACCACCGGCAGATCAGCGGAGCAATGAATCGAAAATCGAGACCCGATCCGCGGAGGCATTCTCGTTACAAAGCTTTCCATCTTGCTTGTTTCTCATGGCGCCAAAATGGACTTCAAGGGTAACGATTCTCAACTTATACATGTGAAGTCCTCTTCCTTTCTGTATGGGAAACCTGCTCCCGCTAGTGTGCAGTGAGTGTGTGGTGTTCCTTGGGGTAGATATGTGAAGTCCCCCTTGTTTAGAGTTCGGAATCAAAGTACGAGCATAGGAATTGTGTGTGAAGCCTACCCGGACATGTTTGTTTGGATCGGTGATGTTGCATTGTGCATTGATTGTCGGAGAAGTCTCCGTATTTTGTTGTTCTTCGGGTTTTCTACACGGTAGATTGCAACAGGGAGCCTTGGGGATTAACTCTAAGGTGCACTCGGAAAACTGGGCGGAAACGCATTCGTGACAACTAGGTGGCCTGGTGCAAACCTTGTATAGTTTGGATTGTATGTGCGATTCCTATCTCCAGGAGACATGTAGGGTCTTTCTTTGAAAAACGGTGAGCCCATGGGGTTCAGAATTATTAGGCCAGGGAGCCGAACAAGAAAGGCAAAACCGACCCGCGTCCTGCAGGTTTGGCCATGAGTACTACGGTATTCGGAGACGGTAGGGCGACTTGAGCAACGGGAAATGGTGGAGCTGTACCTGCATTATGTGGACTATTACATAAGAGTTACGGAAATTGGCTCTCGTCGGTAGCATAATGTGAGTCTCAGGACAGGGGTCGTAAAGACTGAAATGCTCAAAGTAATCCGTCAAGTCAAGGACCTCTGAACGGAGGTGGTATCCGGGAAGTCCGGTACACCATCAATGTGCCCTGAGTGCACGGGGTGGGCGGCCGTGTGAGCCTTAACCTGTGGTGAACTGTGCTAGGTCTTACTTTCACTAGGATTTTTGGATGGTAGTGAAGCCACGGAATTTACCGGATTCACTGAGAATGTGCCCAGAGTGCACGGGGTGTTGGGTCGAGCGAGCTTACACCTATGGCGAAATATACTTATGCACTTAATTATTTAGCTGGGCTAATGAAATGCAGGGAAGGAGCACCGCCATCCCGAATAAGGGGCGGGGTTGTTATAATTTGGTCAGCTTTAGCTGACCGTTGCTTTGTTTGCCACCGTACGGTGGAATGTTGCTTGCAGGTGCGGCGTAACCAAGTACCAAATAGCGGGCTGAAGCCCAAGCTTCTGTGCTGGCCCTCGAAGGCCAAAGTGAACTGTTGTTTTATTTCTGTCATGTGTGGCCGGCCTGCGAGCCGATGTCTGTAAAACAATATGTTAATAAGTGAACATTTATAAGGCCATAAGGCCAAGTACTTTTGTATATTTTGGTATTTCATTCCTATTGTGGTTGGTGGACATTCATGATAAATATTATATGTTATTGGGTTCTTTCAACTACTTAAAAGCTTCCGCTATTTGCTCTGTGTAGGATTTTTGTTTTTTGGAGAATTGTTTCATTCTGTAACCCATCGGTCTGTCTGTAGTATATGGCATCGGGCACGGGCCGGACCTACTGCTAGATACCATGCGACGGATAGGGTAGTTACAATATCACCCTCTTGAATGGGATAGGTGGACTAAATTCCATTGGCACAACTAGAACTTTCCCTTTCCCTTTGGTATGGGCTGGTATTTGGTTACTCTTGAAGCCCAACCCCTTCTTACCCTTTTGTGAGGAGAAGGAGTCTATCAAGGGCAACACTATATTGGGCTGAGAGAAACTGGCCACAATACCTTTCTCCCTCTGAAGCTTTTCCTCAAGATCTCTAATGAGACTATTCTTACTCTTGATAGCCTCCATCTGGATGCCTGAAAGAGTTTTCAGTTGACTAAATTCCCTCATGGTCTGATTCAGCACAGAAGCTATTTCAGCAAGCTAGGAAGCAACTGGCTGAAGAGATATAATCTCCTTAGCCTGTTTCTTAGTCAAATTCTTGCATTTTTTAAAGGCATCAAGAAGTTCAGCATATTTGTCAATCAGTTGATTGACATCACCTTCTGAGCTAGAATCATCTTCACCATTAGATGAAGAGGCTTCTATACAAGTACTAGTCTCATACCCGGACACAGAATTGGATAGACAGTGTTCCTTACTTTGACCACGCTGATCCTGGCTGTCTTCTTCATCTGTCATTACCATCAGCCCTCTACATCTGCGGGCATCTTCATCCACCCTTGAGTCACTGTTTGATAGTGTCAGAGAGGCCCTGATTCATGTCCTTTCTGGAGGAAAGACTTCTCCTGCTGTAACAGCTTTATCTTTAGCAGAAGCAGTAGCAACCAGCCCAATATAGGCTTCCTCTTCTTCAGACTCAGATGATGATGAGTCTGTCCAGCTTTTCTCTTTCTTAGCCACAAAGGACTTTTCCTTCTTGCCCTTGTACTTTTGGTGAGATTTCTTCTCACTAACCTCCCTTCTCTTCACTGGGAAATCAGCAATGACATGCCCTGGCTTGCTGCAGTAGTAATAAATAATATTAGTTGAATTCTGTTTATTGGGTTTAGATCCATACCTTTCCTCCTTGGAGGATTTCTTCCAGTAATGTGCTAAGGAGGAGGGATTGCTATTCCAGTGCTTCTTCTTCATCAGCCTATAGAGTTTTCTGGAGAAGACAGCAAAGTCCTCATCAGACATGTTGTTGTCTGATGCCTCGGATTCAAAGCAGTCTGAATATGCTGGTCTTCTTGGAGGAGATGGGGTCTTCCTCCTAATTGTCCTTGTGGCTTCAGCTTTGAAGGCCACGGACTTCTCTTTGTCCTAAGACTTACAGTTGGTCTCTTCCTCTTTCCTGAAAGTTAACTGTATCTCATATGAGAGCAGTTTTCCAAATAGGGTGTGGGGTGGAGTGTCACACAGCTTGGACACTTCTTTGATGGCACATAATTTTGTGTCGCAGACTCTGGTGAGAGACCTAGGGAAATTATGATTTAGCTCATACTGACTAAATATCCTTTCATAGGTCCTTAGTTCATTCACAATACTAAAGAATTTTTCATAGCAGGTGGCTATATCTTCTCCCTTAAACTTTTTGAAAGCTTTATACTCCTGATTGAGCAAGGACTTTCTATCATCCCTGACTTTCTTTATGCCTTCCATGTAGATCACTAGAGTATCCCATAAATCCTTTGCATTTGTGTAGTGAATCAGATTCTGAAGGGTAGAATCATCAATTGCATAGACAATGATATTCTGAGCCCTCTTGTCCATGGTAGTAAGAATGGCATTATCCTTTGTCATCTCAGCATAAGTCTTGGTTGTCTGGACATTTGTATCCAGAACAGACACTTTCATAGGGATGAAAGGACCTTCTTTAACTGTTATATAGATTTTAAGCTCAGCTACTTCCATGAACAGCCTAACCCTTTCCTTCCAGATGCCAAAACCTTCTTTCATGTAGATAGAAAGCTTCATGGCACCTATCTTCTTGTAGTTCACTCCTAAACACATAAGAACTGTTTGTAGCTACTTGGAGAATCACTCCGATGGTTAGATCCTTTTTGAGTAAGCTCCCTTTGATACCACTTGAAAGTCTTTATTTTCAAGTAGCCTACAACCTAGGGGTGAATAGGTTGTCTCTCTATTATTATTCTCTTTTTACTTTTTCTTTTACACTAAGTGTGTTGGTGGTAGTTTGCTTTCAAAAACCTGCACAAAGAAAATAATACAGAAAAGCATACACAGATTTATAGTGGTTCCCCAACTTGTGGGTACATCCACTCTCCTCCCACCTTGCCAACTTCCCATTAGTCAAGGCACTTCTCCAAAACACTGCTCCAAGGAGCTTACACCTCAAATCCATCAGGATCTCTCTATCTCCTCCAATACCTATAACTCAGCCATAAGGGGCCTACAACTCAGTGATCAACAGATCACCTTCCTCAAGACAATGTCCCTACACTCAGGCTGGGAGGACAGCCCTACCTCGGATCCAAAGGATCTTATATCATAGAGTTACACTCTCCTATAGCTCAGGAAAATTGCCCTACCTATGGCCAGTGACCCACTGCTCAGATCCAGTTGGATCCTACAACTCAGAGAGCTTTACTCTCCTACAACTCAGGTAATATTGCCCTACATCAGGCCAGTGGCCCTACATCTCAGATCCAGTTAGATACTACAGAAAGATGAAGATTTGAATGTTTTGACAAAGGGAAATTTTTCTGTGTCAAAAGCTAGGGATGATTTATCTAAGCACTATATTGCTTCACAGCAGCAGGAAGAAGTTCTCCCTCTGGTAGAAGAAACTCAGAATGAAGATTCATATCTTGCTGATAAAGAAGATGAACATGTATTCTTCAATCATCCAACTGAGCCCACTGGATAATGATGGCTTTACTTTGTTCCTCTATCAAAGATCTTTCTGATTATGCTGTAGCAGAAGAATAAGAAGCAGCTCACTGAACTTTTTGTTCCTGCATGAAGACTTCAAGCTCTTTCTCAGCGATAATGGCGAGAGAGATGAAGTCCGGCCGCAACCTTTTGAAATTGATAAAGCCCTAAAAGTTCTTTTTCGTCTTAGCCCATCTTTCCTTTTTGTAGTTCGTCGATTAATGGCTCTTAGAGATCAGTGGACCCACCTGTAGCTTCCAGCTACACCTAGCTTTAATAGAAGAAGATGTACAGTAGCTTCTCGGCAGAGTTTGTCTTATTCGGTAGCTTCTCCGTGCCATATTTGAAATCAGTTTACTTTGTCGATTTTGCTAACGTTAGAACCTGTGGACTTATCAAAAAATCGAGCATTAGTAGAATAGTCATTGAGTGAGCAAGCCTTACTCAGCGCTAAAACACTTAGACAGAATTATGTCTATCAAGGCATTGACAGGGTTGAGTGAGCAAGCCTCACTCAATGCTTTTTTCCTTAGATTATTCTTTAGCCTTTTCTGTATGCTAGGCGTTGAGAGCGTTGACTGACCATACCTTACTCAACGCCTTATGCAAAATTCATGCTTTCTGCAGTTTAGTTATTGAGAGCATTAAGTGACCATACCTCACTCAACGCCTTATTCCTTAGTCATTTTCCTGCTTCTTCAGCATCTTAAGCGTTGAGAGTGTTGAGTTAGCACGCCTCACTCAACGCCTTTTGCCTTTAGCCAGATCTTCTGAATCATGGCATTGAGAATGTTGAGTGAGCATTTCTCACTCAATGCTTTTTGCCTTAGCCAGATTTTTCACCACCTTGGCGTTGAGAGAGTGAGCTCCACTCAACGCATTTATACTTAGCCAAATTTCTGTGTCTGAAAACACAGGTTCTGTCTGAATGAGATACAGTCAAAGCTTTAACACATGGCATTGAGTGAGCTTTCCTCACTCAATGCATGTGGACTTAGTCAAATTTCAGCACAGATTTTTTGTGACTTTGACTGACTGAGCTTTCTCACAGCCTTTTGCTGTATGGAGTTGTGTGAGTTGACTTCAGTCAACGCCTATGGACTTAGCCACTTTCTCAGATTGCCATAACTTTGGCTTTGAATGTATAGGCTTCACTCAGCGCTATAAGTCATCTAGCATTGAGTGAGTAACCTTCACTCAATGCCTATAGAATTGGGCAGATTTCTGTCTATCCATCACTTGGGTATGTGTTTACCGGACTTAGACACTTAGGCTACCTGTCCCATCATTGCAACTAGGACTAACCTGCATGTATGAACTTGAACATATATTAAATATATAATTGTGTATGCTCATTGACATATTTGACTTCTTTAAATCTAGTACATTGTGGGCAATGGACCCAACTTCCACCTAGGAGTAATATGTCTTCAAAAGTGCACATTGAGGGGTTGAGTGGTCAACCCTTCAACTATCCAAGGTGAAACCTTGGCCACTACCATATTATCCCACTAAACACCCTCAGGAATAATTTTAGGAGTATTTAGGTTTGTTAAGCCAGAAAAACCTAGTTCAAACCTTAGGGCAGCATTTAGGGTTAGTAAAGGATATAGGGTCACATCTCCAAGTTTTGGCTCAAAATTTTGTAGGTAGATTTATTTAATGGATAAACACCTTGGATAATTTAATTAGAATTTTATGAGTTATTCTCCCTCTCAATTCACTTAATATTTGGGATATGAACTTTTCTATTAAGAGCAAAACACAAGTCTATGTAGTATTGTATGGTCATAAAACATGGGCAATGGGCTTATATTGATGTTATTTATGTCTACAAATTTTATTGTAATTTTTGGATGAAGAATTATAGTGTCTTCTTTGTAATTTTAGAAATTATTGATTAGAGAATAATTTTTTTCAGGACAAACTGTGTATTGAAAAATTATGCAACTTGACCAGTACACTTTTTAGACCACTATAATGCCTTGTAAATTTTATTATAAATTTTGGAAGTAAATAAGTTGACGTTCCTTGACAAAGTGCCCTAGGTGAAATTTTACTCATTAATTTATTTATGTGGAAAAAATAAATTAGAAGATTATGAAATTTGGGCAGTGACATTTTTTGATCATTATTGACCTATGGTAATTTTGTTATAATTTTTGGATTATAAAATCCTATAGTATCTTTGTTAATTATCATTTTGATCAAAAAGTTTATATTTTGGTTTATGATAGAAATCATTTTTGGAAAATCATGAAATTCATACCTTACTGTTATTTAGTCACTAAGAGGTTGTGGAAATTTTGGTGTGATCATTGTATGTCAGAATCTTATAGTTCATGTTCAAAGTCTTAGGCGGCATGATTTTAGGAAAAATTATTGAAAGGGTGATTTAATTAGGAAAGATACCAAATTCTGGATTTGGGCTCAACATATCATGGAAGACCCCTTGTAATAACCCAAGGGTTGTTGACAAAGAAAATTGGACTATTCACCAACATACACATAAGTTGGTCAGTTTGTTTACATCTAATGAATGGAAGTATTCAAGGTAGAAATGTAGGCCTCTCATGGGGACAATATTGTGGGTGCATCTAGTTTGGGTGGAGTCTTGATGAGGTCACCCATAGGGCCACTATCACTTGTTTTTGCTTACTCTCCACTTTCAGTACCTTCCTCTCATTGTCCCTCGCACGGTGCCTAGGTGTCACAGGGAGGAGGAGTGTCACAACCCGCATTTTATCAACATAAAACATTATATTAGAGTAAGAGAAAACACGTGTCGTGATGTCACGTGGTGTAGGGGATAACTAAAGACACTCAGGCAATAACCTACTCCTAACACTTTCCAAAGAATTATTTAGTTTATCATGAAGAAAACATATTTTTTGTTAAGTTTTGACTATCGTATCCCTCAACGCGGTGGACCAACTAGTCCACGGATAAAAATATAAATATACGCTGCGAAAATACTTTATTTAGCTTGATTGTTATCCTACATGAGCAGAAACATCTGAAAGGACAACTCATGTTATATATATTTCTAGATTTAATATAAGTACAGGAAGAGCTTTTTACTTCGTTAAAATATAATGACTTTGGGGTTAAAAAGGATGTCATGAGTATGAGGTAAGCAAAATTATCTTTTTATACCTTGAAAATAACAAACAGTCAATCCTAGCATAAATCCTTCCCAGAGAGCAAGTTAATCAAATAAATAATCTAGAAAATAGAACAGTAGGTAGAAATAAACCAACATTCAACAATAATCTCTGGTAGGAATCAACAAACTGACACGAACACACCGAACATCATGCATATCTGAACTAAAAACAAAACAACAAAACTACCTCACAACTGTGAGGAGAGAATCACTGCAATAATTGCAGAACACCCGCAACTACCAACTCTAGCTGTACCACCGGCTACTTCTCCGATCCTGAGGCATTAAAAGAAAAGAATATCTCAGCAAGAATATACAAGTGGCGATGAAAGATCAACAATAAAAATTATCAAGAGGAGTCAAAGGGTTACAATCCTAAGATAAGAATAGTTGTCAAACCACAACAAATAAGTCAAACTATAGTAAGAAATGAAGAGTTCTTAAAAGTGTAAGTGTGAGAAGTTGCACCAAGTGTGATATGAAGCCATGCTTCGATAACATCTGCAAGAGAAATCATAATAACATATGTCTATATAATAAGAAGAAAGAGACTGAACAGCTCTAAACACGTGAATCATTAACACTTGGCAAAAATGGTACTGAGTCGGTGGAACATTATCCAACATGAACCATCAGACCAAACATCTCAAAAAAACACTATAGTGGTGGCCACATTATCCAACACAACCCAACAGTCCAAACATATCAAAAAGGCACTGTGGTGGTGGCCACATTGTCCAACACAACACAACAGTTCAAAATAAAATCACCAACCACCATGTGTAATGATTCACGAATAGACATCAAGTTGGTGGTCCTTTATCCACTACCAACCTAGCCACACCTTCACACCCAAAACACCGATAAAACCCGAGCCTATCATCAAAATTCCTCAATGACAAAGAGAAAGGAAAAATCCTGAAAATTGATCTAAGTCAATATTCGGCAAATCAGACCTAATTTGGCGAGAAAATTCTGAGTCCACTCTGATTCGTCGAATATACTCGACGAATACAAGAGACACTCGACGAATTCTACTCGTCATAATAAAACTAAGCCTAGCGATACTCGACGAATCGGCCTGATCTTACTTCGATACTCGGTGAATAGGCACATAATACTCTAAGTATCCGAAAAGTTCGTCGATAATACTCAACGATTCTCCCTTACCTCAAGGTGAAACTCGAAGAAAATTAACTTGGCAAAATTTAATACTTAATGATATTCGACGAAAGTGACTTGGTCAATGGATCACTCGATGCTTTTGACCCCTAGACCACACTCGATGAATTTGTCGAGAATACTCGATGAATTAGACATCACTCGAAGCCAAAACTATCATTGCTCGACGGACTCGACGCCAAAACCACTCGACGAACTCGACATCACATCCATTTGACAAATTGACTTGACCTATCGTAGATATTCGACGAATTTTACTTGGTCCAAATCCCATACTCGGCGAATTTCACTCCGGCTTACTCACCCATACTCGGCGAATACGAGATAGATGGTCTTCTATACTATCGGGCAGACTTCGACCAAGCTGAACCCTACGCTACTCCTACCTTCTAAGGAGGAAAAACAAGAGGAAAGTAAAAACTGAATGAGAATTAGTAAAAGGAATGAAATCACCACTTGCCTCAAAGCTTTTGAAATCCGGTCTCACGAACGCTCCTCTCCAAGGATCGGCCGCAAGAACTCCTAGGCAATGATTCTTGAAACTTTTCGGGGCAAATGAGGGTCAAGGTCAAAAACCCTAACATCAAAAATCCACAAAACGGGGAAAACTTTCCATGCATGCGTAGATCTCGGTGAGAGCTTTCCGAATATACCCTCCGACGATGATTCCGAGCACCGAAACTCCTACAATAGCGGCTGGAAACTTCACAATGACTGTCTCCTCCTTTCTTCCGCATTTTCGGTCCGATGGCTTGGGATAGACGATGAATAGGGTTTTTCGATTACGTAAAAGTATATATATAATATATTATTATTATTATTAGCTACATGCCCAAACAACCGGAAAACCCAAATCATCCCGGATTTCCACGAATTTCACACCAAGGTTAAGTATTGATGCTACAAATCCAGCGGCGAAGTCTATATCTAGATCCGACAAACCAAACTCAGGTTAAAATTCCCCAAAGTTACAACCAACATCAACCTGCTAAAATCCACCGAGTCAAAACCTCGGATACCAAAGAGCAAAAGTCACGCTCCGACAATGGTGCCAGTTAACTACGTGTCAATGTAACGCCCTAACATCATTATTACGTCACTATAGAAATTTTAAAAAAAACATTGAAAAATCAGGGACATTATAACCACTCCCCCTAAAAGAAAGTTTCGTCCAGAAACTTGGTACAAAATTGAATCTACTACAGCAAGAAAATAACCAATGGTTATCGAATAGAAAAACTTACCAAAAGAATCAAGGAGAACATATGAGGATGGGCCTCTCTCATAGCTAACTTCAACTCCCAAGTCGTGCTCTCAACGTCTTGTTTTCGCCAAAGAATCTTGACCATGGTTATTTTCATCCTTCGCAACACCCGATCGTAAGTTCCATAATACGAACAGGCACGTCAACATAAGAAAGATTAGCCTGCAACTGGGGCACCGAGTCAAAAACTTTTCGATCACTAAGCACACATTTCCGCAACTGGCTCACATGAAACACATCGTGCACACCGGGAAAATTAGTGGGCAAATCTAGCCTATAAGCTGACAATCCGATGCGTTCAACAAAATGGAAAGGTCCCACATACCTGGGATCCAACTTGTGGTTCCTTCCAAACCTCTTAACGCCTGACATCAGATAAAAACCATGTCCCCAACTACGAACTCCAGATCAACCCTTCGTCGATTCGCATTCTTCCCATAACGCTCCTGAGCTATACGAAGCTTCTCTCGAATATGCAACACATAAGTACTCATTTCTTCCAAACCTTCTAGACTCAACAACAGTCTTTAACCAACTTCAGCCCAAAACAAGGGGGTTCGACAACGCTACCCATACAAAGCCTTAAAGGGGGTCATCTGCAAACTCTCCTAATAACTATTATTATAGGAAAATTCCATCAATCTAAGTCGGTCGTCCCACGCTCCTCTATGGTCCAAGATGTAACATCTGATCATATCTTCCAAAATATGATTAACTCTCTTCGTCTGACCATTGCTTTGCGGATGATAAGCGATGGAATACTTGAGATCGATACCAAACCCTTCCTGCAAACTTTTCAAAAAATGAGACGTAAACCTTGAATCTCAATCTAACACAATACTCACCGGCACTCCATTCAATCTAAAGACCTCTTCCAAATACAACTCTATTATCTTCTTCATCGAGTAACCAATCTAGATCGACATGAAGTGAGCGCACTTCATCAATCTATCAACTATGACCCACACAAATCATGTCCTCGGGGATATCTTGGTAGACCGGTAATTAAGTCCATAGAAATGCTCTCCAGCTTCCAACTTGGAATATCCAAAGGCGTCCACTTGGCACCAGGCCATCCATGATCTTCCTTAACACGCTTGCAGGTAAAATACTTAGACATAAACTTGGATATATCATTTTTCATCCCATACCACCAAATGTTCTGTTTCAAATCACTATACATCATTGTAGAACTAGGGTGGTAGATAACACTAGAACTATGCGCCTCACTACACAACTTTGCTTGAATATCCTCAACAGCGGGAATACAATATCTATAGTAGTACTTCTAGGTACCCGCATCATTAATTGAAAAGTCCGGTAACTCCGCTTTTTCAGTTCTACTACGAATATGTTGCAAATCAGGGTCGTCCTTTTGATGAAGCCTTGTAAGCATAATCCGTGAAGGCTCCTCCACTTCCAAGCTGCTTGCTGAATCGCTACTTCTGACAGAGATATTCATCAATAAAAACTCAAGCAAAGATTTACAAAAAGGTTAAAGATTTGTGCGATCTTCCTACTCAAGGTGTCAGCTACCACATTAGCTTTGCCCGGATGATATAGGATATCAACTTCATAATCCGCGACATACTCCAACCATCTACGCTAGCGCAACATTAGCTCCTTCTGAGTGAAGACATACTTCAATCTCTTATGGTCCGTGTAAATCTTACACAACGCGCCATACAACAAATGTCTCCACAACTTCAAAGCATAAATCACTGCCGCAAACTCATTAATCTTTAATTGCCTCGACCCATACGCAATCACTTTTCCTTCTTGCATCAGGACAAATCAAAGCCCGACGTGCGATGCATCCACATAAACAACATACTTCATTCCTTCGGTAGGCAAAGACAACACTAAGGGAGTGCACAATCTCCTTTTCAACTCTTGAAAGTCTTCTTTGCACTAATCGCTCCACACAAACGCTGCATTCTTCTGCGTAAGTTTAGTCATAGGTGCAGACAACGCAAAGAATCCTTCCACAAATCTTCTATAATAGCCTGCCAACCCTAGGAAACTTCTAATCTCTTTAGGTGTGGTAGGTATTTTCCAATCCATAAAAGCAGCTATATTCTCTAAGTCAACTATAAATTCTTCCTTATTCACAACATGACCCAAAAAGGACACCCGAGGTAGCCAAAACTTGCACTTACTCAACTTTGCATACAACTTATGTTCTCTTAAAGCGGACAAAACTAAACGCAAGTGCTGGGCATGCTCCTCCGCACTTCGGGAAAAAACCAGAACATCGTTAATAAAAACAACCATAAATATATCCAAGAAATCCTTAAACACTATGTTCATCATGTCCATGAAGGCAGAGGGTGCATTCATCAATCCAATGGACATCACCAAGAACTCAAAATGTCAATGCCGAGAATTTAAGGCAGTCCGCGAAAAATCTGTCTCACGGATCCTCAACTGATGGTAGCCTGAATGAAGGTCAATCTTCAAAAACACTGTACTACCACACAACTGATCAAACAAATCATCTATCCATGGCAAGGGATACCTATTCTTTATAGTTACCTTATTGAATTCCCTATAGTCAATGTACAGCCTCATAGATCCATCCTTCTTCTTAATAAACAAGATGGGAGAACCCCAAGACGAAGAACTTGGCCTAATGAATCCACACTGCAATAACTCATCTACATGGGTACACAACTCTTCCAGCTCATGTGGGGCCATACGGTACAGTGCCTTATCAATAAGGCGAGTACCCAGCTCCAGATCTATAACAAACTCCACGTCTCTCTCAGGCAGAAGACCAGGAAGACTAACTGGGAAAACATCATGAAATTCTCGCACCATAGGAATATCCTCGACACGCGGCCAACTACCAATGGTTTCCAAAACTAAAATCAAATAAGCACAACAACCAGAATCTAAGAGTTTCCGAGCACATACTGTAGAAATAATCAGGGAATCCTGGCGTGGAAAACCATACACACTTCAGGGTGTCCGTTGTCCATATTGATGTCCAAATGCTTAACCTTGCATTGGATAACAACATCATATCTGGACAACCAGTCCATGCCCAAAATCATATCAAAGTCCTCCAGTTCTAACACCTTCAAAACGGTAAAAGCAAGGAATTCGCCTAAAAGAATAGGACAAATATGGATACCCTGGTCCGACACCATTGAGTCACCAGAGGGAAACTTAACATGAAACGAATCGTCAACTAGATCAAGAGTCATACGATGACGCTCTACGAAGTCCTAGGCACACATGAGTGGGTATCACAAGAATCAAAAAGACCGCGCGCCCAACGGTTCATTATCTTAAACTTCCCTATAAAATCGTATACGTAACTAGCCGAGCAACATCGAAACTATAGCTACGGGCTAAGAATTAGATTAAAATATAACCTGAGATCACTTGGGTGGATGTCTGTGCTTCTTCCAAAGTCATCACATTCAACTTGCCCTTACCATTATCCATTTGCAGCAGTGGTAAGGCTTGGAGTGGAACTGGCTGCAGTGGGGGATGAGACTGCGGGCATCTAGACTTCAAATTCCCTCTATGTCCACACTGGAAGCATACCTTATCTTTAATCCAATAACGAGAAACATCTTGCCCCTTTTGCTTGCACGAAGCACATAACAGATCTCCTTTGGGTATGCTATGAATTGCAAGCACTTGTTGCTGCTTCTGAGATCCCAACCTCGTGAAACACTTTTTGAATGGATGGCCTGGCCAGCCATAGAAACTACACACCTCCTTGATTCCTTTCTTCGAAGCAAGACCAGCTTCTCAAGAGCTTTTATTATTCTCAGACTTTCTCTTATCCCTTCTCATCTGCATATCGCGAATCTTGGCATTATTGATAGCTTTGAGTTTTAGAGCAGCTTCTACTACCTCAGCATAATTCTCAGGTCCATACACGCTAGCTAATTACTGGTTGTTACTCCTAAGACAACCCAAAAAGCACTTTACTCTGCTCACTTCAGAGGCTACCAAATCTGGAGAAAACCTTCTCAACTTGCTAAATTCTATCTCGTACTCACTAACTATGAGTTGTCTTTGCTTCAGCTGTAGAAATTTGTTCATCAAACGGTCTTACTCGACCGACGGTAGAAATTTCCTCAGCAACAACTCCTTGAATGATCCCAACGACCATACATTTGTAAGATTCTGCTTCTCACTTAACCACCAGCTCTTTGCAAGGCCCTTCAGATGTTAAGCGGTGACCATCACTCTTTGGTCAGCAAAAATCATTGAATACGAGAACATCTCCTCGATAGCAACTATTTACTCATCCAGTGACATGAAATCAGCTCTATCGTCATAGGTAGGAGGTCCTAACTATTGAAAATATGAAATGAAATTCATCTCTGGTGGCAGCAGAACTGGAGACACCAAAGGAGCAGGAGGAATAGTAATGGCTTGACCCACTGCAGGGTCTTACACGCTAGGCTGTTGCCCTGAAATGATAGTCAATAGTGCCTGAATTTGCGATTGCATCTCAACCATCTGCCTTGAGAGAGCCTCATTTCTATACCACAACCCTTCAATCACAACCTCACTTTGCGTACCTGACAACTCGCTCTCAGACTGGGGATTCGACCTCATCGCAGCACGCATAGGCAACATTCCTAATATTACAACACACAACTCATCAAAACCTATCCTAACGCTAGAACTACACAACTTAGTTCAGACCATACATGTATAGATACTTGCTCATGATGCTAACATACTCTAGGATTTTCATTAATGATGTTATGCTTAGCTTAGGATGACATATTTTCATCCTATTGACTCATGTGCATAAGCTATGATTGCATGAATTCTTATTCCTCTTAGTTTAAATCCTTGTGTGTGCATATGTCATCATGTAGATCTTGGCTTGGCACGCGTTCTAATGCTATGTTTTGTCATGCATGTTATGTTATGCATTCTAATAAAGGCCTTAATGCATGTTATGAGCTGCTTACGCATGAAATATTATGCATCCCATACTACATAATATCGCATGTAATGAAAAAACAAAATCTAATGGGCATTCATGTGATGATTGTTTTGCATCTCATACTACATAACAGTCACATGTTGCTTCCTATGAGGATCCATATACAAACACATACTATGCATCTCATACTACATAATATGCCCCTTATACTTCTTATCATGGTTATGAGTGTAGTGTTCATGATTCGGCCAAGACGTACCGATGACGCATCGTTGTGTGTATGAAATTGAACAAGACCACAAAAACTACCCCTCTGATACCAACCATCACAACCTACATTTTATAAACATAAAACATTATATCAAAGTAAGAGAAAACACATGTCGTGATGCCATGACGTAGGGGATAACTATAGATTCTCAGGCAAGAACCTACTCCTAACACTTTTCAAAGAATTCTCGAGTTTACCGTGAAGAAAACATATCTGTAGTTAATTTTTGACGTCTGTATCCCTCGTCGCGGTGGATCAACAAGTCTACGGATAAAAATATAAATATACACTGTGGAAAATACTTTATTTAGCTCCATTATTATCCTACATGAGAAGAAACATCCAAAAGGACAACCCATGTTATACATACCTCTAGATTTAATAGAAGTACAAGAAGAGCTTTTTACGTCGTTAAAATATAATGACTTTGGGGTTAAAAAGGATGTCATGAGTATGAGGTAAGCATAATGATGTTTTTATACCTTGAAAATAACTAACATGCAATCCTATACTAAATTCTTACTAGAGAGAAAGTTAATCCAATAAACCATCTAGGAAATAGAACAGCAGCTAGCAAATAAACAAACATTTGTTGGGTCCATTGATCCCAATGTACCAGATTTGTAAGAAGTCAAATGATTCAATGACATACACATAGTTGTATTTGATGTGAGTGTGTAAGTTCATGCATGCAGGTTATTCCTTCTCACATTAATTGGACAGGTGGACACAAAGTTGTGGGCTAGATGGGTAGAAAAGTGCCTAAGTCCATATGCGTTGAGTGAAGACAATTCACTCAATGTCATAACACAAAAGGTGTTGAATACAGCAGGACCTGTCAAATCCTCAACAATGGAAGATAAAAATATGGCTAAGTCCATAGGCATTGAGTGATGTCAACTCATTCAATGCCGGACAGCAAATTCGTTTAGTAAAGCTGCCTCAGTCAAAGTCAGAGAGATTTTGTCAAAGAAAAAGTTTCTAAGTCCAAAAGCATTGAGTGAAGCAAGTTCACTCAATGCCATGCTGATTTTGTCAAAGCCAAAGAAGGTAGACAGAAAAATTGGTCTAAGTCTAGAAGCATTGAGTTACACCAGTTCACTCAACGCCATATGAAAGAAGTATTGAGACAAGCTCAAGCAGTCAAAGCCAGAAGGAATGACAAGATTTGACTAAGTCCAGAAGTATTGAGTGAAGCCAGTTCACTCAATGCCTAGTCAAAAGTTGGGGTTGAGGAAGGAAGCATTGAGTGAAGTCAACACACTCAACCCCTCTATTCAGAAGAAAAGTTTCTAAGTATAGAAGCATTGAGTGAAGCCAGTTCACTCAACGCCTCAGCAGTTGGCAAAGTTTAGAAGGAGCAAAGGCAAATGCCGTTGAGTGAAGGCCAACCTGAAAGGAGAGAGTTATTCAGATCTACTCTAGAGGGGGGGTGAATAGAGTGTTTAAAAATTTTAGGCTGTTTTAATCTATTCTATCAGAGTTCAAAAATAGGTGATACCAATAAATATATAAGAAAAAGGAAAACTAGAGAACTATTCCAAATATCACAGAAACTAGCAAGAGCAATAAGAAAAGGTGCAACCAGATGACACAAGAGATTATAGTGGTTCCCCAAATCTTGTTGCATCCACTCTTCTACCACCCTGGTAGGAATCACTCTTAGGTTTTTGATCAGGTGACTGCCACCAAATAATATCTATTTCAAGGGAGATATTGCAACCCTTCTGGCTTTTGATCAGGTGCCGGAAAACCAACTTCAAGTCTTTTGATCAGGTGACCTCACAACCAGGAATTACTTTTGAAGGGAGTAAAAACCCTTTACACAGAGGGGGGAAAGAAAAATTTGGGTTGTCTTCTCTTTTCTCAAACAAATGAGAGAAGACTTGAGAGTGATCCTGATGGTGTCAAGGCTTGTCCTGTGATTTGAATGGTTCAAGAAATCAGAGCCTTGTACAGGTTGTAGGATGTGAAATCCAGAAAGCTGAGACTGATTTAGGATGATTGTCTCCACAAGCTCCCTGAATGAAATCTTGTTGTTAGAACTGAGAGTTGTTCTTCTTTTTCTTGTAGCCTTGTTATCTCTTTCAAAAGTCTGTAGACTACATCAAGAAGTTAGTAAAGAATAATAATTCTCTCTGTCTTTTATTCTCTGAGTCCCATTCCTTTGAGTAGTTCAAAACTGATTTTGAAATCGTCCACCTTGATTGACTGTCGAAATCATTGGAACTTGTGCAACGGCTATAAGAGAATTAACTCGTTTCCTAAACTGTCCCGAGAAAGGTTGTATAATAACTCTGTGAAAACCAGCAATTAATGCTTGCCAAGGAATGGCTATATTCAGAGAATATATGCATTAATCACTCAGAGTCATATAAGCAAAAGAATAAACAGTCAATAAGGAAAACAATAACTTCAGGGAATAAAATGATGATCTGGCTGAAATCATCGATCTGGTCCTGAGATCGTCGAGCTCAAACATCCTCTATCGTCGAGATGAGCCCTGTGATCATTGACCTGAAAATCTTCTTTCCAAACTTGGATTCACGATCGTCGAACTGAGAAGGTTGAACGTCAATCTCAATCCTGAAAGTAGATCAGAGATCGTCGACCTGAGTTCAGCAATCATCGATCTCAGCATTTAGAGTTTTAACTCTGAGATCGTTGAGCGCAGAATGAAGATCATCGAGCTCTCTTCAGAGATCGTCGAATGACTTTTTAATTCAGAAAAAATTTCTGCCTTGATTACTCTCTGTTATCTTCTATGTCTCTGATGCCTTGGTCTTGTCTCACTGAGTTGTTGACCTGACTGACACCTAAGACATTAGACTAGACCCTGGCTATACAATGTGGGTCTAACTTAGCCTAGATTAGTGAACCTAGCCCAAATCCAAACTAGGGATCCAACAATCTCCCCCTATTTGGGTGAGGTCACTAAACAACAATAAAAGAAAACAACAGGAAAACTAAATAAATATATCTGTCATGAGATATAAGAAAAGTTCAACAGATATTTATAAAGATAAACATAGACACAAAAAGAAAATAGTCACTAAGACTTGTCAGAAGCTGGCTTAGCAAATTCAATTCTTCTTTTTGGATCTACTGCTTGCTGTCTTGTCATTTTCAAGTCTGCCTCACCAAGAACTTTAATTGTAGCTGCTCTGGGAACAACTACCTCAGGATGTACCTTCATATAGGCATTAGCATCAAAGATATTCTTATCAATATTTAATTGTTCCAGCTCTTTCTCCCTATACTTGGAAATAGTTAAGAATTGAGAAGGATCAGTTCCTTCTTTTCTAGCTTTGTTTATTTGGGAGAGACCAATCAATTCATGAAACCTAGCCATCCTGAAGTTAGGATCAAGCTCAGGTTCATACTGAGATGATTCTTCTTTAGAGTCATGAGAGGTCTTCTGAAGCTTTATGTGCTTGATATATTGTTCTTGGAATTTTGTTTATGTTGTTATATGTTGAGAATGACTGTCATGAAGGTTTGGAGGAGGTCTGACTTGACTGAATTTTCCAGGAATTATAAATCTCTTGTTAGAATCTGAAATATCTTCTCTATCAGCCTGATCATACTGTCTACCTCTCCTTCTTGAATAGCCCCTTGAATAAGACCTAGATGGTCTGCTGTGAGGAGCATAAGAAGTCTGTTGATGGGAGGAGGTAGCAGTCTTAGAAGCAATATTTCCACTAACACCTACTGAAGGAGGAGGAGGAGGAGGTGGATCCTTCCTGAAAACTTTGACAGAGAGGAGCCAGTCTTTCTCCTTTTCTTCTGAGCCTTCATCTCATTCTTGGAAAATCTCATCCAGTGAGGAGAAGTTGATGTGAGAGTAATATTGTGCCTGATGAAGTAAGGAAAGTCATCTTGAGAATTATACTTAGGCACTTCCTTCACTGGAGCTTTTCTTTTCGTGGTCACTTACTTCTTCTTACTGACATCTGGATCTGAGTCTAAATCTGAATCTGAATCACTATCAGATGAGCCTGGTGGATTATTATACATATCATCAATCTCTTTGATAACTAAAAATTCTTCAACAACATATGCAGCCATAATTTCATCTAAGCTTGGGATTAGAGAAGTAGAACAAGCATATGTTGGAGGAGAGAAGTCCTTGGGCTCAGGACTCTCAACCTCTGGCATACTGATCAGCTCAGGCACTGGAACTGCAGAAGGAGCTGCAGAAGGCTCAGGCTCAGGAGCTGCCAAGAGCTCAGGCACTAGAGTAGCAAAACTCTGAAGAAGATGAAGTAAAAGATCTTTGCTCACAAGAGCAGTATAACATATTATATCTGAACAAAATGGAAAAGCAGCAGGGGGAAGACAATCTCTATACAAAAGATCAAAAGAGCTTAGAACTGAAGTCAGTTCAAAAGCTGGAGAGATGAAGCAATCTCCATGAACGATGTCTGAGGATTCTTCAGGGATTTCTAGGTAATCTTCCAAAAATTCAATAACTTTTGTATCAGGAAAATCAATATATGCATTCTTTGTATCTACAAAAACTGTATCTACAATCATCTATGTATCTACAGCAGTCAAACCTATGTCTTCCTCTGCCAAAACTGTGTCTGTCTCTACTATTGCAATTGCTAGAGGAGGAGGGACTTCTTCACTAGACATCTCCCCCTGCCTGGTAGCAGTAATTTCTACTGTCAGGCCCCTAGATGAAGAAGGGCAAAAGAAAGAGGCAACAAAGGAATTAAAAGAAACTAGTAAAGTTGCAATGGCATCCTCTATAATGGCTTTGATGGTAGGGGTGAGGAGGGCAATGAGAGCAGATGGAGTAGATGATGTAGAAGGAAGAGAGGAAGTGGAATGACCACAAGCTATGCAGATGTTGGAGATGGTAGATTGAGTGGTGGATGCAGGGATAGACACTTATGCTAGATGGGGGGAAACATGAGGTGAGGGTTCATAAGAAGGTAAATGAGTTGGTGAAGGAGTTGGTGAAGAGAAATGAAGATCAAAAGTTGGTGAGGTTTGGATTGAGATGTTGGTGGAGGGGATCTCTTCTAGATAATGTGGTAGAGGGGACAAAGTAGTAGTAGTAACTCGAGGAGGGCTTGGAGGTGGAGTTGGATGATGTGACAAAGGGTAAGTTAGTATAGCTGGGGAAGGAGGAATCTCTGGCTCATCTTCTGTAGGGTGAGGAGTGACTGGAGCAGTCCTCGTGTCCTCAGAAACCATGTGGGTGGAGGGAGCCCTGGAGGGCTTTAAGATATTCCTCTCCCACTTTCCAAAGAGAGCTGGGGTCAGTCTATTGGAAGCATTGATGAATGTTGTTGGGGATATCAACAACTCAGGGCATTTTTCAGTGAGAAAAATCCCTAAAATTCTGCCAAGAGAGACCTCTCTCTTATTTGCTTTCTTCCTGATCAACTCAAACAAAACTTCAGCCTAATTCACTGATTCCTTATTAACCACGACACTCATCAAAAGAAATTGGTGCCTGGATATGTTATCATGGGCAGTGTGCTTCCCAAGCACCACTTTTCCCACAATATATGTCAAGAACTTGTATTGAGGAGACAAGTTCTTTTTCAGAATCTTGCTAGGGTTTGCCTCAGCATGACCCATTTTGGCAAGCATGGCAGCAAATTCCTCTTTATCCAAATCAATATCGTCTTCTCCATTAATGAAACCAAAACTTTCTATAAGAACGACAGGGGTTAGATGTACCTCCTATCCAGAAATAGTTCCTGTCATCGTCTGTCCATCTGAAGAAGATGTATAAGCCCATTCTTTAATTTCTGATACTGGTAACTTCATCCTGGTCATCAGAAACTTCTGTAACTTTTGTGCATCAAATAGCTTCAACACATCCTGAAACATCTGATCACTATGCTTGAATGAGTCCAGATCAATATCAAAACCTGAATCGAACTTCATGCTGGACACAATCGCCGCTGGAATTGCCATTGGAGAGTTCCTGCAGAGAAAACGAAGATCAAGTGAAGAAGGAAAATGGAAATCGCGGGGCTATTTCCGTCTAAACCCTAGATTGTAAGGTTTAAGAAAATGCAGAGACGGAGTTAGACAAGTGTATTAACTACTAAAAACGACTTCAAAACCAAGGTTGGCGAAGTATTTTAATATAAAATGAGTTCGGTAACCTCAGATCGAATAGAAAGAATAAATCATCGATCTCAGCTCAACGATAAATTCTCTAAACCAAAATCGTTGATCTCTGTTCGACGACAATTGTTTCACTAAGAAGTGATCCTGATCTCCATTTGACGTTCAACTTCACGAGACGTTAGCAGGTCGTCGATCTCCATTCGACGATCTGTCAACAAATCATTGAGCTCAGTTAGAAAGTCAAATAATCTCATCTCCATTAATCATACCTAGCTGATTCATGAAGAATAGATGTTTCTTTTCATCCAAGGGTTTGGTGAAAATATCTGCCCTTTGCAAAGCAGTAGGGATGAAGGTGAGATTGATTTTCTTTTTGTCTACACACTCCCTAATGAAATGATGTATTACATCTATATGCTTAGTCCTAGAATGATGGACTGTATTCTGTGCTATAGAAATAGCACTAGTACTATCACAAAATATAGTTGAATTATTTAAGTTGTATCCATCTTATAGTAGCCTATTTTGTATCCATAGCATTTGAGAACAGTAACTGTCAGCTGCTATGTACTCAGCTTCTGCAGTTGATGTAGACACAGATGTTTGCTTTTTACAAAACCAAAAGACAAGCCTAGCACCCAGGAACTGGCATGTTCCAGAGGTACTTTTCCTATCTATTATACATCTAGCAAAGTCAGCATTTGAGTATCCAGTCAACTCAAATTCTAACTCAGCAGGATACCAGAGTCCTAGATTTGGGCAAATCTTTATATATCTCAAAAATCCTTTTTAATAAAATGGGTATTCTTTAGGGTTCACCTGGAACCTAACACAAAGACATGTGGCAAACATTATATATGGCCTACTTGCTGTGAGATATAACAGGGACCCAACAATGGCCCGATATAATTTTTGATCAATAGGTTTCTCATGCTCATCAGAATCAATCACAGCATTGGCAGCCATGGGTGTTTTATTAGCTGAGGCACTAGCCATCCCAAACCTTTTGATCAGCTCATTAGCATACTTGGATTGGAATAGGAAAATGCCATCAGGTGCCTGCTTGACTTGGAGACCAAGGAAGTAGGAGAGCTCACCCATACTACTCATCTCAAACTTTGAATGCATAAGGTTGAAAAACCTCTTGCATAGTTTGGGATCTATATTGCCAAATATTATGTCATCAATATATATTTGTACTACCAATATTTTTTCATGATAATGTTTTACAAATAAATTCCTATCTACTATACCTCTAGAGAATCTATGTTCTAACATAAATCTAGCTAGGGTCTCATACCAAGCTCTTGGAGCTTGCTTAATACCATAAAGAGCTTTATGCAACCTATAAACAAAAGAAGGTTGAGTTGGAGAGATAAAACCTAGTGGTTGTTCAACATAGACTTCTTCCTTCAGTTCTCCATTCAGAAAACACTTTTAACATCCATTTGATAGACTTTAAATTTTTTAGAGCAACATAGGCAAGAAGATCCTGATTGCCTCTTACCTTGCCACTGGAGATAAGGTCTGATCATAATGAATTCCTTATTCACCTGCATATACCCTTGAGCAAAACAGCCCAGCCTTATCCTTATGATGCTCCTTGGCATCCATCTTATTTTTGATCATCCATTTTGTTCCAATTACTAGGTAGTTCTCTAGTCTTGGGACCAGTTCCCAAACTCTACACCTCTCAAATTGGTTGAGCTCCTCTTATATTGCAAGGATCCAGTGGGGATCTTGCTCTGCATCTTGAATGGATTGAGGTTCAACTTGAGAAATGAAATAGGCATGCATCAAATCCTGATGGAGCTAATGTCTAGTCTGCACACTTGCTGATATGTCTCCAATCACTTGAGATACAGGATGATCTCTAAGTCTGACTAAATTAATAGGAGGAGTTGGTCGCTCAATAGTTGGTGGATCTAATTCCTCTTGTGGAATTATTTAAACTACTGGGACACTATCAGTTGGTTCACTTATATCTTCATCACTGCCTTCAGCAATTTGTGGTGATGATGGTGTAACAACCTTAGGAGAAAGTGTTATAGCATCCATATTCTCACACAAAGTAGGTACCTGTAAGTTCTGACTTGTAGAAGTTTTCTTCTCCTTATAAAACATGTTAGTTTCATCAAAGGATACATGTACAGACTCTTCAATTTTCAAGGTAGATTTATTATAGACCCTATAAGCCTTGCTTACTTGGGAATATCCTAGAAAAATTCCCATTTCAGACTTAGCTTCAAACTTTATAGTGTATTTTTTGTTGTTAATATAAATGTAACAAACACAACCAAATTACTCTAAAATAGTATACTTTAGGTTTCTTCCCTTTGAGTAGCTCATAGGGGGTCTTATCCTTTAGCTTATGTATTAAACTTTTATTCAGGACATGGTTAGCTGTGCTTACTGCCTCTGCCCAAAAGGAAAGGGGCAAGTATGCATCGGCAAGCAATGTACCTGCAGCTTCAATCAGGGTTCTAATTTTCCTTTCAGCTACCCCATTTTGTTGAGGAGTTCTAGGAGAAGAAAAACATTGCCAGATACCTTCCTTCTCATAGAACTCTTGCATAAGAAGAGACTCAAACTCAGTACCATGATCAGTTCTGATCAATACAACTTGAGTAGAGAACTCACTCTGTATGCATTTGAAAAATCTGTAAGACCTTGAAGTTATCTGACTATTTTTTCAAGAAAACACCCAAGTGAACCTGAAGAAGTCATCTT